>OY804608.1:12820025-13247967 GCA_963680895.1 Fragum sueziense
TTGTCCACAACAATTTGTTTAATTTTAGCACAAAATTATATACATGTACATGTATTTCTAGTAAACGATTCAATATTTTCGCTTGAAAATTTCAGAATTTTCATAAGAAAATTTGCTCTTTCAAATAAAAGTAAAATTCATGAAAAAACAATGTGAAATGTCACTTTAACCGTAACCAACAACACCGGGTCTTTCATTTGATGGAAACAAGTATCGGGCCCACCTCCGCTATGGAAACTTACAGATCTTCATTTTTATGGCCCTTAGAATATTTTTGTTTTGGGAAAAGGTTTGATAAAACAGAAATTCAAAAGGTCTCCGATGCATGTCTATCTATTGAAAGTGTAATGAAATAATCTCTCTTTGTAAATTCCATTCCTAGTTTTTACAATCAGCAAAAAATCAATAATCTATAAATATAGCAATTATAATATTAAATGAAGCATAGTCCACCAAAATTAACAAGGGACATCTGCTTATGTAATGACATCACTTCGGCAATATTTTCATGAGACGCTTAAACTAATGGACTTTGTACACGAACATTGAGTTTGTCCCTGGTTAATTTTGGTGTAGTATACCCATGGTTTGAAATGACACAAAAACGTTTCAGAACCAATGACACAAACAAAATATCGTCGTTTTTCAACATAAAGCTTATTTCAAGCTGCAGTTACGATGTTCTCATAAAAAAGCGATATTGATAATGGTTAGAATGGTTATAACTTTTTGTATGTAACAGGTCGGTGGGTTTTAAAGTTGGTAGCGCATCTGCTTCTCATTCGAGAGGTCCCGGGTTCGATACCCGGCCGCGGCAAATACCCTCTCTGACAAAATGTCACCCATCAATGGTTTGATATCGTGAACATGTGGGCGAGCAGCTGGGGGCTCGGTTAGGGTGTTGTGGTATAGTAGCCTACTGGTATGAAAAACAACAGAAATCCATGGTTAGGTGCTTCAGCCGCCGCGATATGGCCATAACAGTTTAAAAACGGCGTAAAACCCCAATAAACAAACAAATAAATCTAAATTAAGGTGCATTCTTACAGTTGTCGCCACATCGTATAGCACGTGTTTATGTTTTCTTTAACGTTCAATTACATTTGAACAAAACATAAACATTGTGCCATACGATGTGGCGACAACTGTAGATTATAATAGATTCGCTATTAAACGAGAACATTTTCAGTTGAACTGCTTTATAAAAACAACTGAAATTATTCTCGTTTAATAGTGAATCTATTATAATTATATAATGTTTTAACAAGGATACGCATTTATTGCATCTCTAAGAACACATGCTTTCTTTCCAAAAGATTACAGCGTCATTAAAAACAATAGCGCTCGAAAATATCGTAACTCTTTTCCAAATTTATTTGAAATAAATTTACCAATCTATAGGCCTGTTTACTTTGCAGACCCAAGCAAGGTAGGCCTAACTGGTTTGGGTTGTCAGTCACGAATGTCGATGGCAAATATGTTTGGAACAGTGGTGGGTTAATGATACAAACAAAATATTGTCGTTTTTCAACAAAAACCTCGTAACTACAGCTTACCTTAAGCAGCATTTACAAGAATTTTGTAGCGATATTTCCTTTACACGCCCCATTGAAAACTACTGGGACCAGTTTCATCAAAACATATAGGACGTATTTTTGTCTTACCGATTACTTACGCTTAAGTTTAGGACAAGAAACGCGTATCACCAATCTATCAAGACATGTGTTATGCGGTTGTTGTTTTAACCTAAATTCAAGACCTAGGTAAGTCAAAAATGCGTCTTAAATATTTTGATGAAACAGGCCCCTGGTTCGGGTTGACAAACAGAAATGTTGAAGGCAAATATGTATGGAACAGTGATGGGTTAATGATACAAACAAAATATCGTCGCTTTTCAACAAAAACCTCGTAACTACAGCTTACCTTAAGCTGCATTTACCAGATTTTTGTAGAAAAATATCTGTTTTTACTTTACAGGCCCAATTGAAAACTATTGGTTTTGGTTGACAGACATGAATGTCGAAGTCAAATATGCATGGAACAGCATTGGGTCAATAATACAAACAAAATACAATCTCTTTTCTACAAAAACCTCGTAACTGCAGCTTACCTTAAGGTTTACGAACTGAGAATGAAATGCATATAGCAAGAGGCGAAATGTGAAAAGTGCCAGTAATTCATAAAATGTGTTACATTTCCATTCCAAATACAAACATATGCATTTTGTATGGTTTAGAATTTTGAATTAATGCATACTTATGGAAATATTTAACAAAAATGTTCAAAATTACCCCCCTTACATATGAATATAGAGTAAAGTAATATTTGTGAATTATTTTCTTCTTGAAGCATAATCTTGAAATCCGGCGCGGTGAATCAACTTATGTGAAGTGTATTTACAAGTGTGTGTAATTTGATGCATTTCGTATGGCTAGAAAGTGGTGTTTTCATTCTCAGTTCGTAAACCTTAAGCTGCAATTACGAGATTTTTGTTGAAAAGCAGCAATTTTTACCTTACAGGCCCCATTGAAAACTACTGGTTCGGGTTGACAGACAGAAACGTCGAGGGTAAATGTAAATGGGTCAATGATACAAAAAAGACACCGTCGCTTTTCAACAAAAACATCGTAACTGCAGCTTAAAGATCCATTGTCATTCCCAAGGCCTGTTAAAATGGATGTGAATGCATCTTTAAAACAGCCTGCAGTTACGAGATTTTTGTTGAAAAGCAGCGATATTTCCTTTACAGGCCCAATCGAAAACTACTATTTTGGGTTGACAGACAGAAATGTCGAGGGCAAATATGTTTGGAACAGTGACGGGTTAGAACCCAGCTACACCGACTGGCTGCCTGGTAGTAATGAACCGGACAACACCAACAATGCAGACTGCATCAGGTTTTCACACAATGAACATAGATGGGGAACGATTACTTGTAAAACAGAGTATCGTGCAATTTGTGAACTTTAAAAACAACAGACTACACTGCGGATAACCCACGTGAATTTTTTGGAAGCGTTCACACCGCAAAATCGTCCGCTTCAATCATGTTTTGTTTAATTTCTAAGCTTATTCTCTGTGGATTTTGTAGGGATAGAGTACACGTACCGTACGCGCCATTGAGAGGGCAATTCCCAATGGGGAACCGTAGCCGGCTTCCTCCCTTGAATACTAGTACTCTCTGGAGAATAGCCGGTCCTGATAATTGGTCTCCTTGGATTTTACCGTAGGCTTCTTGGCACCATAAAATTTCCAACAAACCCATAGAACAAAGAAACGATTTTATTTATCTCTATGCGAAATTCAAATTTCATGTTTCATTATGTTTTTCTTTTAGGAATTTATAAGCTGAAAAGAGTTTCATTTATCAGCAAATTGCTTTATTCAAAATAGAAATCGCAACTTCCCCATAGAGATTAAGGATAAAAACCAAGGTAATTTGGAAAATGGGCCGGCTGAACGTTTAGTGTCCCTCTGTTTTTATTATTGGAAAACAAGGGAAGATAACCGGGTACGGTTCCCTATTCCCGATTGTAACTCACTCTACACCAAATCCCATGGTTTCTGAAAGCATTCAAGCTAAAGCATCAATTTTGAATGTTTGAAGAAACCATGACATTTGATGGAGAGTGAATAAGGTGCACTTCATTTCGTCAAAATCCACATAGGGCCTACTATTAGCTGAGAAATTAAATAAAATATACTTAAGGGGGAATGCTCCAGTTTCCTAAATTTTTTCCCAATAATAGAATTCCTTTATATTTTGTATGTTGATTTTACATGTTATTGCCAATTGAGAATTAAAATAAAAATGGATGGTCAGCGATCTTGTTTGAATTTTATAGGCATTCGTATCACATACCCCCACATCGAAAAAATGCACAATTTCTTGTACCTGTACAATGTCACTAAAATGCTAATAAAATGCTGTATATTCACCGTTCAGTCCCGAAAACGGATTTAAAGTAACGTCTTACATTTAATAAGAACAGAAAACCCAAAATATGTGCTACTATACTATAAACGCGTAAATGTATAAAACAACATGCTTACGTGTTTTGATAGATCAACGAAGCTGGATTGTTTTATGTCAAAATTTGCATATTTTTGGAAATATTTCAAGTTCTACATAATAGAATTTGATAAAACTCCCTCATTGTATTAAGCAACATGTCCTGGTAATAATTCAAAAAGAAAATGTATAGGTCAGCGCACTTATTAGTGAATTACAGCAATTTTTATCAGATGCACATGAATAAAATGACGCAAAACAGGGGTAACTGCATACACACTTACGACTGTCTTGCTCTAAATAATCGATTTCCATCTTGAGGAAATCAGTTTCGCATAATAAATACACTTTTACCATCGAAAATGGTAAATTGTAATGATGTGTTGTATGTTTGAAAATATAGTAGCGAAATATATTGGTACGAAACATTTAATTTACTACAGTAAAAACCGAGTGTTCCGGAAAAACTGGAGCATTCCCCCTTAAAGGGCGACGGTAACAGATGGTCTAATTGCAAAAAATGAAATTTTTTGAAAAAATATGCAAAACTTTTGTGTTGACAACCTCGGGATGGTTAATAATATGCGATTCAGACAGAGAATGAGCTGAAATTACAAGACAGATAGCTGAATTTAGGGAGAATCCAAACCTAAATTCAACCCCATCACTGATGGGGTTAGAATTATTTTGAAATTGTTGCACATGCGCATACAGCGCGGACCATGATTCAAACGAGATTCATACTTGAATTTCAATATGACGTCATCATGTATGTTGTGACGTCATTTAAGAAAGTCGCATGTCCTACTGTTTTGACCTACTTTCGATATCGCTTCATGAATTTGGTATCAAATTGCGAAAAAATGAGTCGTTGCTTCAATAGTTTGTCGTAATCATTTAATCAGGTCATATAAAGCTTAAAAAGTGTACATTTCGTTTGTATTTGACAATTTTTGGGTCCAAATCTGGGAAATAGTAGCTTTAAAGCGGACGATCATTAGGTGTGAACGCTTCCAAAGAGTCGCGTTGATTACGTGAAGAATGGTAAACCATAGATAGGCCCTACCGGGTTTGAGCGGGGATCTGGAAACACGTCTCTTATCGCATTTGAGACAGCCACATTTCAAGACCCGCCTCACTGGTGGTGAACTCGGCCAAAGCGATGGACGTTTTTCACTACAACAATGTACGGATAATTTGCGTTTAAATGTGAGTTTAAAGATCTGATTGGATAGTTTTTCTAATACCAATGAATTTGTTCTAAAAATAGACCGGGTTTACCGATATGTATTGACAAACCGTCGGTGTTGTTATAAAATCTCGTAACTACGGCTTTATCGAAGCCGTAGTTACGATATTTTATAACAACACCGACGGAATACAATGATAGCGAAAAAAAGTCACACGCTTTGGTCGAGTTCACCACCAGTGAGCCTATGCCTAGGCGAAGACTTGCAGATCTATACCGATGCTGCTCTTCTATGGTTGCTACAGGTCACAAAGAAGCTATTTGAGAACAACATGGATCCTGATCAGACTGTGCGTATGCACAGGCTGGTCTGGGTCCAGGTTGTTCTCAAATGCCACCAAAGACGTTTTTCCAGGTCCTGGCTCATATTCATCCGTAAAATGGATTTGAAGTGGCTTTTATTTTAAGAGGTTAAAAATATTCGTAACTACATTCAAAGTACGACAAGTACTGCATACTACGATCAAGCGCGGATCCAGATATTTTTCCGAGGGACGGGGGGGGGGGGGGGTCATCCGATCTTTAACCCATTTTCACCAAATTACGGGGGGGGGGGTCAGGATCCCCTGACTGCCCCTCTGGATCCGTGCATGCAGATAGAGGTCATACCATGAATGACTAAATGTAACAACGGTTTGTCGTGGCACACAGGGACGAATGACGCAGCTTATTTGGGACATAACCAGTAATCTTTTTGATAACCCCCTTTTTCGCCAAATTCCAGGGGGGTCATGACCCCCTGACCCCCCCCCCCTCTGGATTCGCGCATGACGATTTGGGCTGACCAACTTGCATCTCAAACACAGGCCCGTAGGAACATGGGGCTAGGGGGCTTAGCCCCGACAAGTTTGGCTCAAAATGCCAGATTTTACTTATTTTACGCTGACAATTTGGGCAAAATCCAATTTAGCCCCCACCACAATATTCAGACACTGGGGTTTAAGCCCACCAAATATGAAATTGCTTCATACGGACCTGAAACGTTCCACATTTATTTAGAGATTGTTTCGGGTTCAATCACTTTATATTTATGAAATATTTAAAGGAAAAGAAGAACTGAAATAGACCTATCTTATACTTTCTTTAAATCATTTTGGGCTGATTTCCAACCTGATCAAAAGCATACATCTGACCAATCCATTCGCCGCCGAACATCATTTTTGCATCACAAATTCATCTTGTTTATATGTGGCCAATAATCGGTGTACCTATTAAAGGATTACATTTTAATAAATAATATGAAGTCTTTTATATCGTCGCTTTTCAACAAATACCTCGTATCTGCAGCATAGGCCTATTTCAAGCTGCAGATACGCGGTTATTTTTACATAAATAATATATTCTTCCGTTTTTAGCTCACCTGAGCACGAAGTGCTCAAGGTGAGCTATTGTGGTCGCTTTTTGTCCGTCGGCGTCTGTCCGTCCGTCCGTCTGTCTGTCCGTCCGTCTGTCCACAATTTGTTGTTACCACTCTAGCACCCACAAATACAAAACTTGGTCAAAACATGTATGACCATAAGTTCTCGGATGAGTTTGATTTTGAGTCAGATCGGACCAGGAAGTCCAGAGTTATGCGCCCTTGAACGTCAAAAATGACTAGTTAATTGGACGTCCGAAAGGACGTACAATTCTTATAACCACTTTTCGACAGTCGAATTGGGTTTTCATTACCAAAAAACCCTTCTCGGACTCAATTGCCAGTTGACCGAAATTCAAAATAGATTTTGCGACCATACAGGAAAACTGTCGTATCTTTTCCTGCTTTATCTATGTTCTCTGACAAACACTAAAAGATTCATTGTCCGATTCAATTCATGCCACGTCTTTACCAACTTTACGATCTTTTTTCGATTTAACCATTTTCTTGTAGTGATTTGAATTTCATGATATTGTGTAAAGGGTAAGATCTTTAGAAAGCGATACACGCATACGCTATATTAATAAAGTTAACAAATGCCCTTTATCATCAACAGCAGCGATAGCTCAAACGGAAAATGATTAGCCTCGCAACCTGTTAACAGTATGAAATTTGGAACTCCGTTGGTTCGTAACCAGTTCGGACCATTTCTTCTGTATAACGTTTGTTAAGGTTTACGAACTGAGAATGAAAACACCACTTTCTAGCCATACGAAATGCATCAAATTACACACACTTGTAAATACACTTCACATAAGTTGATTCACCATGCCGGATTTCAAGATTATGCTTCAAGAAGAAAATAATTTACAAATGTTATTTTACTCTATATCATATGCAAGGGAGGTAATTTTGATTTTTTTGTCAAATATTTCCATAAGTATGCATTGATTCAAAATTCTAAACCATACAAAATGCTTATGTTTGTATTTTGAATGGAAATATAACACAGTTTAGGAATTACTTACACTTTTCAAATTTGGCCTCTGGCTCTGCATTTCATTCTCAGTTCGTAAGCCTTAAAACGTTTGGTTTTCTTCATGTGTTTACTGAAAGCAGACATTTAAGGATGATTACTCAATTTAATGCACGTATTGTGTATGATAATTTTTTTTCTTTGATCATTGTTGTTTAAGTCTTTGACATATTTAAAGAAACGATGTTTCCACGTGACGTATTTTGGAAACATGACTTTTAAATGGATTATCAGGGAGTGAGTTCAGTTAGCAACTCGGGTTCTGCCAAATCGGGGTTCCATCTGAATAGCCTCAGATGAGACGCTAGTGATATCCACCTATTCAGAAAAATAGTTGCTCTTACGAGTTTTGTTGTTTTTCTCTCCAGCAACTGTATCATTGATACTCGACAGTATCATGACCTATTTACATACTGATCAATGATCATGACAACAAGGATAATTTCTAGTATAAGATCGAGTGACAGCGATCTGTA
This sequence comes from Fragum sueziense, assembly GCA_963680895.1. Taxonomy (NCBI): domain Eukaryota; kingdom Metazoa; phylum Mollusca; class Bivalvia; order Cardiida; family Cardiidae; genus Fragum; species Fragum sueziense. Next base: position 12,828,156 of record OY804608.1, read on the forward strand.
TTTATTACGTTTACGTGACCCGTTTACGTGTATTGTGCTAAGAAGATGAAGCAATGGATCTGCAACAGTGACAATGGTACCTGGATGATCGGATGAATATGTTTACAGATAGGGACATTGCTATTCTTAAATGTTCGTTTATAATGATATGAAGATTTAAATTGCGTATTGTACTCCACTGCCATTTTCCCGACGGCACGTTCCCAATTTCTTCTTTGTGTGCACATCTGTAGATGTAAGGATGCAAAGTGAGCCATCATGGCTTTCATTCATGTAGTGCGTTGGCTTACATTTAAACATTGCTTTGTATCGTCCTTTATAAAATCAACGAAAGGTGTAATTGACGTCAATACTCATAGTTAAACCGAAACAAGAAGACAAAATTACTAATCATATGGACTTAATTGAATTGGATAATCAAATTAATTATGATTATTCATAGAGACAAATCAGTTGTCTTGAAACGGCAATCAAATCACTTTGAAGTCTGAGAGGGGTTGTTTGGAAATAAAGCCGATTTCGTATGTCCGAAACCGATCTTATAGAATCAAACGTTAAACACCTAACAGAAGAATGAATAAAATATCTATCGTTCATGTACGATCCGCTCAATCAATCAGAGACGTCCAATTACAGTGCTCTCAGCACTTTGATTTTGACTTTGTTACCACTCTAGTATCTACAAATATTGACCAATCTGAATCAAACTTTGTCATAACATGTATGACGATAAGTTCTTGGATGAGTTCGATTTTGGGTCAGATCAGATCAGGAAGTCCGGAGTTATGCGCCCTTGAATATCAAAAATAGCTAGTTTTGACTTTGTTACAACTCTAACATCTACAAATATTGACCAATCTTAACCAAACTTTGTCAAAATATGTATGACCATAAGTTTTCGGACGAGTTAGATTTTGAGTCAGATCGGACCAGGAAGTCTGGAGTTATGTGCCTTTGAACATCAAAAATGGCTAGTTTTGACGTTGTTACCACTCTAGCATCTACAAATATTGACCGATCAAAACAAAACTTTGCAACAATGTTGGTAACTATAAGTTCTCAGATGAGTTTGACTTTGAGTCAGATCGGACTAGGAAGTCTGGAGTTATGTGCCCTTGAACGTCAAAAATGGCTAGTTTTGACTTTGTTACCACTCTAGGATCTACAAATATTGACCGATCAAAACAAAACTTTGCAACAATGTTGGTTACTATAAGTTCTCAGATGAGTTCAATTTTTTGTCAGATCGGACATGGAAATCTGGAGTTATGTGCCCTTGAACGTCAAAAATGGCTGTTTTCGACTTTGTTTACACTGTAGCATCTACAAATATTGACCGATCAAGACAAAACTTTGCCACAATGTCGGTAACCATAAGATCTTGGATGACTTTGATTTTCAGTGTAATTGAAGTAGGAAGTCTTGAGTTATGTGCCCTTGAATTTGACAAAATTGCTGTTTTCAACTTTGTTTACACTGTAGCATCTACATTTATTGACTAATCAAGACAAAACTTGGCTACAATGTTGGTGGCCATAAGATCCTGGATGAGTGAAACTTTTAGCTTGATTTGACTAGAAAAACCAGAGTTATTGACCCTTGAATTTCACAAAATTACAATTTTTGACTTTATTTTCACTCTAACAATATATTGACCAACCAAAAAAAAAAAAAAAATAAATAAATAAAATTGGACATAATGTTGATGAGAATACTTTTATTAGAAAAGAGTTATGTGCCCTTGACTGTATTGTTTTCTTCCACTTTGTTTTCACTGAAACAGCCACAAATATTGATCATTCAAGATTATGAAAGCAGTTTTCTGCTGGATCATAACCTCACATCTTAAATTATGTGCTCTTGAACTTGACAACATTGTGACTTTCTTTCTATCTAGGTTCAGGTGAGCGATTAAGGACCATCATGGTCCTCTTGTTTTCTTTTTACGCCCCCCGTATCGAAAGACCTAGAGAATATTGTTTTACTCGTGTCCGTCTGTCTGTCCGCCCGTCCATCCGTCCGTCCGTCTTTCCGAAAACTTAACACTTGCCTTTTCTCCAAAAGTATTTGACATACGAAGCTCCAATTTGGTATGCAACTTGCTATCAATGATATCTATCTGTTCGATGCAATTTGACCTTCCTCGAGGTCATCTGTTTACCCTTATCAACCCTTTACAAGAAAACTTAACCTTTTAGAAAAATGCCCATTTTGGGGGTATTGGTGTTTCACAAACAAATCCCTTTCTTTGTTTGTTTGTCTCTTTCTTTTTTTTAGTAGAGGATTCATTTAAAAAAGTTGTTGACGATAAAATTAAATTTCGCTTGCTTGCCAACAACTTTTTATTTAAGTTCCCTTTGAAAGATAGCCAGATCCAGCAATGCCTGTGCGTTTTTGATACCTTCTCTGTGTTTAACTAAATTATTGCATAAAATGTGTGTTTTCGGGCCGTTATCAGCATTTAATAACGAGAAGAAACCGAGCTGATATCGTGAAAAACCGGTCGTTATTCGGGAGATTCACGTGCGATATCGGACCGGCTTTGCACTCAAATATTCTCGATTTGACCCTTCAAAATAAATACTTGTCTCTTTTTCCCTCAAAATTCTCAATGGCTTACATCATTCGAAAATTCTTGGATCTTATCGTTTCTCAAGATCGCTCGAACTTATAACAATGAACTTCTCCAATATCATTCCGCAAGCATAACAACGGAAGGAAAATACGAAAACGACCCTCGTGTTTGGCACTCGGGCGTTAACGTATTTCTTGGGCCTCTGCGAATGTTAACGACCTCAAAAACGCGAATAAGGAATAATTTTCGCGGGCTCGTGTGCTAAAAATAGATTTCTGATGGGAAATCCCTCAACAACGTTTGCCGGGTACCAGTCTAATATTTTGTTTATCGGTCATGAATCGGACAATTTTTTCATAACAGTGTTAGCGAAAAATTATCATTTTCAAGCGAGATATTAGTCGATCGTAGATAATGCAGGTGGGAACTAAAACTACGATACATTGCGCTTATTCAACATGCAACATTGATTCCAGATACGGAGACAGACCAAAAATGACAAACGTTTTTTCTTGAGATTCCTTAGCAGCTTAACCAGAAAAAACATCGAAAAGTCTGAAAGTGAAGTAGGCCTAGCTATGATCATGAAACTTCACCAAGGAGAAGTGCAACGTACAATGAGCGTAACTCTACCTTGCTTATTTTGTGAGTTATTGTCCTCTGTTGTACTTGTAGTGAAAGCCTGTGGGGGTATCAAATCACATTCAGCGACAAATTCTAGTTTGTTTTTTTTTCTAGATTAATCATTTCCCAAACAAGACCGGTTTTGTCGTCCCTAACAGAACAATCTTGAGAAAACATTGATGCAAAAGAAGAAAATGATGATCGATCAGATTAAAAAGACCTGCACAGCAGACAAAATGAGATTGAATAACTTCTTTGGATATTGATGATCATTTTACTTTTGCTTTGATATTTTCTCTGACATAAAACACTAAAAGTATTCACATCCGTTTTGTCGTCTGCAGACTTTTTTCAATTTGGCCCAACATGACATTTTGTCGTTTTGGAAAGGGTAAGCGAGTAGCACGAGCGACACGACGAAGCTAAGGTAGGACCGTATGTGTAAACATTACTTGTCAAATGGTTATTTCATAGTTACCTATCTTAAAAAGTACACGACAGTGCAGCAACCTTCTCAACTCTGAATTATAATGTTTCTCAACAAATGATTACTGCAATCCAGCTCTTAGAACGTCATCTTCAGCAAGTTGAACGTAGAAAAAACTTCGCGAGTTTCACAGGCATATTTGTACGATAGAGGATTCCCAATCTATTTTTAGACCAGTGAGGCGTGACGATGACGTATTTGTTAAACGAAAAAACCGAACGCTATTAATCCTATATTAAAATCAGTCCTGTACGCCTACTAACATAAACTTTTATTGAAGATGCTCAGCAATGGCAATTAATTTCGTGATAAAGATAGATTAGATTTACTGTTGTGTTTTTTTATTTGAAGAGGTTAAAACTATTCATAACTACATTCAAAGTACGGCAAGTACTGCATACTGCGATTCAGGCTAACCATCTTGCACCTCAAACGCAGGCCCGTAGGAACAGGGGGCTAGGGGTCTTATCCCCTAAAAATTTGGCTCAAAATGCCAGATTTTCCTTATTTTACACTGAAAATTGGGCAAAATCCAATTTAGCCCCCACCACAATATTCAAGCACAGGGGTTTAAGCCCCTGATTAGGTTTACTGTTATGTTTTGATAAACCGTTGACCCAGTGTTGATATAAAATCTCGTTAGTATAATCGATTCCCTATTAAACGAGAATAATTACAGTTGAACTGCTTTGTCAAAACAACTGAAATTATTCTCGTTTAATTGTGAATCTATTATACCGCTTGAATCAAGCCGTAGTTACGAGCAATTTATAACAACACCTACATAAATACTGTTGTTTGTCCGAAATTACGTCACAGCTTATTGGATAAAATCGATCCCTATTGTCGTTGTGTCACGTGATTCCCCGCCCTGAGTTGGAATCCTCAGAACAAGGGAAATACCCACTGTAATCTATATTTGGCTCTAAATCGATTATACTGACGCTTTTTAACTATAACTTCGTCACCGCAGCTTAAAATAATTAATATTTTGTTGATAACCGATTATGTGAGTAAATGACTTTTTGTCACGCTGGTTTTTTTTATACATAGACTGGCTCAAAATTGGGTAGATTTAACTTCTGTCTGTTTAATATATGGAAGTGTGAATGGATCTAAATAAGGCATTTTCTGTTAAATTATGTTTCTATTTAGATATTTAGACTTTTAAATCAAATTAGCTCAGAATCGGTATTTGTCCACTTTGCGACAGTAATGGGACTCGAATGCGAGTTTCTACATCCCTCACATCAAAATGGAAGTGTGGGGTTCAACAAATAAAACATTTTCGGAATTCTTGATGCAAGATGTGCTATATTCTATATCATGAGTTCAGAAAAACAAAATATTTAATTAAACATTTTACTCTTTACTCATTTCGTTTGGGACCGACCAATTCTCTAATTTTTGCCCTATTGTCTATAAATAACTTGGCATATTCTTGAGCTTCATTTAAATAATCCTTCTCAATACAATAATTCTCTGCAAACTCATATCGTGTATTCTCTGCCATGTACTTCATCAACATACTAGTTTTAACTTGCTCTTCTTCACCCAATCTGATCGTTGAGTCATGATCTCTATCAGTATTGACCATAACTACTTCAATAATCTCACATGGTCCAACATCAAGAAGGGTTTTATCCTGATATATATCCAGCACTAGAAGGGTCGGAGACCTAAGTAGGACCTCCCTTTCTGTTGGATATTTCGATAAATCTTCTATATCTACGGCATACACTGAAATCATATATGAGGAAGGCACTATCGACATATACAAATCAGCGTATTCCGGTTTTAACCCTATAACATGGATTTTGTACAGCATTGGACGCATCTGCTCTTTGCTTGTTGTCTGTTGGTCTTTCACGAGCTTGTTTATAAACTTCTTTGCGACGTCTTTACTTTTTGTCGATGACATCAAGCCTGCAATATAAGATGAATGAGATCACACAATAATTTTATGGTGTCATTTGCATAACAAAGGTTTTAGTTGGACGTAAACGTTACGTTTAAGGCATGAAACTCCAATTGCTTAACTTGGAATTTACTTTGAATCCTTGTTATACAAAACGCTCATGTGGAACAAACGATGTCATTTTTATCGTTTCTTTCTTTCTATTTGTCCATCGTTTTAATGCCGTCTTTCTATGAAATATGTATGAAATACTTTTGGAATAAGTCCGTGTATTGAAATATAGAATTATTGATTCTGGCACACCAATGACTGAATACCTGTGTCTACTGAACGGAGACAAAAATCCATTTAACATATGCATGTTAGCAGCTTAATCTTATTTAAGGAATGAGTGCAATTCTGTCTTTTTTATGCAGGCATGAAATATAAAATATAATCACACTGTATGAATCTGCGAAGCGGTTCATACAAAAGTGTGATATAATTTATTTTTCATACCTGCATGAAAAAAAAATAAATAAATAAAAAAAAATAAAAAAAAAAATAAAATTGGATTCATTTCATATAATTTGATATTCTGCTATTTTTTAAAATAAAAAAACAAACAAAAAAAAATCATAATCAATTTTCAACAAAAATGACGGGTTTATAATGTGGCGTTATACAATGTTTGACAGGAAAAGTAGTTCAGGCATTTTCTTTTCATGGAGATATGAAAAATATTTTTCAACCAATCAGAACGCTGGGATTTTAATGAAATCCACTTATATTAGATAATTCTAAAATATTTTTCAACTAAGCATTGCAAATGTTGCAATAATTTACCTAATGGAACAGCCATTGATCGTTGATTGAGAGGACAACTTTTCAAGGATCTGAAGTCATTCATTTCTTGTTCTGTAACGATTTGTCCCCTGTAGACAACGCCTTCGTAGTTTTTCTTGTGCGGATTGGTAACGAAGTAGTTATGTATATCAACACTCATCAGTTCCCATAGAAATGCTACTACTCTGACAACGTCCCTGGAATCTGCAGAATTCTCTTGCCTGGAGAGTCTGTTACAACGACCGAAAATTTTGCTATATCCCTCCGAAGATGTATACACTTTTATTGCTTCATATGAAACTTCTTTCTCTACTCGTAGATCATCGTGTGAAAACATGTCTCGTCTTTTTGACAGTAATCTCTCAACGTTCTGTTCAGTTTCTTCACTTTCAAAATCCATCAACCCATCAGCAAATAACACTGATTTAAGATTGACGACGAAATTTTCGAATTCTTCCCAATGACTGCGAATATAAAGCACATCATCTCTGAAACCAACGACGCGAGTATCGAGAGTCTTGCCGCTGTAGAATGGTCTTAAGTCGTCACCCATAGAGTCATTACTTGACATTGTATCATTCACGTATCTACTTAATCTGTTGTCAGTTCCTTTCCCATCGTCGATATCTTTGCTATCCTCCCTGTCCTCATCACTTTGTTCTTTTCTGTCGTCAGAATAGTCGCTTCCCTCTCTGTCGTAGTGATCCGTGTCATCAGACCTATCCTCAACTGAATCCGCTGCACCAGACATTTCTATGTCACCTTTAAAATATACACAATAAATTAATATTTATGAAATAGACACAATGGAAGCTTCCAATTCTCTTCCAGCACAATGTACACTTGTCAATCTGATATTTTGAAAAAAGTCAGTGGATCATTAGGCAATCATCAAAAGAACACAACAGATAATTCTAGTAAATAATCGTCATGGTATTTATTTGCGACCAGCCATGCTAAAAGGGGCCTTATATGAAGTGTGAAAAATATCGATACTTTTCACTTTTATTTAATTTTCTAAATCTGTTATGTTTTCCCGATCTGTACTATAATTTTTGCATTCGGTATCTGGTTGAACTGTGTTGAGTTTGACAAGTTTGTCAAAATTTGAATTATTGGACTTCTGATAAAGTCCCTTTTACCGTGATGGGTCACAATTGTGAATGAACATTATAATCATTAAGAAATATCATCAAAAACACTGTTACACTAATTAGAAATATAATCAAAGTCTTTATCCGTTCCTTAACCCTTTCAAAAACAAGACCTGGTTTTGACGTCTCTGTTAGAATTAGCTTGGGAAAACATTGAAACAAAAGAAGAAACTGCTGATAACCAGAAATATAAAAAGAAAAATAAAATAAAATAAAGAATTCAAAGGAGAAAACGCTGGTTATCAGTGCTTTCTTCTTCGGTCTTTAAATTGTTTTTATTGTAATGGACGCAATAGCTGCAATAGCCGTGTCTTTTTTGGGGCGTTGAACAGGTTGAAGAAATAAAGCAATCTGAAATGTGCATTTTGTCATTTCCGAGATTACAATCTATTTTGTAGAATCCAAGAACCGCTTCAGTTTCTCTTTGTTGTCTATTATCAGTTATAAATCTATACACCTTTGTTTCTTTATATAATCCTCTTTTAGCATAGGCCTTTGCAGCAAACTCGCTTCTTGTAATTCCACCAAAATGAATTTTCAGTTCTTTCATTCTGAAATCATCCTCTTTAACCATTTCCCAAAAATGACATTGGTTTGGCGTCTCCTAAAAAAACTTGGGATAACATTATTAAGTCAAAAGAAAAAATAATCAGCATTTTGTCTTTTTGTCTCAATATTTTCTGAGATATAATAGATCTATGTACGCATCTCATCTTTATCAACATCCACTTTGATGTCTGCACCAGCCTTCAAATGTGACTCAAATGTGATTACCATAAAACATAGTTGCTTGGGAAAGGGTTTTAGAAGTAAAGCAAGCTGGAGTTTGCATTTGGTCATTCCCGAGATGACAATTTATTTAGTAGTATCCAGGAAACTCTCTAGTTTCAGTCGATTTTCTGTAATCAGTTTCCTATACTCCACGGCGTCTTCTTGTAGTCCTTTTTCTTCACATAATTGTGCAGCAAACTCGCTTCTTGTAATTCCAACAAGATAACTTTTCAGTTCTCTTGCTCTGAAATCTTCCTCTCTACTAAGATAAGCCACAGTTTTATGATCCCTATTCGTGTTCATCATGACTGCCTCAATGACATCACATGGTCTACCATCTAGAAAACTTTCATCTACATACGTATCTAGAACAAGAAAGAATGGTCCTCGAAGTAAAACTTCCCTCTCCTCAGGGTGACGAGAAAGTTCCTGAATGTCCACGGCGCAGATAGTTGTCATGACAACGGATGGGAATACCGACTTGTAGATATTTATGAATTCCTCACTTAGACCAATGACGTGAATCTTGTACAACATTGGCATCATTTGCTCGGCCCCAAACTTGGCTTGTTGATCCAATAATCCCTTTATGAACTTCTTGGCTACATCGGGATGTGGAGTGGATGACACAAGACCTAGAGTAGAATCAGAGACATGTGATAATAACAAGTCTATATTCTGCTAGAATGTAGGAATATATCGGCAAATGAAATTCTACTGTACAAAAGTTACGTCACATTATACTTCAGATCAATGAAAATGAAGTTTAGGTCCACTTTAACAATTTTCGATTTATGGAATATATCTAAACGTAGGGGCATATACTTTCAATTTCCAATGTTATTCTGTAGTTTTCTATACTATTGACACTGGGAATTAGTTCTCGATATTTCTATGGTGTAATAATGGGTGGAGACTATTTATGAGAGATCTGAAATTGACAGCTGGCGAAAGAGAGAAAGAGAAACATGCAAATGTACCTGTAAATGCAGGGAGACAGTGACTTTTGTATACATAGAAAATGAAGGCAGAAGATACGAGCTGCAGTTACGAGGATTTTGTTGAAAAGTATCGGTATAATTAAAAGTCCTGGTTACCTAATGGTATAGCAATGTTCCTTTGTTCTATAGGATAATTTCTAATCGATCTAAATGCCTCGAGATCGTCTTCTGTGACAGTTTGACCTCTATAAACAACACCCTCAAAGTTGGCCTTGTCTGGATTCTTTAGACAGTAGTTGTATAAATCCACATTAATCAACTCCACAAGAAACACAGCATTCCTTAGACGTTCTTCTGATTTGACCGAATCGTCTTGTCGAAATATTCTGTTGCAAAGTCTATAAATAGCATTGTAACCTTCAGTGGAAGTATAAACTTTCACGGCGTCATACGAGACCTCGGTCTTATCAACTTCGTCCGGTTCTAACCAGTCTCGATTCATCGACACGAGTCTATCAACTAATTTTCTTGTAGTTTCGTTTTCGAAATTAGCCACACCCTCTTCAGCCAATAGTTCTTTCAAACCCTTGAGAAAGGTACTGAATTCATTCCAGTTCAGACGAATAGATGACATCGACCTTCGCATTTCTCTCAAACGCATTTCAAGGGTGTCTCCGTTATAGAAGGGTTTGAAGTCGTAAAAAGTTTTACACTTGTACATGTCAGAGTTTTCATCCACATATCGTTTACATCTATCAACATCTTCTTCCTCTCTTCTCCCGTCATTGGCCTCATTGTCAGAACCCTCTCTCATCTCCTCAAGATTTCTGTCACCATTTGATTTTAGGTCCGTTTCGTCATCTTCTGCTCCTATTCTGTTACATAAATAATCTTTTTTGGCACCCGTATCCATTTCTACTTTGACGTGTACATTTGCAAATGAAGTCCCAGCTGTTCTCTTGTTTTCTTATAAAGTGTTAGTTCCTGTAGTTGAAATTTAGTCACTCATATTTAATTAAGAAGCTGTAAAGGCGATATCGGGCGGTTGTATCATTTGATCTATCAGCTCCTTGCTTTTCCCTTTAAACAGTAGTTACGCATTTAATTATTTTTTTTACTTTTCACAAATATTCTCTTTTCTTCACACCATTTTTACTACAAATAATCAGCAATGGTTTCTATATTTAAAAAATATCCCTTTTCAATGTATGCACATTTTTTGATCCCGAAAGAAAATAAAAACATGCCTCTTTTATCCCCCAATGACCCAAAATGAAAATAAATTTAGTTGAAAATTGTGACTTCGTTCAACGCATCAAATCCCTAAATAGTTTTATTCACGGTTGATTATCCACAGCTGAATAGGGCAAAGTGGTTTTATTGAATTTCTGCCATATTGCGTCAGCTGTAGAATTGGAATTCCAACCTTAATCCTTTTCAAAAAAAAGTCCTGGATTTGGAACTCTTTGTAGTAAAGACATGATAAAATAATGAGGCAAAGGAATAAAATTCTGATAACTAATGTTATCTGTGTTATATTGTACAAAAGTCCTAGCCTATATCTTCGTTAACATACACCATGAACATGTGTATACGTGTTACAACAGCTTTAAAATATGCCACCTGGAGAGAAAAAAAGGTAAATTGCACCAGGTGTTCAATATTGGGAACCCAGCTTTAGCTATGAAGTTCACGCTTAAGGTAGTCCATCCCTAATGAGATTAGCGCGACGTCAGAATTTATTCTGGCGACGTCGAAAGCATTCGGCGATGGAACTTTTCACCGCCGAATGTTCACGACCGCGCCTGAATAAATTTGGATACGTATCTAAGTACAATCATGTAGTACGCTCAAAAAATCCGATGGTTTATGAATCTCAAAATGGCCACATTACGGGCATTCTATGTTAAGGTATAAAGGGCCTAATTAGCACCAAAGAGCCAGTGGCTAAATTTGAAAAAAGCTAGTAATTCCTAAACTGTGTTACATTTCTATTCCAAATATAAACATAAGCATTTTGTACGGTTTAGAATTTTGAATTAATGCATATTTACGGAAATATTAGACAAAAATGTTCCAAATTACCTCCCTTGCATATGAATATAGAGTAAAATAATATTTGTAAATAACTTTCTTCTTGAAGCATTATCTTGAAATCCGGCACGGTGAATCAACTTATGTGAAGTGTATTTACAAGTGTGTGTAATTTGGTGCGTTTCGTATGGCTAGAAAGTAGAGTTTTTAATTAGGCCCTTCTTACCTTAAATTAACCTTGTGTTCAAGACAATGATTAATACGTAATAACGATTGGGGGATAAACTACCTTAAACAGTAGCCTATTTAGGCTTAACCCACAACCATTTCCTTACCGATCTTAATCTCTACTCTAAGAATATCCTTGCCACTATGTACAACACGGTGTATTATCACGTGACTCAGAATTTCAGATAATCATCAATAGTTTTGTTAACACTTGACCATTTTGAATTCGGTTTGAAGCAGAGAAGGGGGAGAAAATACCAGGAATAAGCTGTATGTAAAGGATTTTTGAAAAATCAACAGATGAAAAAGTTATTGAAGATAAACCAAAATTTTGGTTTATCTTCAATAACTTTTTTATCAGTTGATATTTCAAAAATCCAACACGTTCATCTAATGCGTCACGTCTGTCCACCTTCTCTGCTACAAACCGAATTCAAATCGGTCGAGTTTTAACATCTTTAGTTATTGAAGATTTTCTGAAAGTGTTGCATCACGTGATTATCCACCGTGACAATGCCACTTTAAATGACAACGAGTCCACAATTCTGGGTATAAATCTTTATATCCGATTCTGAGCTAGATTTAATTCAAATAAATTTAAAAGTTTATAAATAACTGAATAGAAATATAGATTTAATTTATCAGAATATAGGCCTACCTCGTTTAGATCCATTCACATTTTCCATATATTAAATAGACAGTAAATTAAATCTACCCCAAAAAATGAGCTAGTCTATAAAAAACCTAGCGTGACAAAAGGTCATTTACTCACATAATCGGTTGTCAGCAAAAATCTCGCAACTGCAGCTTGTTTCAAGCTGCGGTGACGAGGTTTTAGTTAAAAAGCGACAGTATAATCGATTAAGGGCCAAATATACATTTCAGTGGGTTTTTCCCTTGCTCTGGGGTTTCCAACTATAGACGGGGAGTCACAACGACAATTGCAACACGTCATCAATAACTATGTTAGTAGGCCTACATGAATGATTTTAACCCTTTCCCAAACAAGACCTGATTTTGACGTCCCTACTGTTGTGGCCACATCATATGGCACAACGTTTATATTTTGTTCAAATGTAATTGAACGTTAAACAAAACATAAACACGCGCCATACGATGTGGTACCAACTGTAAATAAATTTAAGGTTGGTGAAAACATTGAAACAAAAGAAGAAACTACTGATAACCAGCAGTTTCTCCTTTTGTCTCAATATTTTCTGTGCCATATTTTACTCAAATCTTATCTTTAATAACATCCATTTTGTCATTTATGTCAGTTTTTGAGTCGATCACCCTAAAATTTTGCCATTTGGGAAAGGGTTTATTTAGTTTAACGCAGAGACGGTGTCAAAACGCAAGGCACTGCTGGATCTGACTATTTTTCAAAGGGCACTCAAATAAAAAGTTGTTGACAAGCAAGCGAAATTTTAATTGCTACTTTTCAACAAAAACCTCGCATCTGCAGCATGAATTATGCTGCAGATTATGCTGCAGATCTATACGAGGTTTTTGTTGAAATTCGACGGTTTTAAGCACTTCAAATTATTTTTTAAAATTAAAATTCAACTCTTTGTTAGGAGTACACCGCGATAGTATGCCACATATAAACAAGACGAATCAATGATGCAAGAATAAGGTTCGGCGGCGAATGGATTCGTCTAATGTATGCTTTTGATCAGGTCCTTCTAATGTATGCTTTTGATCAGGTCGGAAATCAAATCAGTCCAAAATATTTTTATACGTCGCCGGGGGCGGACATATATTGGCGACATATTCTCCGTCTGCCCGTCCGTCCATCAGTCCGGATGGACAGACTTGGTGAAACCAATATACCCCATCCTCGGAAACCACAGCGGTCATAGCTCACGCTACATCCTCGGAAACCACAGCGGTCATAGCTCACGCTACATGACCCCTGGGGCACTTGGCCACTTAAACTTTGAATTAGCCGCCGAAAATCGATACGAAACGCGTGAGTGCAAGGCCCAATCAAATAACGGCTCTCATAAGTCAATATGCGTTGTCAAATACAACCAAGATGGCTGCGCTCATGATAAGATGCACTCTCTTGCACACGGTTCATTCATTACATTCACCTCTGTAGTTGCCTCAGAGAGTATTGCGTCATCATCTGCTAGATTACGTCACTTTCTATCACATCAAAACGGCAATAACAAATAATTTTTCTTTTCCAAAGTCCAAAATATGTCATACTTCACGTTGCTTAAAATTTAATATCATTTTCCAACGAAAATAATTTAATTTTTTTAGATTGATCTCATTCATTCAAATTTTCTGTACGTTTCATTCTGATAGGGAACGATTTTATCCAGCTAACCGTGACGTATTTCGGACAAACAATAGTATTTCGTAAGTGTTGTTATAAAATCTCGCAACTACGACTTGATTCAAGCCTTAGATACGATATTATATAACAACACCGACGATTTATCAAAACAAACCTTTAAACCTAGTCTATTTTTAGCACAAAATTCCTGCCATTGGTAAGGAGGCTTGAGAAAATAGTTCCATTGTATATGGGTTATTTCATCAGTTATAGTGCCTTTCAAATGTAACCAGAATCATCATTTCTTTGTCTACTTTATTATGTTACACATGAAACAGTTAAACAGTAATAATACACGTTTTCCTCGGTTTGACAAGATTCTTGTCATTCAGCCGCCCAGCCCGTTGCAGAGATGTATGTGAGAGTAACGAACGACAACTCTGCTCGGAGATTGGATAAGATGTAATTTGTGCGACAACGATTTAAAAAAATACAGATCGCTGACATGTCATTCAGCTTTGAAATAGAAAGATAGGGAAAGTTTCTCTTTGGAAGTCTTTTAAACTTGAAAAATTAAATTTTTCACACGCTAAACGATAGTAATCCTCCATATTGACAACTTACCCGAAGCGATTTATCAATCTCCTACCCAGTTATCTACCCTGAATCGGGATTAAATTACGTACCTCTGACGTAATCACTGTTTAGAGGTTGGCGATTTGTATCGGCCAGTTTGATTGGTCTACTCACCCATCATGAAATGATGATGGAACCATAGTCCAGTAAGCCTAGCCGAAAAACATGCCTAACCTAGACAAAATTGCAACAGAATTTATTTTTGCATTTTTCACATCATAAATATATGTAGTATTCACAGAAAAAAGTCCCACTCTGTTGCAGTTGCCAATTTTGTAAAAATCGCCCTTGACTGAGGCGGGTATTTACACGGTAAAAATTATTGAAAAATCACATGACTTCTTATTTTTTAGTTTAAAATTATTTTTATAGCATTGTAATTACTTTGCAGTTATATCATGAAGATGTATGATTATTTAGAAGCCAATTCTACAGAAATATATGAATTCCAAAATCATTTCATAGGTTTGAAGCAAAAAAATTTGATATTCATTTACCCCACCCACTTCTCTTAATATGGTTATATGGAAATTGCAAAAATTAATTCAAAGTTTCATTATTTTTATCACGCTGTCCGCTTTTATAGCGTTTTAAAAAGAAAAAAATACTAGATAAAACTAAGTAAGCTAATTTCTACCCAAATGTGGCTGACGTTAAAGAGAATAACAATAAGTGCTACGCTAATTTACGTATGTAGATCTACACGTAGATGAGCACGTTTTCCGTTATTTTGTGATTATTCTGTGACCACTCAAAACATTGTCTTGTCATGGTATTATTTAAAGAAGTCATATTATTTGTTTCATTCAATTCGAGAAAAGTAGTCATTATACGTCCTTTAATAATACATTTAACCCTTTACCAAACAACAAAATTACAGACTTTTATCAAAGTTCGTCCAAATTTTGAACAGTCACAAGATGCAAAATAAGCGTATTTGAATACGCATAATTATCCTCACATTAGAGTTTGAGTTTATTGGGGTTTTACGCCGTTTTCAACTACCAGGGTCATATCGCGGCGGCTGGAGCACCTAATCATGGATTCCTGTTATTTCTCAAACCAGTACTACCACAACACCATTACCGAACCTCCAGCTGCTCGCCCACTTCAGTTAACGATTTCAAACCCATTGGTGGGTGACAATTTTACCAGAAAGGGTATTTTCCGCGGCCGGGTATCGAACCCGGGACCTCTCAAATGAGAGGCTGTTGCGCTACCAAGTGCGCTAAGCCCGCGGCCCCTCACATTAGAACATGAAGAACTATGAGAAGGAATGAAAACAATTGTTATTCGTTTTTCTTTTCTCTCAATGCTTTACAAAACTTTTTTCTGCTAAGGACGTCAAAACCAGCAAATGTTAGAAATGTTGGAAATGCATTTACCCTTTCAAACATGCAAAATATTTTGACCAGTGTTCAATCATCAGTCAAATTAACCCTTTCCCAAACAAGACCTGGTTTTGACATCCTTGGTAGAATAGTCTTGGGAAAACTTTGAGACAAAAGAAGAAAATGCTGATAATCCGCATTTTCTTCTTTTGATTCAATATTTTCTTAACTTTATCGTACAAAAATTATTTCTGATTGAGCACAAATTTTGTCACCTACAACAGCTTTCAAAACTGATCACCCCAAAATTGTTGTTTGGGAAAGGGTTAAAGAGGTACATGAGACCAAAAGCATTCTACCAGTATCAGAATATTTACTATTTTCAAAGACAATCACAAAAAATTGTTTCGCTGAATGTTATCTTATAAGCGAGTTATTGGCCAAAATCTGATTATCTTACCTGTGGGAGATTTGCAAATACTAGATAAAGCCAGTGTGACATCACAAGTGTGAGATGCTTACTGAAATCCTTTGTATCTACATTAGTTAATGGACTATTTTGTGGATTTTTTGTTCATATATAAACGTTTACAATTAACCAATTTGTTAATAAAGGTTCTGTCTGAGTATTTTAAAATAACTAAATGTATCTATCATAGATAATATTACATACAGACTAAATGGATCGTCATCAATAATAAATAAATTTGATGGCTAGAATTCCTTTGAATGGTATAGAACATGCCCTTTTGCCAGATCAGAAATAATAACCTATATGCAAAGAAGCAGTTTAAACCAGTTACTTTGCTATTTGCTTTTCAAAAGTCCAATTTCATAGTAATAAATTTGAATATTATTTTTATTTAGCTGTTTTAAATCGGTCAGATCTAAGAGCAAAAAATAATGAAATTAATGAAGATTTGTTACCAGAATCACACAACTAATAATTCCCGCTGTGACAAGTTTCTGACGTTCTGATGTTTCAGATTCAATTAAAAAATCTTGTCCTTTGGGAAAGGAAATATTTTTCATCAACTAATATATTTTAAGTATGTCATTTGAAAAAAAAAATGAGTCAATCAACCCTTTCCCAAACGACACAATTTTAGAGTAATCCACTTCAAAAACTGTCACAAATGACAGAATGGATGTTAGCACTGGTGGTGAACTACAACAAGTTTCGCTACAACAAGATATAGGCCTAGATATTTTGCGTTTAAATGAGAGTTTATAGATTTTTTTTTCTAATGACATGAACTTGTTCTAAAAACAGACCGGGTAATATTTACCGTTTTGTATTGACAAACTCTCGGTTTTGTTATAAAATCTCGTAACAACCGTAGTTACGATGTTTTATAACAACACCGACGCAATACATTGATCGCGAAAAAACGTCCCTTGCTTTGGCCGAGTTCCCACCAGTGGTTATCAAAGATAGGATTTGTGTAAAATATGATACAGAAAATATTGAGACAAAAGGAGAAACTGCTGGTTATCAGCAGTTTCTTCTTTTGTTTCAATATTTTCCCAAGCCTTTCCTTTCGTCAAAACCAGGTCTTGTTTGGGAAAGGGTTAATAAATATTTACACTTGTATATGAATTTAAATACGGCAAATGTAGCTCGACAAAATGAATATTTGAAATAAACGTACATTCTACTAAGCAATGCAATAATTTTGTTTTCTTTTTACAATACAATGCTGCAATACGGATCATGAATATAATTGAAATATTATCTACTTTACTTCTTTATCATTTTCTTCAATGCAGAAAGTTAGGGAATAAATAAAGATAGTATAAATATTCTAAAGGATTGGTGCGAGGAAATTCAAATTGCATAGGGAATTGTAATCAATATCATTAATTTTTCTCAAACTGTACAAAAATAAGGTGCAGAAAAAACTTGGAGAGAAGCAGTTACAAAGCAAAATTTAATGTTTTAAAGAAACTATATGCATCGATAGATTACTGCAGAACTATTCTTATCACAATCATATAGAATTATACACAATTTATTACCTCTGTCTGATTTCTGAATAAAGAATTATAAAGTTTAAGGCGTACATATCTGCTGGAAAAACAGGGTGGAACGGTTTCGGCAATGTATTACAAAACATCTATCTTTATACATTATTTTGACATTTCTACTGAAATAGTACTTGAGCATCTAGTGTTGAGCCTAAACATTCTATTGTTTCCCATTCAAAGCATAAAAACCATATGAATGTCTACTTATTTTCTGTACAAACAGATTGACTGCAATCTATGTTTGCACATTTATGACGTCACAGGCACACATCCTTATTTACAGGATGTTGGCAAATCCCTAATTACATAGATTTATACAGGTAAATATTGGCTACTTTAGCAGCTTATATCTCTTAAAGTAAGATGTGTATTAGAATGGGACTTTTTTCATTGCATTTGAATTGTTGAAAACTTTTGAATAAGGTGGGTGATGAAAAGCGTTCATGCTCCTCTTTAAAGGAAGTGTCACTAATTCATGTTGTAGAAAATTCAAACATTGTTGGAAAAGAGGAAATTGTGTTTTTGTGCAATTTCTCCCAATCCACAATGTTTTCACGTGCCTTATAATGTAGAAGTCCAAAAACCAGTACTCTGTGAAAAATGGTATCCCATGTACCGGGTATTCTGTCTTCAACCACAAAGAGATCGTCCATTTCCCACAAAAACGCTGACTTAGAGCATTAAACAACTCGGCATTCTTCGCAACATTGCTTACAACTGTATTTCTTCGAGTCGCGGGCCATTTTACAGGCTCAAATCCTTGTGGAAGCCACCAATGCGAAGTACAACCTTCTTTAATGGACTACTATATGACATGTCTGTTGCTTTCTGAAAGATATGCTGGCCGAAGGTTAAAACCGGTGACTTTCTTTAGCGTTCGGCTTGTATGCAGACAAAATGCAAGGTAGAGTTAACCCTTACCCAAACAAGACCTGGTTTTGACCTGGTTTTGACATCCCTAATAGAAAAGGCTTGGGAAAACATTGAAACAAAAGAAGAAACTGCTAATAACCAGCAGTTTCTCCTTTTGTCTCAATATTTTCTTTGCCATATTTTACAAGCATCTGTATAAAGCCTGACCACTATGACCAGCACTGTTTGTTCTGTCTCAAAGGCCAAAATTTAATGTTTTTACACAACATGTCTTGTGGTCAACCATGTTGACCCGGTAGCTTTTCAGGTAATTTGACGAAACACGGCTTTTCACCTTCATAAGCTTTGTCAGCGTACTATACAGAAAGAATTTAATGTCAATATTACAAAGGGCTACTACTTCCTGCAGTGAAATATCTTTCCTGGGAATGATCTCTGACAAATCTGTCCCTGATGTCGAAGATGCAATGATTCGCATTCTTTGCATCTATAGTACGGATCATGTTATGGTCCACATAATCATTATTTCCAACGAGAAGAAGCGGTCACGGGTGTGTTGTCATTTACTTGGTTTGGCAATCTTGTTTAGAACACAGCTGCAGTATTGGTCTCACATTTCTGTACTTCCCAGTATGAAGTACAAAATCTCATGGTGTTCATTGTTTCTTTCAGAAACCGAGGACCGAAGTGGTGATGCAGCTGAATACATAAGTCTAGCTGAAGTGGTAGTGGTACTATAAGTCCCTTGAACACGCTTGAATTGCACATTGTCTGATAGCAGCTGTTTTGTCTTGTTGTTACTTCCGAAAGGTTTGTCTAAGTGTTTCAAGCTATATAGGCCAGTATAATAGGGCAAGTATTCGATGTTCCTTTGTAATAAAGCAACCTCTGAAAGAGAAGGATAACTGTCTTTGAGCTCAAAACAACCACTTGGATCAAGTCAAACAGAAAATTTACCGACCGTAATACTCGAGCAATATCACTTAATGTGTCGTCTTTAAAAGCCACTTGCTCGACTTGTCTAGTAAGGTCTTTACGGCACTTTTCATGGACAAAATCCCCTGCTATTACATTGACTTCATGACCGTTCTTAATGTTGGTACTGATGGTACTCTCACACCCCTTTTGACTCAGCCGTTGGGTCATCCGATGGTTTTTTTGCAGATTCATCAATTCATCTGAAAATGTATAAGAAAATTGGTTTACCACATATGAACGGAAACATATTCCAAATTTCTCGCTAAACTGTGGCATAGTAATATGTCACAAATCGAATTTTATGACACAAGTTCCCGATCTTTTGATATAGTGGATAGAGACGATGTAATAATAACTACTGGCCCCGAGTTTTGAAATCTTACGTGGTAGTGTACTTTACTGTAAACTTTGCAAGGAATTCATTCTATACAAATTATTTAATTTATGGAATGAGGAACAGTGTTGCTTGGTCTAAACATCAGGGTGTCCAAAAAACCTCCAAATGGTTTTTTACCCCCAACATAATTTTTGTACCCCAATTTTTCGCAATTCTTCTTTGTCTATAACAGAGGGGTATAGGCATACTGTATAAGTGTGGTTTTTACCCCCAGATTTGAAAGTTAATGGAAATTTGAAACATACACAGATGTTGTATTTTACAATTTGTCTTTGATTTTAAATGTAAGTCCTACCAAGTAACCTGGTAAAGATACACTAAAGATAATCGATTTATATTTATATATTGCATGAAGTGATTTGACTCAAATCTTAATAAATAAAAATAGTTACCATATGGTTTGAACTCCACTCAGTTGTTGTGCATTGTAACATTCAGCTAATTGTCACCCTGAAAGATAAGGTATCTATTTGAAATCATGTGGCTGAACCAACCAAAATAATGAAAACGTGCACACAAGAATCAAGTAAAAGTAACTTATCAGTCCATACAATATTACATGTGCATACATATTCAAAAGCAACAAATTTGGGGAAAAATATTGTTACATTCACGTTTATATCGTAATTACATTCACTTCCCGGGTGCAGGGTCTATCCAACAGACCGCCATGACTAAACATTGCATATAGATAATTGTTGACACGTGATTATTCAATATAAAAAACGATAGAGAAGTACTGTAGTGTCCAAAATATTCATAATGTTAAATGCTTATCTACGCAAATTTTGGGCGCTAAATATATTAAAGTACCTATAATTGGGGTGAAGAGAGCTCCTAATAGAAACAAATATTGGAGTCGTTTTCTTTCAATTTTCAAAAAGCCTTGTGTAATTCCACTTAGAATTATGATAATCATCCATAGACATTGCATATAATGCGCAATCTTCCTCATTCATACAAGAAATAACGGTGTAGATATCTGGATAAAAATAACTTTACCAAATACGGTTTTATGGCCGCCATTGGCTTCCGTAGAAAAAATATGACAAGCAATTAGTTAAATAAATCATTATAATAATTTTGTCGTCATATTTATATATTGTACACAAACAAGTAAAGCGAATAAAAACCCATTCGTAATATTCATTTCAGTGTGTTTTAATCTATAGTCCTGAATTATCACCGTCAAATCAAATGTAAACAAATCGAAAGACTCGGATCAGAATTTGCAGAATATCAATCATTTTTTCAACTTCTAACAACCTTTTGTGTAACCGGTCATAATGTACTTACCTTATGTAAAGTGTTTGGACCAGTTAAAGTGTGTAAAATAGTAGCGAAGATGTTAAAACGTCATTTTCTTTCATCGACCTTCACGAGATCTACGGCGCTGCCATTTTGTTATGATGACGTATCTATGTAAAGTTTCGATATGACGTCATCCAAGCATTGTATGGCGTGTCATTCGTGACATTTGAAAAACACGGAAAAATAACAAACTTTAAACTCAAATTCCCATGTTATTGCAAGGAGAACACTTTGGGACTTTTTACTGAGTGATGACCAATACCCGATCTACAAAATGGTGCAAAAAGAAATTCTGTTGCAATTTTGTCTAGGTCCGATGCTACGCTGACTGGACTACAATGAAACGGCGGCATTTGGGAGCGGCTAATACAAAGTTTTCCTCGCCAAGTGCCCCAGGGGTCATGTAGCGTAGCTATGACCGCGGGGTTTCCGAGGATGAATATACCCCATCTACTTCGTAGGTGGGGTATAATGATTCACATAATACGGTTAGCGCGATTAGACAGAACATAGTAGTCAAACTGTCACAAGATACTCCCTTTGCACGGCTTAAAGGGACAAATTTTGAAAAGAATGACTCAAGGCACATTCCTGCAAGGTCTGGTTCAAATTGGCCCAATGGTTGATTTTTAATGTTGAACCATACAAGGCAAACTTGAGCCATGTAGAGTTATGGCTCCTGTGTGCTGCACTCCATAACCGGTGGTGGTAATTTCGGTAAAATACAATTTCGGTAAAATGATTTTATATAGTAATAAAATGGATACTTCGGTAAAAAGGTAATTATAGTGTAATTATCACATTGCCGGCGGGCACTGACACGAGTCGAGTTAATTATTTTTCGCCACAAAAATTGTGTCCAGGTTTTGATTGGTCAATACTAGTTGTTGTAGTTAAACCAGAGTCAGAAATGGCAATTTCATCAAATTCGAGGGCACATTATAATACCTTAAGTAAGATTTCGATAAGGCTGAAAATTACAACCAAGCAAGGTCTTATGGTTACCAAGATTGTGTCCAAGTTTTGTCTTGATTGACAAATATTTGTGGCTGTTAGATTAAAAACAAGGTCGAAAAAGGATTTTTTGTCAAATTCAAGGGCACATAACTCTTGATATTCTGGTCCAATCAAACTGAAAATTTAACTCATCCAAGATCTTACGGTAACCAACATTGTGGGCAAGTTTTGTTTTGATTTGTCAATATTTGTAGACGCTACAGTGTTCACAAAGTCGAAAATAGAGCTCTATTTTTGATGTTCAAAGGCACATAACTCCGAACTTCTGAGTCCGATCTGACCCAAAAACGAACTCATCCGAGAACTTATGGTCATACACATATTCACGGAGTTTGGTCAAGATTGGTGAATATTAATGGGTGCTAGAGTGGTAACACCAAATTGTGAACAGACAGATGGACAGACAGACAGACGCCAACGGACAAAAAGCGACCACATTAGCTCACCTTGAGCACTTCGTGCTCAGGTGAGCTAACAATTTTGTCACAGTCAAGGGCACATAACTCTGTTCTGATAAAGATATTCTCATCAACATTATGTCCATTTTTTTTTGATTGGTTAATATTTATTGCAGTTTGAGAGAAAACAAAGTCAAAAACGGAAATTTTGTCACCATCAAGGGCACACAACTCTGGTTTTTTAGTCCGATCAATCTGACAAATTAAAACATTTAAGATTTTATGGTCACCAACATTGCAACCAAGTTGTGTCTTGATTGGTCCATATTTGTGTTTGTTAGGAATGAAAATAAAGTCGAAAACGGTAATTTTGTGAAATTCAAGGGCAAATAACTCTTGTTTTTCTGGTCAAATCAAGCTGAAAACTGATCCAGGATCTTATGGTCACCAACATTGTGGCCAAGTTTTGTCTTGATTGGTCAATAAATGTAGATGCTACAGTGTAAACAAAGTTGAAAACAGCAATTTTGTCAAATTCAAGGGCACATAACTCCAGATTTCTTGCTTCGATCAGACTGTTAATCGACGACTTCATCCAAGATCTTATGGTTATCAATATTGTTGCAAAGTTTTGTCTTGATCAGTCAATATTTGTAGATGCTACAGTGTAAACAAAGTCAAAGCTAGCCATTTTTTATCTCTCGGACGGCCACAGGTGATCCCATATAATACGTCCCATATTCGACATGCGTATAGAGCAAGTTTATTTTTCATTCTTTTGAAAAGAAAAAAAAGTTCCTCTTTGGAAAGTTAAGCAAACACACAGAGGGACTTTTAAATACCAGCTTGTGAGGTATAAGGCAAATGAATTTATAAACACAATTAGATATATATGTTTTATGTAAGACTTTATTTAATCTACATTGAAAAAAGAAAGACAAGAAATAAAAGTTTCATGAAGACAAAATACAAATCTTAACAGTATAAAGGCTGCCTGCAGCTCTATAAAATATAAATGCATCTAATATTGCTGGAGAATATCCCTGGTTTTCTTAGAAAACCTCGCAACTGCTGCTTAAAACAAGCTGAAGTTACAAGATTTTCAGAGAAAAGCTACGATATTTTAATTTAAAAATTCATGAATGTCTTACACTTGATTCTGTCATTTGTGAATTAAACCCTTTCCCAAAGGATAAAAATTTAGACTACACCAATATGAAATCTGCTGGAGGCCACGAAATAGGTTTAAATAACTAAATAGTTTATGTACATTATAGCAAAGAAAATAATTATTGGCAGAAAAAAGAAATGCTGATTATCAGCATTTCCAACTTTTTCTTCAATGTTTTTACACTTGTCTACTTCAGAAACATCAAAATCCGGCCTTGTTTGGGAAATGGTTAAACTAGTCTAAAAAAGTGTTGTTTTGGAAAGGAATGAAACATTTGCTATCATTTGTGTAAAAACGATTTTGAAAATCTTTCATTGGACGGACTAATAAAACAAATATATTTACATTGATCTATACATAATTAGGAAATATTCAAACCATATTAAATGGGTTTAATGTCGAATTCAATGCATAAAAGATCTTGACCTTTAAAACTTCTCATGCTGTTCATGTCGATTAACTGTTGTGACCAAAACTTTGGCAAGCAGTTTAGACTAAGATCAGCCTGCATTGATATGTAGTCTGATGTTAGTCTATACTGCCTGCTTTGTATTCAATTATGGCAGCCAAAACTTGAGACAAGCAAACTGCAATGTCTGTTAAATCCGCAATTTGTGAACAAAATTGAAAGCTAACATGGTAAGAGATTAAGAGTAAGAATTCTACCAAACAAATTCAATCATTCAAGATATAGAGTATAGTTACATTGATACGATTATATAAATGCACATGGTAAACATGTAATTGTACATAAGATATCAAGCTCCAAAAAGGTTTTTTCCATTTAAATTCCAAGGAAACACCAAATAGACTGGGCAAAACTTGAAAGGGAAAATAAATTGCAAATATTTGATAATCTAAATTGCCCTTTATTTCCACATAGATTTCTCCTTTCTATGACTTTAATTCTGGAAATGAATCCAGATCTGTTACTTGACTGGTATTTCAAAGTACAGTCGACAATCGTTGTGTCGAAGTCAGAGGGGCAGTCAAAATACCTCGACATATCCAGAGTTCGACTCATCCAATTTTGATTATTTTCGATGAAAATGTTTTTTAACCATTTTTGATGGGCATCATATGTGTCCATGCTTGAAATATAGTAGGAAAAGGAAAGAAATTGCTCGAAACGAGCAATTTCTATCCTTTTCTTACTAAATTTCAATGGCTGTATTTGTTTCGGAATTATTTTGATTAAACATTTGATATCCATATTTTGAGGTTGGGACATGACTTTCACTTCGATTTAAGCGGAATTTCGACTTATCCGATGTCGAGATAACGAGTGTCGACTGTAATTTGAACTTTTGTATAAACCCTTTCCAAAACAAGACCTGGTTTCAACATGCCTAAAAGAAAAGGCTTGGGAAAACATTGAGACAAAAGATGAAACTGCTGATAACCAGCAGTTTCTCCTTTTGCTTCAATGTTTTCTCAGCTATATCAATCACAAATTTTACCTTTAGTATCATCTATTTTGTCGTCTGCAGCAGCAATCAAATTGGACCAACCTAAAATTGTGTCGTTTGGGAAAGAGTTAAAGCTAGTTTAGCAATTCCTATGCACAAATTCAACGTTAAACTGAATTTCATTTAATGTTTAATTAAACAAGTATCTGGTGTTGTATGCAACACATAAAGTCCCCTACCGGCTTCGCATTGACTCAATATGGTAATCAATAATCAAATTAGCTTGCTTAGTTATTAAGTTATTGCAGGATCCATTTTTTGCCATATTTTCACTATTTCCGTTACCATAGCAACCACACTTTTCGTCAAAGAACAAAGATAAAATGATGTGCATAATCTACACATTGCCATCTAGTCATATACCAAGTCTCATCAAATTAGCTTGCTTACTTATTAACTTATCGCAGGATCCAATATTTTTTGCCATATTTTCACTATTTCCGTAACCATAGCAACAACAATTTTAGTCTAAAAACAAAAATAAAATGATGTGCGTAATCTACACATTGCCATCTAGTCATATACCAAGTCTCATCAAACTAGCTTGCTTAGTTATTATCTTATCGCAGGATCCATTTTTTGCCATATTTTCACTATTTCCGTTACCATAGCAACCACACTTTTCGTCAAAGAACAAAAATAAAATGATGTGCATAATCTACACATTGCCATCTAGTCATATACCAAGTCTCATCAAATTAGCTTGCTTACTTATTAACTTATCGCAGGATCCCATTTTTGGCCATATTTTCACTATTTCCGTAACCATAGCAACAACAATTTTAGTCGAAAAACAAAAATAAAATGATGTGCATAATCTACACATTGCCATCTAGTCATATACCAACTTTCATCAAAAACGCTTGCTTAGTTATTAAGTTATCGCGGGATCCAGATTTGAGCGGACAGACGGACGGACGGACAGACGGACGGACGGACGGATGGACAGACGGAGGGCAAACCTATAGTCCCCTCCGGTGTGAACACCGGTAGGGGACTAACAATCTTTTTGGAGCTTTTGTCAAAATGCATAAATAAAAAAGTTTGTTAGTAAAACAACGATATATAAAATAAAGACAAATGTATTCATAACAGTTTCGGCAAGTTAAATGCTAGTATTCTAAAAGGGGGTTAGAAACTATAAAAGAAAACAAAAGTTGCATCAAAAACTTCTTAAATTTCACTTCAAACAAATCCTTTCAACAAACAAACTTTACTTTGAGTCTTAATGATCTTAATCTAACTTTTTTATTTATTCTGTATTTCTCTAAAATTCTTTTCAAAAACAAGATAAACTCAAACTTTATCAAAAATATAACACAGTTTTCATAAAATAAAATATATGAATAACAAGAGGACCATGATGGTCCTATATCGCTCACCTGAACCAAAATGATATGAGCAACACTTTTGTTCAATTCAATAAACATTTATGACTGTAAGACTGAAAACTAACTTATAGTCAATAACTTTGTGAAAATCAAACTCATCTGAGATCTTATGGTGCCAAACACTGTGTCCAGGTTTTT
Source organism: Fragum sueziense (assembly GCA_963680895.1). Classification (NCBI taxonomy): domain Eukaryota; kingdom Metazoa; phylum Mollusca; class Bivalvia; order Cardiida; family Cardiidae; genus Fragum; species Fragum sueziense. The sequence goes on from OY804608.1 coordinate 12,855,138, forward strand.
CTTGATTGATAAATAATCACAGATTCTAGAGTATAAACAAGGTCGAAAACAGCCAAAGACGGTAATTTTTTTCAAATTCAAGGGCACACAATTCTCGACTTTCTGATCACATCAGACTGAAAATCTACCTCATCCAAGATATTATGGTCTCCAACATAGTGTCCAAGATTTGTCTTGATTGGTCAATAATTGAAAATTCTAGAGTGTAAACAAGATCGAAAAACAGCCAGAAACGGCTATTTTGTTAAAATTCAAGGGCACATAACTCTCAACTTTCTGATCGGATCAGACTGAAAATCAAACTCATCCGAAATCTTATCCTCTCAAACATTGTGTCCAAGATTTGTCTTGATTGGACAATAATTGAAAATTCTAGAGTGTAAACAAGGTCGAAAACAGTCAAAAACGACAATTTTGTCAAATTCAAGGGCACATAAGTCTGGACTTTCTTGTCTTATCAGATTGAAAATTCTAGTCATCTGAGATCTTATGATCTCTAACATTGTGTCCAAGTTTTGTCTTGATTGATTGATAAATGTAGATTCTAGAGTGTAAACAATGTCGAAAACAGTCGAAAATGACAATTTTATCAAATTCAAGGGCACGTAACTCTTGTCTTTTTTGTCAGATCACACTGAAAATCGAACTCATCCGAAATCTCATGGTCTCAAACATTGTGTCCAAGATTTGTCTTGATTGGTCAATAATTGTAGATTCTAGAGTGTAAAAAAGGTCGAAAACAGTCAAAAACGACAATTTTGTCAAATTCAAGGGCACCTAACTCTCTTCTTTCTGGTCAGATCACACTGAAAATCACACTCATCCAAGATCTTATGGTCTCAAACATTGTGTCCAAGATTTGTCTTGATTGGACAATAATTGAAAATTCTAGAGTGTAAACAAGGTCGAAAACAGTCAAAAACGACAATTTTGTCAAATTCAAGGGCACATAAGTCTCGACTTTCTTGTCTTATCAGATTGAAAATTCAACTCATCCGAGATCTTATGATCTCCAACATTGTGTCCAAGTTTTGTCTTGATTGATTAATAAATGTAGATTCTAGAGTATAAACAATGTCGAAAACAGCCGAAAATGACAATTTTATCAAATTCAAGGGCACGTAACTCTAGTCTTTTTTGTCAGATCACACTGAAAATCAAACTCATCCAAGATCTTATGGTCTCAAACATTGTGTCCAAGATTTGTCTTGATTGGTCAATAATTGTAGATTCTAGAGTGTAAACAAGGTCGAAAACAGTCAAAAACGACAATTTTGTCAAATTCAAGGGCACATAACTCTCGACTTTCTCGTCTAATCAGACTGAAAATTAAACTCATCTGAGATCTTATGGTCTCCATCATTGTGTTCAAGATTTGTCTTGATTGGTCAATAATTGTAGATTCTAGAGTGTAAACAAGGTCGAAAACGGTCGAAAACGGCAATTTTGAAAAATTCAAGGGCACATAACTTTTGACTTTTTCATCTGATCTGACTGAAAAACTCATCCAAGATCCTATAGTCTCCAATATTATATCCAAGTTTTGTATTGATTGGGCAATAATTGTAGATGCTAGAGTGTAAACAAAGTTAAAAACAGCATTTTTCGTCATTCAGGGGCAGATAACTCCACACTTTCTGGTCCGATCTGGCCCATAATCGAACTCATCCGAGAACTTATGACCATACTTGTTTTGACAAAGTTTGGTCAAGATTGACTAATATTTGTGGATGCTAGAGTGTAAACACCAAATTGTGGACAGACGGACAGACGGACAGATGCACAGACGGACGGACGATGGACAAAAAGCGATCACAATAGCTCACCTCGAGCACTTCGTGCTCAGGTGAGCTAAAAATACGGACATGGAAATCAAAATCTTCAACAAATGTTAACAGTTTGCTTATACATGAGACATAACAAAAACATAATTGATCACAGAAATTTGAAATCACAATTTGCAAATAACAATTTAACAATATTATAAAAATAAATGTCATACATATAAGTAACAATGTGACACTCATAGCCAATATTCACCAACATTTATTAATCTTTTTCTAATTTCAAATTATTATAAAAGAGGTGCGATTGGATTATCTAAATGCTTCCTTTTCTAATTACAAAGCAATACATTTGATTGGACGAGACATTTGTCCTATCCAATCAGATGGCTTGTTATGTAATCTGGAACAATCTTCTGGTGTTTTATTATTTGATTGGTTTGAAATATACATCGGAGGTCACTTCTAAATATTACTTCTAAACATGAAGGTCAAAATCTGAAGGTCATCTATGAAAAAAATGTTTTCTTTGATAAGGTGGAAGAAACACTGCTTGATACACCTAAAAATTTCTCATTTGATTCTTTTTAGGTAAGGATTGGGACCAACTAATTGAAAAAGTAGTTGCATAGAGAATAACAGTTTGTTTCACTTATATTTCATTGAGTGAACAACAAAGCTTTATTTTCACGAGTGGCGAATGTAGCTTTCGTTGTTCACTCAATGGAATATAAATCAATTTTACTCGAAAAACAAATGATTGTACTGTTTCTTTAATGCAAAAATTAGACAAAATGCGAGAATATTATGTCAAATTTTCATTTTGCGCGTGACTGCTATGCAACCCTTATGATGATGTCACTTATTTGGCCCCCAGCTTAGATAACTTCAGATATGGTGGAATGAACGAAAGCGAGGCATAAGTTTTTGATAATTTCACTGAATTGGCGGTGAGTCTATCAAAATTTAATGATAATCTACCATTATTTCTCGATAATCCACCAAAAAACATTAAAGAAAGCACTTTTGAACATATCTGATGTTATGAAGGTTGGTAAATATGGGCCCTGAGGTTGTTTTCATCAACCAGTCTAATTACAAGTTTACTTTAGAACTACACAACAATCCATCCAATTGGCCGAGACATATGTCTCGTCCAATTAGATGGCTTGTTATGTAATTTCATTTTAGAAAATTGATTTAGAAATTTTGGTAAATATTGGCCCAGAAGGTCTCTTATTGTATCATGTACCCTCTTCTTCACCAGCTTTTCTTCTTGGGCAGTGAAGAAGACCCGCTACTTGACATTGCAGGAGAAGGTGGGCTGGGAGGGGGCTGGGCCGTACGGAAACCACTGCTTGTGTGAACGCGCTCTCTACCTCTAACCTGAAAGTGAATGAAGATATACAAGATAATTATCACACTATGACCAAATGTTATCAATTTCACCAAAACAATAACATATTTATTGGTGGGGCGGGGTGGTATAAGAGGGGCCTTGGCTATACGGAAATCACTGTTTGTGTGCACATGTTCGCCAACAAGTTTTGAAATGAGTCACACAAGGTACATTCCTGCCAAGTTTTGTAAAAATTGGCTCAATGGTTAAGGAGAGGAAGATTTTTTAAGAACTATCAAGCAATTTCTCTATGTCATATAAGCCCCGCCCATATTTTTCCGACAAATTGAAAATTAATGACCATGCGTTAAAAATACAGTCACTCAAGCAGTTGGGTTCAAATTAGCCAAATAGTTGATTTTTTTCCTGAATTGGCGAACAAGTTGCGAATTGAGTTACCACAGGAACATTCCTGCCATGTTTTGTAAAAATTGGCCCAATGGTTAAGATAATTTTTGAAGAATTATCTTAAGATTTTTCTAAATCTGATAAGCCCCACCCTATCATGCCCACATTTTTCAACTGATCAAAACTTAATGAATATGTGTTGAAAACAATCACTCAAGGAACATTCCTGCCAAGTTTTGTTCAAATTAGCCTAATGATTTTCAAAGATTTTTCGCATAATTTCTTCGAGTCTGATAAGCCACGCCCTTCCACACCCAAAATTTATGCTGAATGAAATATTTGCAATCAAGTTTAGAAAGGATCACCAAAGGAACATTCTAGCTAAGTTTGATCCGGATTGGCCCAGTGGTTAAGGAAAAGAAGATATTTCAAGAAATTGTTGGTAACACATGAGGGTCAATGCACAAGGAACGCCCGATAGTAGTGTTGTGTCGATAGTCACCAGCTATCGAAAGCTATCGGATTGAGCCCAAAATCGGCGACAATCAATTGCAATTTTCAACTATCGATAGCTGCACTTTTTCTTTTACAGTTAATTTTCCGAACATTTGGTTCTAATAATCAAAAAAGAAAATTGATGAATGACTTTAAGCTCCAGGCTATTTCCTTACTCTCCCCCAATCTCTTGCAATGACTTTTACGAAGTGAAAGTAGAAGTTTATGGGTCCCGAAGTTTATCACTGTCTTGCACACGGTTCATTCATTACATTCACGTATGTGAGAGTAACGAACGACAACTCTGCTCGGAGATTGGAAGTTTATGCAGAGCAAACAGAAAGAATGACTTGATTGGAAGTCTGCTACTTACCAAAATTAATCGAACATAAACAATGACTTTGATGGATAGATTCCAGCATTTAAAGCCATAATTAAAAGTAATGAAAATTGCTTAATAGTTTAATCAGTTATTATTTATCATGCAAGTGCTTTAAAAAGTGTTAACGATCGAAATATTTTATTCATAGCATTTCAAAGAACATAATTCCAAAAAGCAAATCTAGTAAGGGGGTACCACTTGATTGGTAGTCTATGATTTCAGTAAAATTAATCGAACAAGAACAATGTCTTTTGATGGATATATTAAAGCATATGAGGTGCATTTTAGTAATGAATATTGTTCAATCAGTTGTAATTAATTAATCGGGTGCTTTAGATCGTATAAACGATCGGAATATTATAATCATATAGCATTTCAAAGAACATAATTCTCATCCTAGACTGACATACTCATCTGCAAACAATAAAGCAGTGTTAAGCACACCATCAACAAAAGAAGTCTAATTGGAAAACGACAACAATTATGTCTCCAAATTGATCCACTGACAAAATTTAGCTTAGTTTGTTGACATGTTTAGGGAAGTCATGCTATCACATCGGCAGTGAGAAAACAGAAAAGTCTGTCTGAAGCTGGTAAAGAAATGGATTAACGGCGATGATTCCTACCTGTCCTGGAACTTCATCTGTTCATCACACATACATCATGTATGATGAATAGTTGTATAGGTAGATACATAAGCATCAAAAGCAACCAAGGGTAGAAAGATAAAATTTAAGTTAATTTTCCCCAATTCAACAAGTTTTCATGTATAGGCTCAATTTTACAAGATGAAAGGCTATATATTGCTTTTCTACCAATCTCTTATATATGATACTGAGTTAGAATAAGATCTACATATTTAGGCTATGAAAAAAAAACTTGCTAAAAAAATGAAAAAGCCAGCGTTATATACATTCAAAGACAACTAGCCCCAGAAGCAACTCCTCAAGACCTTGCTTAAATTTGGCTCAGTATTGGAGTAGCATCATAATTACGCAGTTAACACATAAACAAATATACATAATTATGATATTTACTAGGTTACACTGATGGACTTTTTTTGTTTACAAAGAACCGATTGTACAATCGATAATTAATCGGTTGTGACTTTCCGATTATCGATAGTGATTTTGCTGTCCGATATACAACACTACCCGATAGTAAGTGACCCAAAAAGCTCCCTTTGAGCATGTTGTACTCAGGCAAGCTAAAAATGTTTAAAATTAACCCTTTCCCAAACAAGACGTGGTTTTGACGTCCCTAATAGCAAAGACTTGAGAAAACATTGAAACAAAAGAAGAAACTGCTGATAACCAGCAGTTTCTCCTTTTGGCTCAATATTTTCTGTGCAATATCTTAAGCAAGTCTTATTTTTATTTTGTCAATTGAAGCGGTTTTCAAATTGGACCACCCTAAAATTTCATCATTTAGAAAAGGGTAAAACAGGCACTTACAGGTCTCTCTCTGAGGCTAGTCTGTGACCCCATCATTTTCTCCAGTCCCTCTGTCCCCTTGTTCATAGCATCTTTGATGTCCTTATCCATGCCAGGAATAGCTACGGACTTCACAAAAGGTCCCTTTTAGCATCACGGATAACAGATAAAACTCTTGATTCAGAAGCAGGTTTTGGGACCGCTTTTTACATCCCAAATTGAAAACGCTTGGGAAAATATTGAGGCAAAAGAAGAAAATGCTGATGATCAGCATTTTCTTCTATTGCCTCAATATTTTTTGGACTATTCAAAAACATTGTCAGCCCTTTTGTAACATTGATTTTTTTGTCTGCATTGCCTTTGAATTTTAAAGATTAAAAATTTTCACCATTTAGGAGAGGGTTTAATCCTTTCCCAAACATTGATGCTTTTTGACGCCCTTCAAGATAGAGACTTTGGAAAACCTTGTTGAAAATGAAGAAATTTCCCACATTGTTTTCTTAACCAAAAGACAACAAAAATTTAAATCTTATTCATTTGAAATCGTCGTCTGCAACATCTTTGAATTTGGACCAGTCCAAAATTTGTTTGGTAATGGGTTAAACAGTTACTCACAGGTCTCTCCCTGAGGCTGGTCTGTGACCCCATCATTTTCTCCAGTCCCTCTGTCCCCTTGTTCATAGCATCTTTGATGTCCTTGTCCATGCCTGGGATAGCCACATCTCCAAATACCTAGAGAAAAAGATAAATATAAATATGTTGGAAATATTGCAGGTAAATTATTCTTATCATTCAAGTCATGTTTGAAAACCAGAGATTGTTTTATTCAAGTACTAATTGATAAGAGTTCAATGTCCAAATCACCAGCTACTGTCATATGGAGACAATATTTACCTTATCAAAAAGGCTTTTGAAATTCAGCATTTTCTCTCAAGGCTTTCTATGCTATGATTTTAAAATTCCATTCAAAAAGACCGGAGTGGTGTGAATCCAATCAGCTACCCCTTTTTAAAAGTGAAGTGTGTCACTATTGCACTGATACTTTAATTCAGTATTGTGATTTCATTTAAACTTCGACAAAATGAAACAAATTCAAACTTAAATAATGTGAAACATTAATAATCTAACAAAGACTGTAGCCACCATGAAATATTGTTATAGATCGGACTTGGACAATGAACATTCCTTAATTTGAAAAATGATAAAGAAATTACCTCAACTACCGCCCCATCAGGCAGACGTAAGAACTGTCTATACAACTCTCGTAGTCCATCAAGGTGTATCGTGTGTATGGAAACATGCGTAGTGATCTCTTTGTTGCTTGTCTTACGTTTTTTATCGTCTTCCTCTAATGTTGTTTCCTGCCAGATGGTGTCCTCCAACTGAAATTTCATCAAATACAGTAAATTTACCAATATATCGTATACCCCAATAATCTGTACACCCTTATTTTTTCAAAAAAATATTTTTCAAATATCTCTAAAATTTCATATATTTGGGAATATGTTAGGCCAGTTGTCAAAAGCAATTTCTTCATATTCCACAATGTTTTCCAAATCTATTACATTGTGGAGCATCAAAAGGCATAGATGTGTGGTAATAACAATTAAAGCACTTACGTCTTCTTCCTCCCAGATATAATCATACACAGCTATCTTCCTTCTTTCTCCCTCCTCCCCTCTGCTTGTGATACAATATAATAGGAACAGTCCGAATTTGGTTGTTGTGAAGAGTTAACCCATTACCAAACTGTCTCAGTTTAAAAAACGTTGCAGACAACAATTTCAAAAATCTTTGCATCTTGGGTTAGAAAACATTGTAGATAATGAAAAAATTGCTTGTCACAAGCAATTTCTTCATTATCCACAATGTTTTCCAAAACCTTGGAGGGTGACAAAAGGCTTAACTGTGTGGTAATAACTCTCCAAAGCCTTCATCTTGAAGGGCATCAAAAAATGTAACTGGTTTGGTTATAACAATACACTTACGTCCTCTTCCTCCCAGATGTAATCATACACGGCTATCTTCCTTCTTTCTCCCTCCTCCCCTCTGCTTGTGATAATAGGAACAGTCCGAATTTGGTTGTTGTGAAGAGTTAACCCATTACCAAATCGCAAAATCTTGGACTGTCCTAATTTGAAAGACGTTGCAGACGACAATTTCAAGTTGATAAAATTAAAAAAATCTTTACATCATGGGTTAGAAAACATTGTAGATAATGAAGAAATTGCTTGTCACAAGCAATTTCTTCATTTTCCACAATATTTTCCAAAACCTTTATCTTGCAGGGCGACAAAAGGCGTAACTGAGTGGTGATAACTTTCCAATGCCTTCATCTTGAAGGGCATCAAAAAATGTAACTGTTTGGTTATAACAATACACTTACATCCTCTTCCTCCCATATGTAATCATACACCGCTATCTTCCTTCTTTCTCCCTCCTCCCCTCTCCATGCCTCGGCTCGTGACACGATGTAATGTAGCTCCTGATTGGACAGCTCAAGGTCGTACGGTACGAAGAAATTCTCCTCCTTATCTCTAAGTCTCCAATAACAATCCAGGAGGCGGCCATTGTTGTGCAGTCTAAAAAACAAGCATTGTCAAACATCATGTCATTGCATTTCAAAGTTAAACATCACGAATGATAAATTATGAATATCATTCTTGAAGAGAAATTATCAAGGATCATTTTACTTCAAACAGCAGTAGTTCAACATAGTTTTAACCCTTTTCCTGCTGACTTTGAATTTTATTTCAAACAAACTGCCGACTAAAAAGACATTTCAATTTGATTAGCTCAATTTTTTTGCCACAATAGAAAGCAGACAGTATTGGCTAATATCAGACTCTATGTCTGTACAGGCTTATCTCTAAAATACCTGCAAAAACTCTTGTCAAAACAGTAATTGACACAAACAGCATGAGGGCTGTAAATGTGTTAGATTATTGGATATCTATTTACCTCAAAAAGTACATGTAAAGGAAGGCCCCAGCAATGAACATGAATCCTCCATACAGGAAACAAGTCTTCCCTTTTCAACAAAAACCTTGTAACTGCAGCTTGTTTTAAGCTGCAGTTACGGGGTTTTCGAAGAAAAGCAACATTGTGATAAACACACCATCAAGACAAGATCCCTCTTTTCGCAGAAAGTTGTACAAGAGTTTTATGTACTTTATGAATAAATCATTACCTCAAAAAGTACATGTACAGGAAGGCCCCAGCTATAAACATAAATCCTCCATACAGGAAGCATGTAATAAACACACCAGCAAGTCCGGACCCCTCTATACGCAGGAAATGGTACCAAAGTTTTGCGAAATCTGCCGTTGGCGTTATACTGTCATCTTTGTAACGCTGGAATTAAAAACAAAATTTGAGCTGAAATCTGGAAAAGGTCTTTATAGAATTTTAGCCCACCATGTTTTCTAATTATTAACTTAAAAAGTATCTTCTTTAAAGGGACATTTCATTCCAATTTCAATTTTTTGAAGTATGTCTTGATGCCAAGATTGGTTATTCTAATGAGCGTAAATACTATTAGTTTTTTGAAGTTGTTGCCAATAAGCGAGAAACACGCATTTAAAGTTGAGACATAATCGATAAATTGCATATAAATCCGAACTGTTGTCCACAACAATTTGTTCAATTTTAACACAAAAATATAAATTTCTCGTAAACGGTGCAATATTTTGGCTTGAAATTTTCATAATTTTCACAAGGAAATATGCTCTTTCAGGTAAAAATAAGAGTAAAATTCATGACAAAAAATTCTGAAATGTCACTTTAACATCTTTGAATTTAGACAAGTCAAAATTTGGAACTCTTCCAGTTTAGTGGTCCCTACCAATATGGTGTCCATTTACCTTGTCCACTTTAAGGCATTTATTGGGGCTGCCTCCCCCACAACCCCGCTAAATTTCATTTCAAAATTTTTACTTTAAAATTACTTTATTTTAAGATTATTTATGGGGGTTGCTGCCCCCATACCCGCGCTCATTTTCCTATTCATTGATGAAAAATTACACTATTTTATCCTTTTACTTGTCAATGTGCAAAAACAGAATGGCAGCCACCCAATATTTTGTTGTTTGGTAATGAATTTATTTAGGGTTTCAAGATGTATACTTTAATGAAATATGACAGCCTTACAATTACTATTTAAAGGGGAACATTGAACTTAATAGCCAACAAACATTAAAGATTCTTTGAGAAAAATTGATAGACACATAGAAAAAGAAAACTCCTAAAATCTATCAAGGAGGGGGCATGAGAATAATTTCAATACAAACCTCGAGTATACAATCCACAGCTAGTATGAGAAGTGGATCAAGCACTGTCATAATGCCATAGGCCATGATAAACTTGCAGGCGAAGTCCGGGATCTGGTCAAACAACCAGTGGAACACCCAGCTTATAGCGATCAGCATCAAAAACACAAACAGTACGAACAGTGGACCGAGTATGACCACGGCTATTTCTTGCTGGGTAGTCAAAAGTGTGTACTGGTAGTTTAGCTCAACTGTGTAAGGTAGCCAGTTAAATCTGTAATAAGAATGATCATATATTTCATATTCAATCATTAAAAACACAAAAAGGACAAACAGTGGACCGAGTATGACGACGGCTATCTCTTGTTGTGTCGTCAGAAGTGTGTACAGGTAGTTTAGCTCAACCGTGTATGGTAGCCAGTTGAATCTGCAATAAAAATGTTTTTATGTCATTAATCTCAATCTAAACTGACACGATTTAAAAACGCAAAACACATTTTCATTAACCATTCCTTTCCTATTGCCTCGATCGGAACCATATTTGGGGACATGCATGACGCAATGTATACGCTTCACGCCCCAACAATTTTGTCGTGTTTCTGTAAACTATATGGACATCCGAACCGCCCATTACTAAATGCTCGTGTGTCTCGTGCATTCAGACCACGTGTTAAATCACTAAGATTTTTTGTGTACAAGTTGCCACTTTGATTTACTTATAGAAAACATACGAGAACAACGAAAGAAAATTGTGTACAAATTGCTGAGGCTTACTTTGCGAAAAAGGAACAGAGTTTTTTGGCTTTTGTTTTGCGATGTTTCGCAAATGAAGGTAGCTAGACGCTTTAATGTAGCCGAATCGACAGTTCCAAGGTTTATGGGATGGGTTAACAACACGGGAAAATTTACAGACCACCCATGTCCCGGTCAGCCGCGTGTAACAACGGTACGTCAACATAATTGTATACTTCAATGTCACTAACGCAACAGATTTGTGGCGGCTCAGTCTATAGCAAATTCTATGGTTGGTAATTGCGGGCGGCCTATACATCGCGACATGGTGATTAATCGCCTGTGAAAACATGGGGTTCACTGTCGTCGATGTTTGATGCCATGCTCTTGACTCAATGTGCATTTTGGCATAATCTGACGTCCATTCAGGCATTATTCGTGGCTTTAAAGGCCATTTTCTGTCCTGTTAAGTTAACGATTGTAACTTTTACAATTTTACATGGCTATACATCGGTTTTGTAAGATGTAGGAGATACCATTTGTAAAAGTACTTCTTTGCTCTAATAAACACATTTCATTCGTTTGATTTCAATTATTTTGTCATCTGCAATTTCTTTATAGTCAGACTAGTCCAAAATTTTGCCTTCTAATAACAGATTAAAGTTCACTTACTTGTTGATAGGAATCTTGATTGCGCTCAGAAAGATCCATTGTCCGGGGTAGTGTATAAAGATTCGGAAGAAAAAGATCAAGACCAGCATAAACAATGATAATATTGTTGGTGTAAATGCAAAATCTTGTATGTCGATTCTTGCGATTTCCAAAGTACAAACTTGTGTGCCCAGTTTAGACAATTCCCGCAGGTTTTGAGATATTCTTACTGAGCAGTATTAATGACACATTATTTGTGAACAATATGTCAAAATTTCAAGTAAAACATTTCAGTTTGGGAAAAGTTATTACACTTTTTTCCCTCCCCTTTGAAATTTTCCAAAAACGAGATACGAGGTTTTGCATTTACAACGACGATATTTTAACCAATTCCAACAGTCAAGCTTCTTTCAGAAAAGGCATGGAAAAACATTGAGGCAAAAGAAGAAAATGCTGATAACCAGCATTTTCTTCTTTTGCCTCAATATTTTTGTTGCTCTAATAAACACATTTCCTCCTTTTGATTTCAATTATTTTGTCATCTGCAACTTCTTTATAATCAGACTAGTCAAAAATTTTGCCTTCTAATAACAGATTAAAGTTTACATACTTGTTGATTGGAATCTTGATTGCGCTCAAGAATATCCATTGTGCGGGGTAGTGTATAAATATTCGGAAGAAGAAGGTCAAGATCAGCATAAACAATGACAATATGTTAACCAATTCCAACAGTCATGATGCCTCTGACAGAAAAGGCATGGGAAAACATTGAGGCAAAAGAAAAAAATGCTGATAAGCAGCATTTTCTTCTTTTGCCTCAATATTTTCTTAGCTCTAATAAACACATTTCCTTCTTTTGATTTTAATTATATTGTCATTTGCAACTTCTTTATAATTAGACTAGTCAAAATTTTTGCCTTCTAATAACAGATTAAAGTATCCTTACTTGTTGATTGGAATCTTGATTGTGCTCAGGAAGATCCATTGTCCTGGGTAATGTATAAAGATGCGGAAGAAGAAGGTCAAGATCAGCATAAACAACATGCCCCAGAACTCTCTGCCACGCCATTGTGATAGACCAAGCTCCGACAGGAATTGTCGACCAACATACTCCATTCTCTCATGGCCATGTTTTTTTACTCTGCCCATCTCAGCCAGTGGTGGTCTGTGAATAGGAAAAGACGACTTTAAATCAAAGTACCGAGAGTATAGTAAGTCGTTCAAGTATGAAATCCAAGTTTGCAGAGAAATTGTTGACCAACATACTTTAATCTTTCATGTCCATGTTTTTTTTAACTCTTCCCATCTCAGTGAATGGTAGTCTTGAGAAATAGATAAAAACGCTTCAAAAAAGGTATATATCATGACCGCTCTTTTGCACAGGCTGATCTGATTCCAAGACATATGCTGTTTATGAAGTGTCATCTTACAGTTGTTATAGGTCATAAAGAAGCTATTTTAGAACATGGACCTTGATCAGACTGCATATGCATAGGTTGTTTGCCAAAATTGCAATAAGGAACATTTTCCAGTTCTCAAAAAAACTTAAGTATGTTCTCAGACTGAAATTGGAGCACCATGCTCAAATCACATAAAATCCATGTGAAATTCAATTGAATACCAATCAATGTTGATTGGTATTCAATTGAAGTTGAGCACAAACTCATGAGAATATACTTAAGTTTTTTCGAGAAACCAGGGCCAGATCCTGCCTTAAATCAAAGTACTGAAAGTACTGCAAATCAGCAAAATATGAAATACCAGCTTCTAATTTATAATTTCAACCAAGTTTTCATAATTACATAATGTAATTAGATTTATTTATTATGTCCAAAGTAAATTAATTAAACCAACTAAAATTTCAGTTCTGTTATGAATAGATATAATTGTCCATAAATATTGACCTGAACCTGACGAATATTCAATGAGTTATTGTGAAACGGAATAATCAATAATCGCCAGCAATCCTCACTTTCAAGCAAGGTCGAAAGTTTCCATAAGCATTGTGTCTTTGTATTCTGCATGTGCTTTCGTGTCAATATATGTACAAGCGTGGTTATTTCGCATCACAATTTCTCATTGCATATTCCACTGGTTCAGGTCAATATTTACGGACAATACTTTCTGGTGATGTTTTAAACATCCAAGATGTCCACTATGGCATGTCATCCACTAGCAAAAGCTCACATTCACATAATCTATACTTAATTGTAAGCTGTATTTAGTCATTGTTTACTTACTGTACAGAGAATGAGTGTTTTTCGAGCTCTTCTAAGTGGGTCAAGGTCACATTCTTGTAGGTCGGCTCAGTGATCGCTGTTTTAGGAAGGATAGTGAATAGTTTGTCGTGGTACATGTCCATGGGATTCTTCTCATATTTCTGTAATATAAATGGAGATTTGTGTACAAAAGTATGGTAAAACTCCACTTGAAACTGAAGAAGGAATTGTACATGTTAAGAATTGCTAATGGACAGACAGAAACACAATCAGAGAGATAGAGGAACAGAATGATGCCATAACAAAGTACCACCCTTTAGCCATATAAAATGCTAACATACATGTAAATATATGACATTGACCCAGGCTTGCTTCTGAAGGGCGTCATTTTGGATTTTGGGGGGTCAATTTGACCATGGCCTCCTCTAGATTGAACACAGCCTTTAATGGTAATACTAACCTTGTAGTTTGAATTTCCAAAATTCACATTCACTTTTCATGACCTTCACTTTAACTTATGATCTTGTCACTATGTCCTTGACCTTAAATACTGACCTAGTAATACATCCCAGGCATCCTTTTGACCCCCCTAAATTCACCTTCACTTTTCATGGCCTTGATATCTTCAGGTTTACTGCCCTCCATCAACATGAGTTCATGACCTTGAGCTTTTTATTCCCTTGACATGACCTTGACCTTGAATACTGACCTTGTAGTACATCCCTGGCATCCGTTAGAACTTAGAACTTCCTAAATTCACCTTCATTTTTCATGGCCTTGACATCTTCAGGGTCACTGTCCTCCATCAGCATGAGGTCATGACCTTGAACTTTTTATTTCTTCTTTAACAGGCAGCATAGACTAAGATCAGCCTGCACATAAGTGCAGTCTGATCTTAGTCGTTACCCCATGTTTTTTTAATAATTTTGTTACACTGACCTTGTAATACATCCCAGGCATCCGTTTGACCTTCCTAAATTCGCCTTCACTTTTCATGGCCTTGACATCTTCAGGGTCTGAATCCTCAGTCACTGTCTTCCATCAACATGTGGTCATGACCTTGGACTTTCTATTCATGCTTTGACAGGCAGCATAGACAAAGATCAGCCTGCACATAAGTGCAGTCTGATCTTAGTATATACTCCCTGATTTATTTTAGAATGATGAGGTAATATTTAGATCTACGTCATAATACATTCACTTTTATGACCTTGACCTTTAATGGTAATACTGACCTTGTAGTACATCCCAGGAATCTGTTTGACCTTTCTAAATTCACCTTCACTTTTCTTGGCCTTGACATTAACTAATGACCTTGTAACACATAACCTTGACCTTTAATACTGACCTTGTAATACATTACAGGCATTCATTTGACCTTCCTGAATTCACCTTCACTTTTCATGGCCTTTACATCTTCAGGGTCAGAATCCTCAGGGTCACTGTCCTCCATTAGCATGAGGTCATGACCTTGATTTTTTTATTCATGCTTTGGCAGCCAGAAAAGACAAAGGTCAGCCTGCACATAAGTGCAGTCTTTATCTTAGTCTATACTGCCTGAATTTGGGGTTTTTTGTTTGTTTCTTTTTTCAAAAGAGCTAATACTGACCTTGTAATATATCCTTGGCATTCGTTTGGCCTATCTGAATTCACCTTCACTTTTCATGGTCTTGAACTTTACCACTGACCTTAAAACACATGACCTTGAACTTTAATACCGACCTTGTAATACATCCCTCACATCCGTTTGACCTTCCTGAATTCACCTTCACTTTTCATGGCCTTGACATCTTCAGGATCACTGTCCTCAGGGTCACTGTCCTCCATCAACATGAGGTCATGACATTGACCTTCTTATTTCTTCTTTTGCATGCAGCATAGACTAAGATCAGCCTGCATATAAGTGCAGTCTGATCTTAGTTTTTACCCCATGTTTTTTTAATAATTTTGTTACACTGACCTTGTAGTACATCCCAGGCATCCGTTTGACCTTCCTGAATTCTTCTTCACTTTCCATGGCCTTGACATCTTCAGGAATGGAATTCTCCATCGACATGATGCCATGACCTTGAACTTTTTATTTCTGCTTTAACAGGCAGCATAGACTAAGATCAGCCTGCACATAAGTGCAGTCTGATCTTAGTCTCTATTCCCTGATTTTTTTAACATTTTTGTTTCACTGACCTTGTAGTACATCCCAGGCATCCGTTTGACCTTTCTAAATTCGCCTTCACTTTTCATAGCCTTGACATCTTCAGGGTCAGAGTCCTCAGGGTCACTGTTCTCCATTAACATCGGGTCATTACCTTGACCTTTTTATTCATGCTTTAGCAGGCAGCATAGACTAAGATCAGCCTGCACATAAGTGCAGTCTGATCTTACTCTATACTCCCTGATTTTTTTAACATTTTTGTTTCACTGACCTTGTAGTACATCCCCGGCATCCGTTTGACCTTCCTGAATTCACCTTCACTTTTCATGGCCTTGACATCTTCAGGGTCACTGTCCTCAGGGTCACTGTCCTCCATCAACATGAGGTCAAGCTTCTTGTCCTTGTGGAGTTTTCTTGATCCAAAAGATGTGGGCTTATCTGGCTCCTGAAATTGGAATGATAGAATTAAACTTAAATGATGTTATAAAATTAAGCTGGTAAAAGTAAGTGTAAAACTCTTTGCTTTCACACATTTTCCTTTTGAAGTATGTTATAGAAACAACTTGGGAATACACTGAGGCAAAACAAGATGTGTTTGTGAAACACAAATGCCCCCGAAATGGCCATTTTTCTGAAATGTTAAGTATTTGTGGAGTAAAGGGTTATTAAGGGTTAAGGGATGACCTTGAGGAAGTTCAAATTGCATGGAACAGATAGAAATCATTGAAAGGAAGTTGCATTCCAAATTTGAGCTTTGTATGTCAAATACTTTTGGAGAAAAGGCAAAGGTTAAGTTTTCGGAGTAAAAGGTTAAGTTTTCGTAGAGTAAAGGGTTGATAAGGGTTAACTGATGACCTAAAGGAAGGTTAAATTGCATGGAACAGATAGATATCATTGAAAGGAAGTTGCATACCAAATTTGAGCTTTGTATGTCAAATACTTTTGGAGAAAAGGTAAAGGTTAAGTTTTCGGGTTAAGTTTTCGGACAGACGTACGGACGGACAGACAGACGGACAGACAGACAGACAAATGGACAGACAGACAGACGGACATGAGTAAAACAATATGCCCCTGATCTCTCGATACGGGGGCATAAAAACAATATCAAGGCAAAAGAAGAAAATTCTGATAACCAAAATTTTCTTTTACCTCAATTATTTCTATGCTATAAAACATCCAGATTTTCCACTTTTGATTTCATTGTCTTCAACTCGTTTCATATTATAATGGTTTAAAATTTCACTATATAACCTAGGAAATAGGAAAGGGATGAAGCATATCTTCTTACAATACTAAAGTGATTTTTCTCTAAATTTAAGATTATTAAGTAATAATTCCTTTAGTAACATTTTTTTGTCTTCTACAGCAGCCTCCAAATGTTGATTTGGGAAAGTGTTAAACAACAGTAAACAAACATCTCACCTCTAGTTTGACCTTGGAGAGAGTTGCAGTGGTCCTAGCTGTTATCTGGTATGCTGGAGGCTCTGAACTGTGCAGGCTGGGCTGGGAGCCCCTGAAACAAGGTCAAGGCAATAAGAAACAATTTTTACATTTTTCAGTTTGTGAATTTTCGATTGACAAACATTTTTATGTATATCTGTTTTCTAGTTCTTTTTATTTACCTAGCTGTACTCTGGTATACTAGAGTTTCTGAGCTGTGCTTCTCGCCGACATAGATTTATCATTATCCTACAATTGGTAGGAGACAATTGTGAGAAAGGAAGCTTGCTGCAGCAGGGGATCTAACTTGGGACCTTATGACTGAAAGTCCAATGTGCTACTAACTGCACTATGACCAGGATCTGGTGATCAGAAGAAGTAACTTACATATCACTGCTCAGGTCACTGTGGGAACCTAAAACAGGAGCTTCACCATCGCGATATTTCTCTCCACCAGTACGTCGTCTGTCAGGATAAGACGTCAGTGCAGAAGAAAACTCCAGCTCAACTTCATACTCTTTCATGCCTCCCAGGTACCTGAAAAGTTTTAATGTTCATTTGTGAGTGATCCATTGAACATGTTCAACATACTTTACAGAACTACTTTCAATAAAGCATACCAGGCATGAATTGAGAACTTTCAATCCAGCAAAATTGCTACCAAGTTCCCTTTAACCCTTTCCCAAACAATACCCGGTTTTGACGTCCATAGTAGATAAGGCTAGGGAAAACATTGAAACAAAAGAAGAAACTGCTGATAACCAGCAGTTTCTCCTTTAGTCTCAATATTTTCTATGCATTATTTCACACAAATACTACATTTATCATCATTTATTTTGTCGTCTTAAACAGCTTTCAAATTGGACCAGTCCAAGATTTTGTTGTTTGGGAAAGGGTTAAAAAAGCAGACAGATATTCCAAACAGAAGCTTCAGCACATTTTGACCAAAATCTTGTGATTTAGTTGATAGTTTCAAACAGCAATTGAAAACTCACTATTTAACCCTTTCCCAAACGACAAATTTTTAGGTGACCCACGTCATAAACTGCCGCCAACGACAAAATTGATGTTATCAAAGATGAAATTTGTGTAAAATATGGCATAGAAAATATTGAGACAAAAGGAGAAACTGCTGATTATCAGCAGTTTCTTCTTTCGTATCAATGTTTTCCCAAGTCTTTTCTATTAGGGTCATCAAAACCAGGTCTTGTTTGGGAAAGGGTTAAAAGATTTAATTGCCTTTTCTGAGGGATTTTAAGACTGCTTTTATTAAACATTGTGTATAATAAGGTGATATGCTTCTAAGAGTACACACCAGCAGTAGAGCTAAAAGAACATACCTAGGAAGTTTTACAAGTTCAAAGTAGAGGTTACACAGCCAAAGGTCCAGTTCATGAGATATCAGCCTTTTTATTGTCTCATATTACATAAATGAACAACTTCTGGTTCATCAAAATTTAACCCATTCCCACTTAATGACCCTTTTTGACACCCCACAAGATAACAGCTGGGAAACAAAGTGGAAAATGAAGAAATTGCTTGTCACAAGCACCTTCTTCACTATCCACAATGTTTTCTACCAAGAAATACCAGAAAATGTTCAATTTCATTAAAATAAAAGTGTTGACTGCAACATTTATTAATTTGGACAAGTTAAAATTTTTGACATCTGGTAAGGGCTGGACCATTTAATTAACAAGAATTACAATTGTAATAGGCATTGCTTAGAAGTATATTTTTACCTTGGAAGTTTAACAAGTTCAAAGTAGAGGTTACACAGCCAATGGTCCAGTTCATGAGATATCAGTCTCTCTATTGTCTCATGCTTTTCTATCTTGTTGTCTACTTCACCTCTTAGGAAGGGCACCTTGTACCTTAAATAAGTAATAATAGAGGTTATGTAGAATATGTAGAATAATAATAGAGGTTACACAACCAATTGTCAAGTTCATGCGATATCAGTCTCTCTTTTGTCTCATGTTTTTCTAACTTGTTGTCCACTTCACCTCTTGTGCTTTAGAGGATAGGTTGTGATTAAGAGGATCAGCATGTGCAGATCAGAATCAAAACAGATGTCTCACGATGTTGCCACACATTATGGAGTAGCTATTTGGGAGTAACATGGACATTGATTAGACAGTGTGTTTGTGCAACTGAAATATGTCTTTTGAGAAAGGTTAATAAAGAAACAGACAAACAAAATGGCACAAGCAAATCTAATTTCCACTCACTTTCCCTCAATGATATCAAACTGTGCGTCACATATAGGAAAACATCCCCATCCAACAACTCTGTCGGTGGTCACGACGGAGCCTCGCAGCAAAAACAGCTCAAATATCAGACACATCCCCGGCTTTAGCGAGGCTTTGGACGGCAGGACTGTAAACATACTCTGATCAAGCTGAAATAGAAATTGATATTGTGAGAATATTGTGCTTAAAATATATTGATTAATGCCATAAATGTAAGTGGAACAAGATGTGTTGGTAAAACACAAATGCCTCCAAAATGGCCATTTTTGTAAAATGTTAAGTTTTCGTAGAGTAAAGGGTTGATAAGGGTTAAGTGATGACCTTGAAGAAGGTCAAATTGCATGGAACAGATAGCTATCATTGAAAGGAAGTTGCATACCAAATTTGAGCTTTGTATGTCAAATACTTTTGGAGAAAAGGCAAATGTTAACTTTTCGGACAGACAGACAGATGGACAGACAGACAGATGACGGACAAGAGTAAAACAATATGCCCACGATCTCTCGATACGGGGGCATAAATTTATCTATCGACATATTAAATAATTCATAGTTTAGTAGTGAATTAAAATATACCTTCATTTCCACATTATAGAAGGCCCCTTCATGGTGTACAGGGAGTGTGGCCCCGCCCCAATGTTGACCCTTCATTTCTCCCCAACGTAGAATATTTCCTCCCAGTCTGTCATATAGGGATACCATCAACACATAACGACCACCTGAAATGATAATGCTCAGTTATGACCTTTGACCTATACACCCCAAAATGCCCCTTCATGGTGTACAGGAAGTGTGGCCCCACCCCAATGTTGGCCCTTCATCTCGCCCCAGCGTAGAATATTTCCTCCCAGTCTGTCATATAGGGATACCATCAATACATAGCGACCACCTGAAAAGATAAGGCTCAGTTATGACCTTTGACCTAGACAACCCCAAAATGCCCCTTCATGATGTACTGGTAGTGTGGCCCCACCCCAATGTTGGCCTTTCATCTCGCCCCATCGTAGAATGTTTCCTCCCAGTCTGTCATATAGGGAGACCATCAATACATAGCGACCACCTGAAAACATAAAGCTCAATTCTGACCTTGACCTTTGACCTATGCAAACCCAAAACTAAAGGCCTCCTTATGTCAATGGCAACAATTCTGGAAAAATGTATTGTTAAGACAATACATTTTTCCAGAATTTTTGCCATTGACATATATTACAGATTTTAACTTAGGTTCAATTCTGGCCTTGACCTTTGACCTACATGACCCAGGATAGAATGTTTCCTCCTAGTCTATCATATAGGGATACCATCAATACATAGCGGCCACCTGAAAATATAAAATTCAATTCTGACCTTGACCTCTAACCAAAATGACCAAGAATAAGTGTAGAAATGTTACCTCAACACACACATCTGTATTACAGGGATATAAAATGCTGCTCCAGATGACAAAGTGTTTGTAGTGACTACATAAAATGCCCAAAGTATATTTGTGAAAAATTTGTACCACAACTATCTAACTTGAACCTCTTTTGAAAAAGGCCTTGACCCATTCCATACAAGACATAGTTTTGACGCCCATAACAGAAAAGGCTTGGGAAAGCATTGAAGCAAAAGAAGAAAATGCTGATGAAGAATGCAGAATTTTCCTTTTGCCTGAATATTTTCTATGCTACAATGTACACATATCCAATCTTTTTGAACAAACATTTTGCTGTCTGCAGCAGCTTTTGAATTGACTTGGTCTAAAAGTTTGCTGTTTGGGAAAGGGTTAATGAGAAAGAAAGATAACAACTAAGAATGAAATGCAAAACACAAATTTATGGAAGACCCATGTAATAATTTGAGTTTCATGTAATTAAGGTTAGAAAGTGTTAAAGGTGTGAACAGGGTACAATCTGCACCATTTGACCACGGTCAAATTTTTTCCTCAAAGGTGATTTCACTACATAATCAAGTGGTAAAAAGCTTAGGAGGCAGTTTACACCTCGCAGACATTTCAACTTCATCTGCATAGGTTGTGGAGTACGATTCCAGTCCACCTTCCATCGACGACCATGGGCAAAGGGTGCTTTCATTTCAAATTATTGTCAAGTGATAGCTCCAAAGGAACAATTTTAGCCCCAGTTTTGTAACATATCGCTGCTTTTCAACGAAAACCTCGTAACTGCAGCTTGTTTCAAGCTGCAGTTACGAGGTTTTCGTTGAAAAGCGACAAAATGTAAGTCATGTAACATCATTTCCCTAGCAATAGTCTGACCATCCGAACAACTGGTCAGGCCATCGGACCAGTTACATCGGGATGAAAACAGCGGACCTATCAGTGTCAAGATAAAAAAAGGTTTTGATTGGCTGGCACAGAAAGGGGGTGAATATAATAGATAGAAGAGTCCTGTCCCTGGTTTCTCGAAAAAAACTTAAATACATACTCATGAGTACATGCTCAACTTCAATGGAATACTCTCCTACGTTGAAGGGTTTTCGATTGGGTATTCGATGGAAGTTCACATGGATTTTGTGTGATTTAAGCATGGTGCTCAGATTTCAGTCCGAGAACATACTTAACTTTTTTTTCGAGAAACCGGGGCCTGGTTCCCAAATATGGCTCAAGCTATAAAAACTTACGAGGCAGTTTGTCCTTGACACCTCGCAGACATTTCAGCTTCACCTGTATAGGCTGGGGTGTACGATTCCAGTCCACCTTCCACCGTCGACCACGGGCACCGCCATATTGTACCTCTGTCATCATCAGGTCACCATAAAATGTCTGAAAAAGTAAATGTAGAACATCTATAAGTGAAAACCAATTACCCCTGCCCAATGTGGATATTTGATACAATCTAACAGATCTATAAACACACAGTATTCAGGTCAGCAGATAATGTGGGGTAAAGACATTTTTTTTCAAATCCAAACCCTATATTGTGGGTACTCATTTGAGTTGTCTCTCTTGAGACAATTCCAAGGAGTACCCGCTACATAGGGTTTGATGAACAAGAATTGTCCGCGGACAATAAAGCTCGCCCAAACGAGAGCTTGTCACAAAGAAAAGTCATTTCCTAGGTCTAGGTAAAAAGGTCATGGCCCAAAATGAAATTTTGTAAAAGTAGGTCAAGCTCCATGGTCAAGGTCACAAGGTCACAGGTCATGGTCAAATGTGAACTGTGTTGGAATGAAGTGTCCGTGTGTGAAATATCAAGGCTGTAGGGGTAAAAGGACATGAGTTATAGGCCAAGTTAAAGTTTTTTGAAAGTAGGTCAAACTCCAAGGTCAAGGTAAAAGGTCACCGTCAAATGTGAACCGTGTTGGTAGGTGTCCATGTGTGAAATATCAAGGCTGTAGGTGCAAAAGGACATGAGATATAGGCCAGGTGAAAGTTTTTTTAAAAGTAGGTAAAACTCCAAGGTCAAGGTCACCAGGTCCAAGGTCATGGTCAAATGTGAAAAGTGTTGGTAGGAGGTGTCATTGTGTGAAATATCAAGGCTGTAGGTGTAAAAGGACATGAGATAAAGGCCAGGTTAACGTTTTTTAAAAGTAGGTCAAACTTCAAGGTCAAGGTCATCAGGCCCAAGGTCAAGGTCAAATATGAAAGGTCTTGGTGGGAGGTATCCATATGTGAAATATGAAGGCTGTAGGTGTAAAAGGACATGAGCTATAGGCAAGGTTAAAGTCTTTTAAAAGTAGGTCAAACTCCAAGGTCAAGGTCACATGGTCAGGGTCAAATGTGAATCATGTTGGTAGGAGGTGTCCATGTGTGAAATATCAAGGCTGTAGGTGTAAAAGGACATGAAATATAGGCCAGGTTAAAGTTTTTTAAAAGTAGGTCAAACTCCAAGGTCAAGGTCACAAGGTCCAAGGTCATGGTCAAATGTGAATGGTGTTGGTAGGAGGTGTCCCTATGTGAAATATCAAGGCTGTGTGTGTAAAAAGACATGAGATATAGGCCAGGTTAAAGTTTTTTAAAAGTAGGTCAAACTCCAAGGTCAAGGTCATGAGGTCAAAGATCATGGTCAAATGTGAATGGTGTTGGTAGGAGGTGTCCATATGTGAAATATCAAGGCTGTATGTGCAATAGGGCATAAGATATAGGCCAGGTTAAAGTTTTTTTAGGCCAGGTTAAAGTTTTTAAAAGTAGGTCAAACTCCAAGGTCAAGGTCACAAGGTCAAAGGTCATGGTCTCAAATGAAAGGTCTTGGTGAGAGGTATCCACATGTGAGATATGAAGGCTGTAGGTGTAATATGGCATGAGATATAGGCCAGGTTAAAGTTTTTTAAAACGGTCAAAAAGTGGGTCAAACTCCAAGGTCAAGGTCACAAGGTCAAAGGTCATGGTCTCAAATTAAAGGTCTTGGTTAGAGGTACCCACAGGTGAAATATGAAGGCTGTATCTCTAATAGGGCATGAGATATGGGCCAGGTTAAAGTTTTTGCGGACGCTGACGCCGATGCCGACTCTGACGCCGACATCCGGGGTTATGACAATAGCTCTTCCGAGACTATCGTCCCGGGCGAGCTAAAAATAAACTTAAAGGCTACCAAGCTTGGCAGTTTATTGCACCGTATATTGGAAGAAAATCATTAAATTAACGTGTTTTATAAAAGATCCACCAAACTCGGTTGTTTTAAAAGTTTTATTTGCTTTTCTTTACATCGTTGAAAAACTGATTTTCGAGAAAATAAAGATCGGCAATTTCCGTAAAATTGCCACGGATTGACGTCATCAATGGCTTGACTCCGCCCCCAATCTAGAGCATGAGGTGTCTGACAAAGATAATGTGTTCGACTTTTCTGTCATATAGCGAAGTCTCAGTTTTTATCCATTTCTCGATCGTAAGAGTAATACAGACAAACTTAAACCGTTTTTTGGCACATTCCTTAATTCACTTACGACCTATTCTTTGACTGTTTTAACATTTTTTCTAACATTACTGAGGACGAATTCCGTGTTTTGAGTATCGATTGGGGAAGTCGCTTTATGACAGAAAAGTCGGACATTTAACTTTTTCAGAAATTTCAGACTTTCCGGGAAATGACCCATGACTGCCCGTTTTTCCCGCCATGACGTCATTCAGTGGCCAGTATGACGTCATAATTTCAAGTCGGAAGTTTAGCGTATTTTCTTCGGCAAAGATCGGAAAAGACCAAAATATCCAATTTAAAAGACGAAATAAAAACACTTCTAATGTTGGAAAATTGTAGAAACTTTGACATTTGGTTAATAGTAAGGTGTTCTTTCGGCACAAGACTTTAATTTTGCCAATCATCGGACACTTTAATATTGCATTTACTCCACAAGTCAACTTGTCTGTATGTTCTTATTGGTGGATTTCTTTGTTTCCAAATGAGCTCCTTTACCTAATGTGATTATTGTCAACATGTTATAAACTACTTTCCGAAATTGCATTTGGACCCCCTGGATATCAATACATGTTGAAAACCATAATTAATCATCGGGTAACAGGTAATAAATCTGCATTGGCAATTTTGAACCCTACTTGCAGGTACTAGGGTTCTCGTTTCAGCCCCAGCCCAAACATAAATAAACCAAAGTGAGATTGAACTGTGATGATCATATGGAATTACCTTGACTTCCCCCTTTCTGCGTTCCAGCACACTGATCAACTGGCTCTCTGCTCTTCTGAATGACTGATGGAGTCTGTCCATCAACATCTTCTCCTTTTGTCGCAACATTTCCTGAAAATTAAGATAAAAAATATTGAAAGAAGAACATGAACATTAATGTGGATCATGTTTAAATTTGACTAGGAAGTCGAGAGGCTCATTACAAGATTTGTAAATGGCAGGTAGGTCAAAGTAATACAGACTCAAATTAGAAGACCTCAAATTAACTTGATACCCATTTTCCTGGACATAATCAATAAACCCTTATATATTGATATAATCATACAACATTTCTCTATCAACTTTTCTTTTTTATCTATTTTGCATTTTCTGTTTACATATTAGGTTTAGAAATACATAGTTGGCAAGTTGCATGATAGCAACCAAATTTCTCAATAAAAAAATCATGATTTTTCTACAAGTATTTATTGAATGAGGTATTTTCTCTCATGACATTTTGAGTCAGATTATTCCTGAATCAACAGGAATAAAGTTATTTTAAATTGAATGTATGGATAATCAATTTCATGATAATTTCAACATTCAGAAAACCAAGCTTAGATTTACCTCTTGTCTCATAATTTCTTCACGTCTAAGCTGCGTGTATTTTGCCACTCTCTTCTTCGCTTCTTCTTCACGTCTCAATAACTCCTGTTGACGATCTCTAGCCTGTGCCGCCTGGAAAAGAGTGAAACAACAAATTAATTAAAGACATAACAAGCGCTTACAAAGGATGTGGGTTCAAGAAAAGCGTCTTTTAGATGTTCATGCCATACAGTTTGAGCTGGTTTATAATTTTCAACATATTTTGTCAATTTTTTTCCAATTCATGTACCTAATCATCCCACATTGGTTACATTTTAAACAATAATAGCCTCAAGTCCCTTTCTTAATTATGCTTTAATATTACTATGCTTTACTCTATAGTGTGTCAAAAGAAAACACTGTTTGGGAAAGTATTAACCCATTACCAGACAGCAAAATTTAAAACTGTTAAAAATTCAGACAGCAATTTCAAGTGAATGGAGTTTAAAATCTTTTGGTCTTTTAGTGGTAGAAAACATAGTGGGAAATAAAGAAATTGCTTGTCACAAGCAATTTCATCATTTTCTAAAATGTTTTCTCAAATCTTTTTCTCAAGGGGCGTCAAAAAGAGGCTGTCTAGTAATGGGTTAAAGTCGTAACGACTTAATCTTTGCTAAGAATTTCTCACCTCTTGTTCTAAATACTGTATATGCTCATCTCGCAGGTGTTTTTCCTCTTCTTGTACTTCGTCCAATGAAATACTTCCTAACATTACGACGTCGTCTCGCACTCCGGTGTCAAAATGATCCAAATATGGACTCATCTCTTCTTCTTCCAGCGTCAACTTTAGTTCTGTAAAATTGAGTCATAGAAAGTTAGGAGTTTGTTTCCCACAATGTTTTCTATCCCAAAAGACCAAAAAAGTAAAACTCCATCCACTTGAGAAACAGACAGGGACAACAGGGTCAAACTACTCCCGAACAAGATGATGTCGTCCCTCACTCCCATGTCAAAATGATCCAGATACGGGCTCATCTCTTCTTCTTCTAGGGTTAACTTCAGTTCTGTAATATAGATTCATAGAAAGTCAAGCTTTTCCAAAATTACAAAATTTCAATTTTCAATTCCAATTTGAAAGCATATGCAGATGACAAAACAAGTTTTGACAAATATAAGATCTGTGAAAAATATAGCATAGAAAATTTTGAGGAAAAAGGAGAAAATGCTGGTTATCAGCATTTTCTTCTTTTGCCTCAATGTTTTCCGCACATTTACTATTAAAAAAGTCAAAAGCAAGTCTTGTACCTCGTCCAATGAAATACTTCCTAACTTGATGACATCTTCCCTCACTCCCATGTCAAAATGATCCAAATATGGACTCATTTCTTCTTCTTCTAGGGTCAACTTTAGTTCTGTAAAATTAATAAATAGAAAGTCAGGAGAATCATTCAATTTTAAGGATATTTGCTGTAGTTGTTTTTGATGTCCCCCCCCCCCTCGAAAAATATTTGAGAAAATATTTCCCACAATGTTTTCTACACCAAAAGACCTCTCCATTCACTTGAAAAACACTTCCTAAAATGACCATGTTATCTCTTTGTGTAACAATGATTCATACAAAGTCAAGCTTTTCTCAAACAAATTTTTTTTGACTGTTCTAATTCAGGGCTTCCCCTGGCAAATTCAGACTTGGCGCCAGCAAAATCGCCAATTGAATTTTTTTGGGGCCAATTGGAGCCAGTCGGTGCCAGTAGAGGAGCCAATGGGAAAAGAAGAAAAACATATAGACCCCCCCTGCTCTCTCTCCCCCCCCCCCCCCCCCCTAAAAAAAGCACCCAACATTATAGTCTGTAAAAATGCATAATCATCATCACAATTAGGTAATAGGTCATGATGTTTATGACTTTTTATTGACATCAATATAGAAATCAAGATCAGTAGCATAAATTCTATAATTTGGGTTG
The DNA here is from genome assembly GCA_963680895.1 of Fragum sueziense. NCBI lineage: Eukaryota > Metazoa > Mollusca > Bivalvia > Cardiida > Cardiidae > Fragum > Fragum sueziense. Next base: position 12,882,796 of record OY804608.1, read on the forward strand.
ATTGGATGCGGTTCCCTCTGATTTACAATGATTATACGGAACGTCACTGACCCCACCCAGTTGTCAATGCGACCCCCTCCCCAAACCACGTGCGCGCACACACACACACATACAGATTGAAATGCGTGCAGAAATTACATGAGTTATTTTAGGTAAATCGGAGAATCTTAAAGTCAACCTTTTTTCGGCATGCCTTCCGACTAGAACTAGTACATTTTTCAGAACGAATACACGAGGACCAAAAATACGATGTAAATCATTAATTCGTGACGAAACTTAAAACTTCGGAACCTATTGCTGCGATCACTCGATCACAAGCTTTGATAGAATCTACAGATAAGATTTAAAGAAATCTGACTTGGAAAATTCCATGTGAAAACAAGGAATGAAAGTGAATCTTTTTTGTTCACAAAAAATTTGATCTGTGATACGATGCTCGGACTCGTAGCCTGAATCGGATTCTGAAAAAAGCTTTACCTCGTGTTTTATATCCATTGGTTAAAAAGAAAATCTTTTCAAATGCGATAGAAACAAATTCCATTGTGTAATTGATTTGCGAAAGTTTACACGAAATACAAACCATTTGGGGGTTAAAACATCGTAACGATACGGCGTTTTAGTCACTCGTTATTTATATGACGTCACTACCCCGAGATCAAATAAATGCCGCCGACACATCTGGCCCGTTTGTTCCAGTCTTGACAAAAATGTGTTGTCTTTATAAGGGAATATGTGTAAAGGATTTAGAAAACAATTTTTTGGATTTAGGCCGAAATTAAGCTCCAGGTAAACGCACCGGAATAAATTTCCAGTGACTAAAGTTTTCTTCCTCGGCAAGCCACGCGACCAAGACATTTTCACGCATATTGAAACAGTTATTTAGAAGGTGTCATAATCATATGGACAAACTGCTATCTCGGATAATTGGTTACCGATTATCGATTTTTGTTAATCAATGACTGACCAGCACCGATACACGCGACTGTCATAGCTTTTGAGACTCAACCCTTTACCTGAAATCTTGTGTCAGAATACGGCGCAAATAAGTTGTCGCCAATAAAATCGCCAACTGGCAAATTTTGTCGCCAGAATTTTTATTTTGTCGCAATTGGCGCCAGTGGCGATCGACAGCGGGAGCCCTGTAATTTAAAAGCTGTTGTAAATGACACAATATGAGTTGATAAATATAAGATTTGCGCACAAGTTTTGTAGTAAATTACAAACATCAAAAGCAGGTCTTCTTTGGGAAAGCGTTGAGAGATTGATAGAATGTTAATCTTCTCAAAAAGGGCTGTTCAATGAAGGTGGCAATCATTTATTGCTTGTTGCAAGTGATTTCTTCATTGTCCACAGTATTTCTCTGTGCCTTTATCTTGCGAAATTGTCAAAAAAGTGTCATTAATAGCTAAATAACAATTACTTACCCCAAATTTTCTGAATGTTCTGGTCTTGTAAACAAGCTAAAGTTTTGACGCATGGTGATGGACTTGTGTATCTGCGTACAACAGTATGTAATCTTACTTTCAACGATTTATAACAATGAATTTACCTGAGATTTTCTTATATGTTGTTGAATGTTCCGGTCTTGTAAACAACGACGGTGGTTGCCGTTTCTCACTGAGGTCCCCTTTATCATCCTCCAGCGAGTCCAAAAGTCGGTATATATCAGGGAGGGTGTTGTCAAACTTCGGAGGAACTGGAATAAAAATACATGTAAAGTTTGGTATGTAGTTGAATGTTCCGGTCTTGTAAACAACGACGGTGGTTGTCGTTTCTCACTGAGGTCCCCTTTGTCATCTTCAAGCGAGTCCAAAAGTTGGTATATATCCGGCAGGGTGTTGTCAAACTTCGGGGGAACTGGAATTAAAGTATAGTTAAAATTACACTATATAACAATGATAATTACAATGATTATACAGCATACTGATTTTTTGTAAATAGTTCTATCCTTTGTCAGCTTTATTTCAACCATGCTGTAATACTCGCATAGAATGGGGGAAAATACATGTATATGTAGAAACATTTATAATGTGTTGCATTTTATATCATGAACATTGGATATTTTGGACTAAGAATATGTTCAGATAGTATGATACTTCAAGACAATGAGTGTCAATTGTACCTATAAATCTACAATAAAGACAGAAAGTTTGTAGCTCTGCAAGTTCTTTTTTCAGTACTTTCAAAATACATTGTACTAGATTATCAATAAATTAATCAACCCTTTTCCAAACAAAACATGCTTTTCATGCCTATGACAAGCATTTTCTGCTTTTCCCTTAGTGCTATCAATCCTTTGAAGTTCTTCTATAGTGATTTTCTTAACAATACTTTTGTCAACTGCAACAACTTTGTTTTCTGACCACCCTAAAAGTTTGTTATTTGGGGAAGGGTAAATTACTAAAAAGACTTTCTTACCATACTTGAAATTCTCCTCATCCATCAGCTGTCTTGCTGAAGTTTCCTCAGATTTTGGGTCTGCCTTTGGGGCCTGTAAAGGAGCAATTAGTTACATGATATTGAACAAACATTATGTATCATTGTAAACCAACCATGTCCCTGAAAAGACCATTTCTCTATTGCATAAAAATAATTTTTGCGTTATATTGTAAGCAACAGCAACATCCATCTTTCCAACTGCAGGAGCTTGAAATATGAATTCCTTAAAATTTTGTTGTTCAGTAAAGTGTTAAACAGACGACTTGTCCACATTATGTACTTAGTTGTTGAATGGGATTTAAAACTTCTTATTCATTCCATACACCACCTCAAATAATTTTAAAATCATTCTATACTAACCATAACAACATTTTTTTTCCCGTCCATTTCCTCTGATGACTCTCCATCCGCATCTTCGCGATCCCTGCCAGGATCTGCGCTTGCCATCGTTACACGAAAGTAGTCCTTATTTACTGTATCCGGGTATGAAAGTTCAAAATCAGAAATTTGGATCACAATTTATGGCTCAGTGCTTGTGTTTTGTTGTCTGAAATTATAAAAAGTTATTTTCTTTTTTTATCAATAAAGATAAATGTATTATGATGAAGACATTATTATTTTTTTGACAAGGAAAAATTAGAGTGTTCTAATTTTAAAGCTGCTGTGGACTTCGAAATATGCGTTTATAAAGATAGAATCTGTGTATTATGTAGCACAGAAAAATATTGAGGCAAAAGAAGAAAATGCTGATCATCACCATTTTCTTCTTTTGCCTCAATATTTTCCCAAATCTTTTTATTCATGCCTGTTAAAACCAGGTCTTATTTGGGAAAGTGTTAAATCACAAATAAATAAATAAATAAATAAAACAAGAGCCGTCATAGACGGATTATGCTCCCCGAATAAGTGTTTGTCACAAAATAAAAATCATCATACATTAAGCCCCCTTTTCCCATGACAGATTTTTTGTACACACATTATTTATATAATATGGTCTTTAACATCTCATTTATCACAAAAGTACAAAATTTCATTAAATTCTACCCATTAGATGAAGAGAAAAACTAATTTTTACATTAAGGCCCCTTTTTCCATGATGCAGCCACATATTAAGAAACAGAGAAAACGGTCTCTAGGGATTGACCCCAGGAGTTCACATGTGAAGCTTCATTGAATTTGGTCCAAGGGTTGCTGAGATCTGGCTGTGGACGGACGGACGGACAGCCGGACGGACGGACAGCATGGCGACTATATGCTCCCCCGAAATTTTTTCGTGGAGCATGATAAATGTATTTTGATGAAGACATCACTATTTCGATGTTGACGGCAGTCCAATTTTGAAGCTGCTGTTGACATCAAAATAGGTGTTTATAAAGATAGAATCTATGTATTATTTAGCACAGAAAAATATTGAGGCAAAAGAAGAAAACACTGATTTAGCATTTTATTCTTTTGTCTCCATGTTTTCCCAAGTCTATTTTTCATGCCTATCAAAACCAGGTCCTGTTTGGGAAGGTGTTACATTACACACACACACTAAAAAATAAATAAAAAAGAATATTCCATAACTCACAACTACCACAAGAAGAAAGTCAGTGTTCTCCCCAGCCCAATAAGCTGTATCGGCCCCACTACAGCTTCATGTAAATTAGTGTTATGCCCCTACAGCTTCAAAAGCACCCCGCAGCTTAACTGGGTCAAAAAGGTCATCAAATAGAGGGATTTGTAGACATTTCATGTCAAAAAGTGATAAATAATTTGCATTCTTGTGAAATTAAATGTAAAAATTCTGTATAAAAAACATGGGAAAAGAAGAAATTGCTCAAATTGAGCAATTTCTTCTTTTCCCATTATGTTTTTATTCACAATTATTTGCATGAACACGATGCATTTCAAGGTTTACCAATACTTATAATTTGCCACTACGGCTTCAAATTATTCTGCGGAGAACCCTGAAAGTATATACCAAAAGGTTGAAATTGAATAAAGAACCAATTTATTTGCACAAAGACTTTAGAATACATATCCTACCTTTAAAACTTTAACAAAAGAAGCAATTCAAAACATGAATTAACAATCAAAGGAAGTTTGGCATTCATCCAAGTCAAGTTATAATGTACCATAAACTTTTGATGGTCTATTTTTTGTTTATACATAAGTTTCGAGAATGTGTTTTCGACAAAATTAAAGACTATCTAGCTTTCTTATTATAAGTCCTATCTTAATCATAAATTTAAAATAGAGCAATCTGGTTGGTTTTATAAACATGTCTCATCCAATCAGTTTGTTAATCTAAAAAATCAATTCGATCTACTGTAATACAGACTTTGAAAGCAGATTTTAGTCATTTAGCCAATAGGGACATGTTTTTTTGAGAACCAGGCAACATAAAATGTTGGATTGGACGATAGTTAATTAAGACAATTAAGCCGAACTTTGTTTTAATACACGTTTTCTGTTGTGAACCTGTCTAACTGACAATCCAATTGACCACCCTATTAGACAGGCGAGAAATACCGACTAGAGAATAACCGTGTCGATTCCAACTGTTATCGTTTAAATATCCCGAAGAAACAATTATCAGAAAAGGCTGACTAAATCATTCGCTTATTAACTTGAATATGTACAGAAATATCAAGAAAATCAAAAGTTCTTGTTCGGTCTCACCTTTTCCCAATCGGCGGCCATTTGTAAACAAACTGGGTTGTCTATCTGTGACGTCACAACAGGTGCTCCAATAATTGCAATAGACTGGAATATAGATAGACTGGTACTGCCGCTAGATGTACCGATCAGTTAGGCACAAAATACTGCAACAATGTAGATCTATGTGTAAAATTCTGATTTCATGCGAATTTATACCATTCCCACACAGAGAAGCTTTTTGGTGCCCCTCGAGAAAAGGCCCATGGAAAGGATTGAGGAAAAGGAAGAAATTGCTTGCCTCAATGTTTTCTACAAAAAAAGCCAAAGAAAATTTAGATTTCATTCACATGAAATTGTTGTCTTAAACATCTTTTTCTTGTCTGGGTATTCTATTCTATTCCTATGTATTTCCCCCCGCCTTCGGGGCACCGCCTTGATGGCGTTCATAATGGTTATATATGTACTTGTCAACTGTAAGCTCTTTCATCCATCAATGTTCTCTTTCTTACAATGTAACTCGATCACACACATATATTATAAACACATAAATACATTTAACACAAAGACATATACAGAAACATGTTAAAATCCCTTGCGCTCAATTTACAGTGACTTTTTCCATATATAATTTTTCTTTCTTTTAATTTATGCAGAGAGAGAGAAGAGAGGCACTGCTACCCATTTACAGCTGGGTAGACTGAGGCGATGACAATTAAGTGTCTTGCCCAAGGACACACCTCCCGAGCGGGGCTCGAACCCGGATCCTCCGGGTTACAAGCGCTGTGCTCTAACCACTGCGCTATCGAGGCTGACATTTAGATAGAGGCTGTATAGTAGATTCTACTAACGGGTCAACCAATTATCAAACTGAAAAATTTTGGACTAATCCAAATTCAAAGAAGTTGCAGGCGACTTTTTTCAATGTGATGAAACTTGGAAATTCTATGACTTTTTGGGTAGAAAACATTGTGGGAAGTGAAAAAAATGTTTGTCACAAGCATTTTTTTTCCATTTTCCACGATGTTTTCCAAAGCCAGTCAAAAGGAGTCACTGTGGACCACCCTAAAATTTTGCCGTCTAGTAATGTGTTAAAAGGTCTTCCACACCCAATGGGTTAAAAGTCAACCAGGGAATATCGGCGCCAATTTGACGCATATCGTCGACTACGCTCAGAAATACCGTAACGATAGCTTATTTAAAGGACGACGGTAACAGATGGTCTAATTGCAAAAAATGATTTTTTTTTAAAAAATATGCAAAACTTTTGTGTTGACAACCTCGGGATGGTTAATAATATGCGATTCAGACAGAGAATGAGCCGAAATTACAAGACAGATAGCTGAATTTAGGGAGAATCCAAACCTAAATTCAACCCCATCACTGATGGAGGTTGGAATTATTTTGAAATTGTTGCACATGCGCATACAGCGCGGACCATGATTCAAACGAGATTCATACTTGAATTTCAATATGACGTCATCATGTATGTTGTGACGTCATTTAAGAAAGTCGCATGTCCTACTGTTTTGACCTACTTTCGATATCGCTTCATGAATTTGGTATCAAATTGCGAAAACATGAGTCGTTGCTTCAATAGTTTGTCGTAATCATTTAATCAGGTCATATAAAGCTTAAAAAGTGTACATTTCGTTTGTATTTGACAATTTTTGGGTCCAAATCTGGGAAATAGTAGCTTTAAAGTGTATTTGCGACATTTTCGTATTATATAACCGATATTTTTGGTCGTGTTTTTCACAATTCGCCATAACTTGGTCAAAATAACCCTTTCTATTAGTCTATGCGCCTAGAACTGTCAGTTATTTTCAACCCTTTTCCCAAAGGATAAAAATTGTATTGTTATGTTCCAATTAGAATGCTATATCAGACAAAAACGGATAGGCCTATTGATACAATTATCACAGAACATATTGAGACAAAATGATAAAATTATGGGACCAATTTCATCAAAACATTTAAGGTAAAAAGGGCCTAATTAGCACCAAAAAGCCAGCGGCGAAATTTGAAAGTGCCAGTAATTCCTAAACTGTGTTACATTTCCATTCCAAATACAAATATGAGCATTTTGTACGGTTTAGAATTTTGAATTAATGCATATTTATGGAAATATTTGACAAAAATGTTCAAAATTACCTCCCTTGCATATGAATATAGAGTAAAATGATATTTGTAAATTATTTTCTTCTTGAAGCAAAATCTTGAAATCTGGCACGGTGAATCAACTTATGTGAAGTGTATTTACAAGTGTGTGTAATTTGATACATTTCGTATGGCTAGTAAGTGGTGTTTTTCATTAGGCACTTTATACCTTAAGACGTATTTTTGGCTTACCGATCATGACGTACTACACGTTTAGAACAATAGTCCCGTATTGCATTGATGTTTTAAGAGTTTCGTAAGACATCGGTAAGTCAAAAATACGTCTTAAATATTTTGATGTAACTGGCCCCAGGTTGTTAACAATTTCTTCTTTTGCCGCGGTGTTTTCCTGGTGCTTTTTTACTTGTTAGGCTACAACAAAACTATGTTATTTAGGGACGTCAAAACCAGGCCTGCCGTCTTTCTAAAAGGAATGACAAGTGGAAGCTAAACACGCATACGTCACAACGAAATGAAAACAGGATTATAGATTTAGATCTAGTACCTTTATTCCGAGGAATTAATGCAAGATTAGCCAGTTGTTTATTGAATTGGCATTTACGACAGGTTTGAAAATAACCATCGAGTAATCGATTCCATTTTTGGCCTTATCCCATTCAAAACGGAAAAAATAGCTTACAAATCCAAGATTTAAGGATGTTGCAGACGACAATATAAATGGAAGTTTATATTTTTTGTCTTTTGGTCCGGGACAGAAAACATTTTTGGAAACTCAGAAATGGTTTGCAACAAGCAATTTCTTCATTTTTGCGCAATGTTTACCAAATCGATTATCTTAACCCATTTCCAGACGACAAAATGTTAGACTTGTCAAAATTCAAAGATGTTGCAGAAGACAAATTCAAATGAACAAAATTTTACATTTTTTTGTCTATCGGGGTAGAAAACATTGTGGAAAGTGAAGAAATTGCTTGTGACAAGCAATTTCTTCATTTTCCACAATGTTTTCCAAAGAATTTTTCTCTAGAGGCGTCAAAAAGCGTCACTTTGTGGTAATGGATCAAAAAGCGGCATTATGTGGCAATGGATTGATTAGATAAAGTAATCTCACAAATCTGTGTAAGAAAGGAAAGTGTCGTCTGCGAATGGATTAACCCTTTAAGAATGGCAAAGAATTGAACTGTTCCATTTTGAAAAAAAAAATGCCATCGACAGCAAAATGGATGTTATTAAAAAGTAGAATTTGTCTACAATATAGAACAGAAAATATTCAGGTTTATCAGCATTTTTTCTTTTGCCTCAATGTTTTCTAAAATCTGTCCTTAATTAAGGCCGTCAAAAACCAGTCCTTGTTTTGGAAAAGATTAAGCGGGGCTTTTCACGGTTTATAAGTCTTAAAGAAATAATATTGGGAAATTCCGATTCTATATGTTCTATATAAAATGTATTTAGATCTATAGGGCCTATAATTGAAATAAAATTTATACTGGTCAATAGAAATAAATATTTGTTTGGACACGGTATATCGACAAACTGATATAAAGGTAAGATGTTAAAGGATGGGTTGCAATAAGGGGTCAAAAAATAGATTTTCTTTAAATTTCGTGGATTGATAGGGTTACATGATATCTTTGATTTGTATGTGTAAAAAATCTGGTTTCGGCTTATTTTCCGAGATATGGGTAAATAAAGTGGGTGGGGTAATATGGACTGAAACACAGTAGGGGTCATTCTAAGTCGCTTATCTTTCTTATTTTTAGCCCCAGATGCGTGAAAATTTGTATGCGTGTCTTGTGATATATGCGTTAAACATTTATGGGCTTACATTTGATATTCCATGAATATCTTTTCCGTAATACTCATTCTTCTTTCTTTCGAAGAATTTCGCTATTTTTTAACGACCAACTTTATCAAACTATCTCCGCACGTTTTATTTGTGACCCGGTTTCTATGAAACTTTACAGATGTGTTGTCAAGATATTAATGTAACTTTGTCTTAAATTTAAAAGAAAAGCGTAGGTCCGTTGTTGAGATATTTGACCTTGACCTTCAAAATGACTTCAAAACTCGGAAAATGCCAAAATGTGATATTTAAAGCACCAATTTTATTCATAAGGATTGGAAGCATGGTTTCTTTTTATTGTTCCTAATGAGTTTCGTAGCAATATTTAATTTTTTGTGTCGTACAACCCATTCGGAAGAATGGGAAAGAAAAGAAATTCTTTTTACTTCTCAGTTTTCTTATCAAACTAAATATTGCACATGAAACATGTCTACGTGGAAACCGCTGTGATTAATATTACTACCACAGGCGAGTGAAATTAAATATTAGCGTTATGTTAAGATTGCTAGAACTACCAAAGCTTTATATGCAACTTGAATTGTCTAAGAGTTTATATTCACTCATCTCATGATGGACAAGAATTATCAATTTGCTAGGAGAAAACTGATCATTTTCAGATTGTATTTCTTATATGGTTATAATGAAGACGCATTGTGAATGATTTTATATACTAAATGACCAAATGTGCTTGCAATTAGTTAACTTAAGCTAAATATTTATATAACGTTATATAATATCAACAAAAAGAAAATAATGTTAAATGTATAGACAGGCCTTAAACAAATATCTGTCTAACAATGATTTCATTAGATGAAATAACCGGGTAACTCTGAGAGGTGACCAAGTTTATTTTATTGAGTATATCAATTTTAACGGTAAAATCATACAATAAAAAACCCAATCATATGTGAAATGCATTCGTTTATGAATGGGCTGTCACATGCCATTCAACCCTAACCATTTTCCCAACAATGCGTAGTTTTAACGGACTTTCCCGAATTTGATGTTATTTTGAAGGTCAAGGTCAAATATCTCAACAACGAGCCAACGCTTTTGTTTCAAATTTCATACAAAGTTATATTAATATCTGGATAATACATCTGTAAAGTTTCATAGAAATCGGGTTTCAAATAAAACGTGTGGAGATAGTTTGGTAAAGTTGGTCGTTAAAAAATAGCGAAATTCTTCGAAAGAAAGAAGAATGGGTATTACGGAAAAGATATACATGGAATATCAAATGTAAGCCCATAAATGTTTAACGCATATATCACAAGACACGCATACAAATTTTCACGCATCTGGGGCTAAAAATGAGAAAGATAAGCGACTTAGAATGACCCCTACTGTGTTTCAGTCCATCTTACCCCACCCACTTTATTTACCCATATCTCGGAAAATAAGCCGAAACCAGATTTTTTACACATACAAATTAAAGCTATTATGTAACCCTATCAATCCACAAAATTTAAAGAAAATCTATTTTTTGACCTCTTATTGCAACCCATCCTTTCTTTTTTTTGCTTGCTTAATTTTACATAGTTTTTCCAAACATGTCTATCTCGAAAACGTTTTTATTTTTACAATAATAAGACAAACCTTTAAAAACATCTTGACTCTAATCACCCTCTCTTCCTTTCCCCCAATCTTTTCTATGGTATCGCCTTACTATATCGGAGTAGGCCTAATTGATAAACCATATCATTGTTACAATTCACAATATACATTGGTAAAAGAAATAATTCAGGATCTGTCGATGGTTTATTTTCCTATTTTTACGTTTCCCCTTTCTTCGGCGTTTAGTAAACAAATCATGGGCTGCGGTTCAAGTTCGAGCCAAGCTGTGCGAGAGAATGAGCCTGTTCAGAGAACAGACAACAAGGCGGCTGATGTAAACAGCAATCAACAACAACAACAACAACAGCAAACTAAAGCAGCGACGAAATCCGGACCTGATGGAAATACATTTGTTGAAGATACAGTAAAGAAACACAACGAACTGCGGTATGTGTCAAAATCAAAGTTGCCAGGATCTGGAAAGGGGTCCCTTGTGGTATTTTAAGGTACTCCACCCCTAATGAGATTCGCGCGCCTTCGGAATTATTCCGACGGCGTCGAAAACATTCGGCGGTGGAATTTTCCACTGCCGAATGTTTACGACCGCACCCGAAAATGTTCGGATATGTAACGACGCCGCTCGAAAAAAAATCCGATGTTTTATGAATCTCAAAATGGCCACATTACTTGTATATTGTATTCTACCTTAAATTAGCACGGAGTGTATCTGGGATTAACGATGCTCTCTTAAATGGTTGCTACCGATAATGAAGAATATATTGGAGATCAACGTGGTTCTTGACCAGATTGTGTGAAGGCTTAGCAGGCTGATGTGTAACTATGTCAGACTGAAAAGCGTAAAGGGATCTTTCCCCAGATCATGGCCCTATGTGGTCGAGCAGCTGTTGGCTCGGTTATGGTGTTGTGGTAGTTCTGGTATGAGCAACGACAGAAATCCATGGTTAGGTGCTCCAGCCGCCGCGATATGACCATAGCAATTAAGAGGCGTTAAACCCAGATTAACCAAACCCAGACCCTGGCTCAAATGCACGTGTGTGTTATGTATAGTTGGGCCACAAATATTGAGGCGTTGGAATTAGGTGAAATAGCTAATTATTGCTGAACGATGCAATGCAGGCTACTTTGTACAGTGCGACAATGTTTCTCAATTCGAATTGGTTCAATTTGACCGCGGCAAATATACTTTCGAACAAAATTGGCTCCCACCAATTGTTTTTATTATCGATGACCTACCATGGGCGGATCTAGAGGGGGTCGGGGGGTCCGGACCCCCCCCCCCCCCCCCCCGGAATTGACCGAAAATCAAATTCTGACTCTATATGAATTTATTGTAACGTTACATATTCATTACATTTTAAGCCATAATTTGAGCTTGGACCCCTCTGGAAAAAAAATCTTGGGCTTGCACCCGTCTGGAAAAAAATCCTGGACCAGCCCTTGCCTACGATTATATTGGCGAGAAGCTGCAAGTTGTTGTGCAAATACTGGTATGAAAAATGAAAGGGATAAATGATTGGGAGGTCCAGCCGCCACAATATGACCATAGCAGTTGAAAGAGGCGTTAAACCCCAATCGATCAACAAAGTGATTAACTATGTAGTGAATTCAAACCTTGCTTTTGAAAACTTAAACGAACGAGCAACAATTTAGGAACTCAATATTTAATCACTATTTGTCACACTTTTTCGCGAACATAACTTGTGATTTGAACTTAATTCCCAACAGGTCTATGCACGGCGCTCCGCCCATGAAGTCCGCCCAAGATCTTACAGACTACGCCCAGAAATGGGCGGACAATCTGGCCAAAAAGGACAGCATGATGCACAGTGACGTCACACTACCGTCAGGGGAGACAATCGGAGAGAATCTTTACTGTTGCTGGTCATCCGACCCGAACGCCGGTGTTTCAGGTATGTGCCATTTAAAACATCGTTCACGATTTATTATCTTTATATAGCCAGGATTTGGGAAAAAGAGTCGCTAATTAAAGCATTTGAGACCAACAAGGTTCTGCGCAGTCTGACCAAGAACCATGTTGTTCGCATAGAGTGACGTCATAAGTCAATCGTGACGTCACTCTACCATCAGGGTAGATAATCGGAGAAAATCTTTACTGTTGCTGGTCATCCGACTCGACCGCCAGTTTATCAGGTATGTTCCCTTTAAACAGCGGTCATGATATATTCTATTTTAGCCAGGAAATGGAAAGGGTATCTTTAATGCATTTGAGACCAACAAGGTTCCTGACCAGCCTGCGTATACACGAAGTCTGATCAAGAACCATGTTGTTCTGATAAAGTGACGTCAAAAGTCAATAGTGACGTCACTCTACAATCAAGGGAGAGAATCGTAGAAAACTTTTACTGTTGCTGGTCCTCCGATCCTACAGCCAGGCAATCTCATTCGCAGTTATCTCCCCTGAATTTAATCCGAGTCTTCTCTGATGTAAATACGCTCTTTGATATTTTGATTTTTCGCTATGTAAAATAGCGAAAAATCAAAATATCAAAGAGCGTATTTACATCAGAGAAGACTCGGATTACCCTGAATTGGGATTGGGTAGATGTAATGTAAGGCATTGTTAGTGTGGAGTTTGACAGCCGGGGTATCACGTAGAAGTTGCAGCTGTATCACCTAAATGTTTTTTTTACGAAACCAACGGACGGCACCTAACGTTTAAAGAAGTGGGGTCCCTTGATCTTTATCTCTTATTCATGAATTACAGGGTAATCCCGGTCATTTACGCGTGACTTTGATATGATATCCTACAATTCCCTTTACTTTTGAGAGGAAACGTGCACTTTTCGTATATCCGTTTAGGCTAAACACCGGCAATTTATTATCCATATTGAAAGACCTATATTTATACCAGAGAATAGGCCCCACCCACAAATTTATTTTGGCCGACTTCGAGTCAGGCGATAGCTCAGTGATAGCTCGACGATAGCTCCAACCGAACACCGATAGTGCGAGCTATTGACGTCATTTCCGCAGCTATAGCTCCAATCGAACGGCAATGTCCCGAGCTATAGTCCGACCACCGGAAAAAGTCTAGCCCGGCCATCCGAGCCATTACGTCATTCGGAACACCTCGGATAACAGCGAACCAACCAGTGTCGAGGTAAACCAAGGCCGACTTCGAGTGAGGCGATAGCTCAGTGATAGCTCGACGATGGCTCCAACCGAACACCGATAGTGCGAGCTATTGACGTCATTTCCACAGCTATAGCTCCAATCGAACGGCAATGGTCCGAGCTATAGTCCGACCACCGGAAAAAGTGTGGTCCGGCCATCCGGGCAATTACGTCATTCGGAACACCTCGGATAACAGCGAACCAATCAGTGTCGAGGTAAACAAAGATTTTGATTGGCTGACTCAGAACGGGGAGGAATTCAATTGATGGAACAGCGCTGGTTCCCAATAATGGTTCCCGTCCTCGCGAGCTATAGTGCCAATCGAAGTCAGCCAAAGATTTTGATTGGCTGACTCAGAACGGGGAGGAATTCAATAGACAGAACAGCGCTGGTTCCCAATAATGGTTTCCCAATAATGGTTCTCGTCCTCGCGAGCTATAGTGCCAATCGAAGTCAGCCTTTGATAACAACGATCCCTCATTTTTTTGTGAAAGCTGAAAACTTTCATGAACAGTATTGTCATCGCTTTCAACGAATGTTCGCGGCTGTAACAAGGAACTGGTGGATGGTTTTTGTATTAAACGTAATCGGAGAGTACCACTGGCGTAGCTAGCCGAAAATAAAGTGTACGCAAAACGCATACCTAATATATCAGGGGAGGTTTGATGGCGGGCTCCATGCTACTGGGGGTGTCTTGCGGGCATATCCCAGACTGTTTTTGAAAATATAATGAAGATGCTTTTGAAATACATACCAAAATGCCCATGGTCATTCGTGGCTCCTGGTGGGTATTTGGTATGTATTTTAATGGCGAATCAGTTGTTTATTTCATGGAAAAAACCAACAACAAAAATCGGTTAATCCACATTTAAAAAATAATGATAATAATGATAATAATGTGTACGCAGTTGCGTTTTTGCGTACGGGTTGCTACGCCTATGGGTAGGTATTGCAATATAATAATGTATAATGTAATGAATTTACATGGAAATGTACGCAAAATATACTGAAAAAACTCATTTTTTTTCAATTTATGATTCAAGTTTCAAGTTTCTTTATTTATGATAATTACATGAACATTGCTTTGTGCTGTTCAGTTGTCCTAATCGACAACCATCACGCATACAGTGCATGTGCAGAGTGAACATTCAGTGTATTGGACAAAGTCCAGATTAGCAAAAGTCACGTGCGTCACGTGTGCAGTGACATTGATAATGTCTAGCTTGTCCAAAAACACACACGATTACACAGACCTGTTAGCAGAATCAATTTAACTGTTACAAGTTCTTTAAAATTGATAATGGGAAGGCGAGAAATGATGACGTAAGTACGACGTCAGAGAGCTCTTTGCATGCTCCAAGCAGGTATGTCTGTTAGAGATGTCGCTTTGCATTTCATTTGGCCCGAGTTGACAATTACGCGTCTATGGCACTTGGTGTATGCATTTTTATCCACCAACGACCGACCTAAATCTTCCGTGTAAAACGACGTTCAGGGAGGATCGTTTCACAGCGACGTCCTGACGACGTAACGGATTCTTGTCAATTAAGAATTTAGTTCTACTCCTCCAGGACGTCACAGGGTATACCGTTAGTGACCAGACTGTCCGGAACAGGCTCCGCACAATTAGCATCAAGGTCCTCCGATCTTACGCCGATGACGTTAAGCATCGACAGGCAAGGCGTCATTGGGTATGGACACATCGATATTGATTCAGGAGACATTGGATTGATGTCCGGATGAACCTCATTTTACGTGTCATTAACTGACGGCAGGATTTGTGGTTGGAGAAGATGCATAAGGCTGGATACCAATAACGTCATCAGCAAGACTGTTACGTTGAGTGCAGCGTCATTAATTGGGCAGGAATGGATGGCAACAGTTAAACAGACATCATTTCACTTAATGGCAACCAAAAGGTGCAAGGGCACTGCAATGAAATCACCCAACCTGTTACTGGACTGTCTTACAACGACACAACGTTGTGATATTTAGTAAGATAATCACCGCCCACTTACTCAAAGGAACATACAGAATGATCTACGCCTGGCCTGTTTAATAACCAGCAAAAGAACACATGAAGAACCTTGTTGGACGTCAGGCTAGTGAAAGCTATTGACGTCTGTAACGGCAGTGGCCTTGAGCGTCATCTGCAGTATGAATGGCCAAAAATCCTTTTTGTGTGGTCAGGAAGCTTATCTGCAACATAGGAAAACATTGAACTGCGGTCCTAGCTGCTAATGCTGGACATTCGCGTCATTGAAATTTGCTTGACTTTCGGCATCTGACCCCTGTGCACTTTAACGTAAAATACCTAATTAATGCTTAAGAACTTTGAAACAAAATTTTCAGGAAGCGCCAGAAAATTGAATTTACGAACACATTAGTATTTTCTTTTTAAGGATTTCGGAATAGTTTTTGACAAGGAACCAACATTTTCCGAGTGTGCTAAACATTTTTTTGCTCAGTATACATGTTCGTTGACAAAAGGGAAGAAAAGTATACCATAAAGTAGGTAGCCCTATAAACGTAATTACCTTAAGTTCAAACATATCAAAAAATAAATACGGCATAAAATTAAAAAAATGTTGTGATTTTGCTTACCCGACCCTGTCTTTATGTGTCAACTCTACACTTTTTATTGCGAGTAAAAATAAGATAAAAATATTGTCATGCCTTTGCCTACCGACCCTTGAAAATTATCAGGGAGAAAAAACAAACAAACATACTAAAACAAGTGCCTTACAACATGTCAAAGCTATAAAAATCACTTAATTCAACACCAGTTGTCATTTTCTAGTACCAATATTTGACATTAATTCAATTGCATATTGGTGATATTTTATCGTTTTCTTCAAGTAAAGATTAGAGAAAAATAGATCTACCGAACAGGATTTTTTTGTATGCAACATCTTGCTCCATTGAACCAGAAATAAATAAATTGAGAAATGTCAAGGTATTCCGATATGGTTTGTATTAAGGTAGTCCATCCCTAATGAAATTCATGCGACGCCGGAATTATTCGGGCGACGCCGAAAACATTCGGCGGTGAAACTTTCCACCGCCGAATGTTTACGACCGCGCCCGAATAGGTTCGGCTACGTAACAACGTCGCTCGAAAAAAGCAGCTGTTTTATTAAAAGTAGACAAAAAACAATTCCATTTTCATCTGAATCACTCTATGTGACCTCAATTAGTTTTTTTTTAAATTTCGTAAACGGTGCAATACTTTGGTTCGAAATTTTCAGAATTTTTATAAGAAAACATGCTCTTTCAGGCAAAAACACTAAAATTCATGAGAACGTATAATACTACGTGTATGTGAAATATCTCTTTAATGATGTATCGATACAAGGCAAATTTGAAATCGGGTAAAACAGAGAAGGATGGAAAACTTCAGGAATTAGCTGGATGTGGCAGACATTAAAAAACCAACAACATATAAAACGTTATTGACGAACAACCCAATTATTTGGTTGTCAATTACTTTTTTATCGCCTAACTTTTAAAAGATCCTCTGCAAATTCTTGAAGGTTTTCTGCATAGGTTCGGATACGTAACAACGTCGCTCGAAAAAAGATCTCGTAAACGGTGCAATACTTTGGTTCGAAATTTTCAGATACTATTGTTCATAAGAAAACATGCTTTAAAAAAAAATAAAAATAAAAAAATAAATAAAAACACTAAAATTCATGAGAAAGTATAATATTATGTGAAATGACTCTTTAATGGTGAATCGATACTACACAAATTTCGGTTAAAACAGATGTGGGTGGAAAACTTCAGGAATTAGCTAGATGTGGCAGACATAAAAAAAAACCAACAACATATAAAACGTTATTGACGAACAACCCAATTATTTGGTCGTCAATAACTTTTTTATCGCCTAACTTTTAAAAGATCCTCTGCAAATTCTTGAAGGTTTTCTGCATTTTCTGCTTCCATTTTTTTTTCAAATTTTTCATAAACTTATAAACAGAAGAATTAAAAAATATCGGGAAATGTGTCAAAATGCATCCCTGCCGCGACAGTAATTGAACGAATACACCCAATTTAAATGAAAGTTTATTTCCAATAAAAGAATGACAATTCATTCCTAATGAAAATTTTATTCCCATTGAAAGTTTATTCCCAATTAAAGTTTATTCACAATAAAAGTTTATTTCCAATGAAAGTTTACCCCCCATGAAAGTTTTCTTTCCAAAAGAAAGTTTATAATTTCCAAATGAAAATGTATTCCCAAGTGAAAGTTTATTTGCAATGAAAATTTTATTCCCATTGAGAGTTTATTCCCAATTAAAGTTTATTCACAATAAAAGTTTATTTCCAACGAAAGTTTATCCCTCATGAAAGTCTTTTTTTCCAAAAGAAAATTTATTCTAAGTGAAACTTTATTTGCAATGAAAATTTTATTCCCAATGAAAGTTTATTCCAGAGAGATTATAAAACCTTTGGTTATGAGGATAAAAAACTGTCCTTAACTCTGATTTAATTGCTTCAAGGTCTGGAATAGCCGGCTGAGGTCTTCCTCTTTCGTCCCCAAAACACACGGATATATTATGGAATCCTGGATCCCGCAAACAGTAAAACTTTTTTCTCGTCGTTGTATGTAAAGTCCATCCGATTTATACAGTGATCTAAACCAAGGAAGTCTTCAATTGAATATAAGACTCTGTATGGGTCGTTTTTTAGTTTCTCCGAATCCACTACATGAATCTGAGATCGGTTAAAATGCTCCAGATAGTTTTCAAACGGTATATCATAGATGGAACCTCTTAAAGCACTTCTTTTATATAGAGCGTCTACCCCCAAATCATTCGGGACATCATGTTTGAGTTCTTCTGGAAGTTTTCTAATACTATCTTTGACATTATCTAATGTTAAATTAAAACTTGTATAATTACCGAATGTCCATCGTGATATTGTCCTCTCCACTGGATTTCTCACTGTGAGAATTAGCTTGATATTTGGGTCCATCTGCTTTATTCGTCTTGGTGTTTCTTTTGTCAAAAAATAAGCAGGTGACTTTTCCATAGTAATTTGCGATTCTAGGCTACGAGGCATTCTAGTCCTGTACCATTCTAGACCAAGTCTCCAGGCTATTGAAGAGAAAAAGGAAATCTCATACACTGGATATCTTCTAATTACAATGCTCGGATGCATCGCTAGAAAGTCGATGAGTTCGCGTGTGCCCGCTTTGTCTACACCGATTATGATCGCCTTTGGCAGTCGATGTTCACACCCAATTGGCAGACTACTATTTAGCCGGTCATTCCCAGTATTGCATTCTGCTAGGCTTCTACAGTTCCATGATGTTCTATTCAGACCTGGGTCGAATCGCATTTCCTTATCACGACAGTTCTTGTCCTTTATTTTAAGTATTGTATCAAATATACCTGAAGTCGTGTAAATAAAGGACTTGTTTGGACTAGGTTTTGAATTCGTCATGTTCAAATTGTTCAAATATCGCAGGTTTCCTATCGTCGAGGTTGGGTTGTTTTGTTGCAGTAATTTCATCCATATATTTCCAAGTACACCTTTCGAATACATGAAATATATCACCCCAAAGAATATACAAAGCCTGTATTTGTAAGTGTTGCGTTTCCTTTTTAACGTGTTAGTTAACAATTTATGCATATTGTTTTAGTAAGTTCGTTATTTCTGGGCTCCAACCAGCAGCATTAACATTATTAACATTATTATCACTTTTTTCACTTTTTAATCCATTATTAAACACACTGAAGAATCAGCAGACAACACAACAATTTAAAAGAAACGAAAATAATTATGTGTTATCAGACCAATTTAATTTCGATTAGAAACAGCATGTGGAAAATGCAGGAATTAGCTGGATGTGACATATTTCTGTTTAAAATCAGCTGACCAAAAAATGGTGACCAACAAAAATGTTGGTTGGTCGTCAATAACTTTTTATCAGCTGATTTGTTAAAAGATCATTCACATTCAGAAAACCCACGGAGTTTTCTTCCCACATTATCCGCTTCAAATCGTTTTTTTCTCTCAAATTGTCATCTATTAACCGTATTATTGAACCATATCGAAAAAATGTTTTATGTGATTCCCCACTTTGATTTACCACTATACAGTACATGTTTATGAAAGTTATGAAAGTCGAGAAGAATTTCTATATGGTTTTATTACGTATTGAATTTTTTATATGGTGGAGATTGTGCATGATGGGATGGGTAAATCTACGGACAAATTTGTTTTGCTTTAGGTAAGACATTCTACAATAATTCATTATTTCTGTGTCAACTTTCAAACGGTTTATTGTATGTACGCTGCCATACTAAACTCTTTCCTCTGATGTACAACTTACCTGAAACCTTCTTGTACTTTTTGCAATACATTGATCCCAACTTACAAGAAAAAACGGAAAAAAAATCTAATCGCTTTTCTTGTCGGTTGGGATCAATTAATGAGTCATACATTTGAGGAAAGAGGTCAGGAAGGCGGAGTACATGCAACAAAACGCATAAAAATTGACTCATAAATAAGAAAGTTATTGCACATTTTTTACATGAAGCAAGGCAAATAGGTCCGTAGTCGTTACCATTTCGTTTTCTGGTCGGTTGGTATCATTTTTTTTTAAAAAAAGTAAAAGGATTCCACAAGTAATTCATATATCTGAGAAAAGAGCTCGGTAAGGCGGGGTACATGCAAGAAACCTTTTGAAAATTGAAGCTGAAATAGAAAAGTTAGTGCAAAATAATTGACCAGAATCGTGTTTGTTTTCGTCTGTAGTTGTTATTCATCCTATGATGCACACTCTCCACCGTATGTCAACTTGTATCAAAATATCAAATGTTTACGTCCGATTCAATAACTTAACGGGTGATATATGATGTAATCCTTTGCGAAAATGTGACCCGTCAAGCTAAAAGGGACCTTATAGGAAGTGTGAAAAATTTCGACCCTAGTCAGTCTGCGCAGTCCGCGCAGCGAGACTAGGGCCGACACTTTTCACTTTTATTATGTGATTTTCTAAATACGGAATGTTCTCCCTATCTTACTATAATGTTCATTTATCGCATTCGCGTGACGGGTCACAAATATCAAAATTTTAGGTTGGTTTAATTCAAAAGCTGCTGCAGACCACAGGATGGATGATGATACAGATTGGGTTCGGATGCAAATTACAATAAAGCATGATAATTTTTTAGGCAAATGGAGAAAATGCTGATTATCAGCATGTTCTTATTTTTATACGCCGCCGGAGGTGGACGTATATTGGCGTCAGTTCGCCGTCTGTCCGTCCGTCCGTCTGTCCATCCGTCCGTCTATCCGTACGTCCGTCCACTTTTCTTGTCAACGCAACTCCTCCTATGTTTCTGGCTGGATCTTCTTGAAACTTGGTCAATGTTATCACCTCAATTGGTAGATGTGCATGAAGGAAGGATTTTATGGTTCGTTGATTTTTGCCTGAGTTATGCCCCTTAAAAACTTAATATCTGGGGCTTATTGAAATTGCAGCCTTGTCAACGCAACTCCTCCTAAGTTTCTGGCTGGATCTTAATGAAACTTGGTCAATGTTATAACCTTAATTGGTAGATGTGCATGAAGGAAGGATTTTATGGTTCGTCGATTTTTGTCTGAGTTATGCCCCTTAAAAACTTAGTCTCTGGGGCTTATTGAAATTGCAGGCTTGTCAACACAACTCCTCCCAAGTTTCTGGCTGGATATTAATGAAACTTAGTCAATGTTATAACCTCAATTGGTAGATGTGCATGGAAGAAGGATTTCATGGTTCGTCGATTTTTGCCAGAGTTATGCCCCCTTCAATCTTAGTCTCTCGGGCTTATTGAAAGTGCAGCCTTGTCAACGCAACTCCTCCTAAGTTTCTGGCTGGATCTTAATGTCAATTGGTCAATGTTATCACCTCAATTAGTAGATGTGCATGCAGGAAGGATTTTATGGTTCATTGATTTTTTTCCAGAGTTATGCCCCCTTAAAACTTAGTCTCTGGGGCTGATTGAAATTGCAGCCTTGTCAACACAACTCCTCCTAAGATTCTGACTGGATCCTAATGAAACTTAATAGATGCTATTACCTTGGTAGATGTGCATGAAGTAAGGATTTTATGGGTCATTGATTTTTGCCTGAATTATGCCCCCTTCAATCTTAGTCTCTGGGGCTTAATGATATTTCAGCGGCTCCTCGTGAACGCAATTCCTTCCAGGTTTTTCATTTGATATTTATAAAACCCTTTTTGTGAACACAATTTTTACAGGATTTTCAGTGAATATTTATAAATCCTTGTCAATGTCATTTTTTGTCTCAAGTTTTATAAGTGGCAGTGTATATTGTGACCATGGCACTCTTGTTTCTCGATGTTTTCCAATGCCATTTCTTTCATGGACAACCTTGTCTTGTCTTTGGAAAGGGTTAATCCTTTGCCAAATGGAGAATACGTTAGTGTTAGAATTTGAAAGCCGTCGCGGATGAAGATACGTAAATTGTATCTGTATTTGGTTTAATTTACTTTATTTACTTTACATCTTTTGGGAAACAAATTCTTACAACTTAGATTAATTCCACTTGATTCTTCTTCCTGGAAACTGCACCATTATTTGAATTTGGCAAGTCTAAAATGTTGAAACCCTAAATAAGGTTGTATTAGCCTACATGAGGCGGGGATGATATGGTGATTTGTCGCGCTGCATTTAAAACTACATTTACATCTACGCCGATTGTCGTATGATATTGCAAACAAAAACAAACGAACAACAACAAAAATCTTTGGAAAGAAATTTAAATGCCGTTTGGATAAAGAATTAACGAATCGAAAGGAATAGGTGAAGAAGGTCAAACTCAAATGTTATGGGTCAAAGTCACAAGGTGAATGTCACAAGGTCAAAGGTCTTGGTAATAGGTATTCATGTGTGAAATATAGAGGCTGCATCTGAAATAGTAGGGTCGTAAGATATATAACAAGTTTTATTTTTTAAGTATTTCAAACTCCAAGGTCACAAGGTCAAAGGTCACGGTTACAGATGAAAGGTATTGGCAGGAGGTATCCACGCGTGAAATATCAATGCTGTATCTATCATAGTACTTATGTAAAATGCCAAATAAAAGTTTTTACGAGGAAAAGATGAATTAAACAAATATTGTTATGCCTATGCCTACCGACCATTTAAAATTACCACGAAAGTAAACAAATGATTAACAATATGTGGAAAGTACAAACATCACTTATTTCATGATCATTTGTCATTTATAGTACCGATATTTGAAATTAATTCAATTGCATATTGGTAATGTTTTGTTTTGTCCACAAATAAAGATTAGAAAAAAATCTAAAAAAAGGAATTTGCCGATCTATCGAACAGGATATTTTGGTATTCAAAAAAAATCTTGTTATGCGAAAATTTGCTCCATTGGACCAGAAATAAATAAATTGAGAAATGTCAAGATATCCCGATATAGTTTGTTTAATACAACTTTTCAAACAATTTTACTTTCAAAAGAAAATGGAATATTCATTAGTAGCTTGTTGAACTAAGTAACTAAATTCAAAGTTTATATCAAATAAAAGTTTATTGTGGAAAGGAATCACGCGACAAAACAATTCCAGAAAATCTTCAATGATTTATTGATACTAAAAATGAATTTGGTTATTGATCAGGACTTGTCGAGATAGATGAATTTGTTACAGACGGTGTACTTTGTATAAGTCTTATTGCAACAAGACCTGGTTTTGACGTCCCTAAGAGGAAAGGTCTGGGAAAACATTGAGACAAAAGCAGAAACTGCTGATTACCAGCAGTTTCTCCTTTTGTTTCAATGGTTTCTATGCTATATTATTCACAATTTGCATTTTAGTAATATCCTCTTAGTCGTTTGCAGCAGCTTTCAAATAGGAAAACCCTAAAATTTTGTCGTTTCGGAAAGGGTTAAAAGCAGAGGATGTTGTCCAGAAAACTGCAGGAATTAGCTGGATGTTGTAGATCTTTTAAAAAATCAGATTATAAAAGATTATTGACGAGCAATTGTTCGCCTATATCTTTTGTATCACCTATTTTTTGTATAAAAAAAAACCTTCTCGTTCAGCAAATTCTTAACGGGTTTTCGCCTTTTCTGCTTCATTTTTTCAAAAGGGTCATAGTTTTACAAACAAAGGGGTCATAGTTTTACAAACAAAGGTTAATGATAACTAGATCTACTAAGCTCAATTCAAAGTTTATTCCCAGTGAAAGTTTATTTCCAAAGGAAATTTTTTTCTTATGAAAGTTTATTCCGATTGAGAGTTTATTCTCAATTAAAATTTATTTCCAATGAAATTTTTGTTTCCAAAGAAAGTTTTATTCGCAATGAAAGTTATTCCCATTGAGTTTTTATTCCTAGTAAAGGTTTATTTCCATTGAAAGTTTGTTTCCAATGAAAGTTTAAAAATTCATTTCTAATGCAAGTTTATTTCCAATGAAAGTTTATCCACACATGATTTTTTCCCAAAGAAAGTTTCTTCCAAACGAAAGTTTACTCCCAACGAATGTTTATTCCAAATGAAAGTTTATTCCCAATGAAAGTTTATTCCCGAAAGATTATAAAACCTTTGATTATGAGGATAGAAAACTCTTCTCAACTCTGATTTAATTGCTCCAAGGTTTGGAATAGCCGGCTTCGGTCTTCCTCTTTCGTCCCCAAAACACACGGATATATTATGGAATCCTGGGTCCCGCAAACAGTAGAACTTTTTCTCGTCATTGTATGCGAAGTCCATCTTATTTATACAGTGATCTAAACCAAGGAAGTCCTCAATTGAATATAAAACTTTGTATGGGTCGTGTTTGAATTTCTCCGAATCCACTACATGAATCTGTGATCGGTTAAAATGCTTCAGATAGTTTTCAAACGGTATGTCATAGATAGAACCTCTTAAAGCACCTCTTTTATACAGAGCCTTTACGCTCAAATTATTCGGGATATCATGTTTTAGTTCTTCTGGAAGTTTTCCAATACTATCTTTGACGTTGTTCAATGTAAGATTAAAACTTGTATATCTACCGAATGTCCATCTAGAAATTGTCCTCTCAACAGGGTTTCTTACTATTAGAATTAGCTTGATATTTGGGTCCATCTGCTTAATTCGTCTAGGTGTTTCTTTTGGTAGAAAATAAGACGGCGATTTCTCCATGGTGATTTGCGACTCAATGCTACGCGGCATTCGTTTCCTGTACCAATCTAGACCATTTTTCCATAGTGTGGAAGAGAAAAATGAAATCTCATAATATGGGTACCTTCTAATAACAATACCCGGATGCATCGCTAGAAAGTCGATGAGTTCGCGTGTACCCGCTTTGTCTACGCCGACTATGATTGCCTTTGGTAGACGATGATCACATCCACTTGGCAGACTCCCTTTTACCCGGCCTTTCCCATTATTGCATTCTGCCAAGACTCTGCACTTCCATGACGTACCATTTTGACTATGACCTAATCGCATCTCCATTTCACGACAGTTTCTATCCTTTATTTTAAGTATTGTATCGAATATATCCGAAGTCGAGTAAACAAAGGATTTGTTTTCATGTTTCAGATTGGTCACGTTCAAATATTTCAAATATCGCATATTTTTTGTCGTCTTGTGTGAGCCAGATGGTTTGTTTTGTTGTGGTAATGTCGTCCATATATTTCCAAGCAAGCCTCCAGAATACAGAAAAAATGTCACAACAAAGAAGACACAAAACGTGTATTTGTACGTGTTGCTTGTCTTTTTGAAAGTGTCGATGAACAATTTATACATGTTGTTTCAGTAAGTTAATTATTTCTTGGCTCCTGTCAGCAGCAATAACAACTATGGTTGTATATCATCACTTATTTCATATCTTAATCCATTGTTAATCACGTCAAAGAATCGGGTAAACAACACATTAAGGAAATTGAAAATAATTCTGTGTATACATGACCAATTTGCATTCGAGTTGAAGCTGAATAGGTGGGAAACAGCCATAAATTAGCAGGAAGTGACATATATTTTTGTAAATCAGCTTACCAAAAAGTTTTTGACGATCAACCAAAATTTTGGTTGATTGTCAATAACCTTTATCAGCTGGTTTTTAAATGACCCTTCACACCTTCTCAGATTTAGAATAAAATTAAAAATCCGTTATATATTTACAGAATTATTGAAAAAATATCGAAAATAATATAACGTGTCACGGCGTAATACCCCGCCGTGATAAACCAGTAGGCCTATATACAATACACGTTAATGCAAACTGCTCCGAAGAATAATATTTATTATTATAATTGGACATCGAGTCGTGAGCCGTGACGAAATGTTACGGTATATCCCAATACAGGTAAATAAGGAGGAGTGCCTATTTCCACTGAATAAAAGCGAACTATGACAGGTAAACGTGAAACGAGTTAAGTTGCACAATTACGAACGAAAAATGTCCCGCTATAGTTTCGGTCTTAGATTTTTCTCATTGACATATTTCGGTTTTACTATCAATTAACTACTTGAATTTAATAAAGATTTTAAAACATGACCCAAGTGTTTTAGTCTGGTCAATATATGATTTGACCTGGACAAAATTTGAACAGAAATGAAATATGCACCATTCTACTCGGGAAGCATCTACCTTTTCACAGAAAAAAATATAAAAGAATCCCTCCGTTCGGATTTTTGTAATTTTGGGTCAAAAATTGGGTATTTTGCTGAAAAATGAGAAAAAATGGAATTTTCTACTTTTTGAATAAAAAATTATTTACATCAAGATTTTGTTTGCAAAAATGTTATCAAATATCGAGTACATTGATACAACAATAAAGTTTAGCTAAAAACCATAACAAATGATTTTTTTCTGATTTCTTTTTCATCAAAGGGGGGGGGGGGGGCGCCTAGGCAGGGGGGGGGGGGGGTATTTATTACTATTATAGTAATAGTTATCATTTCTTTATTGGGATTTCTATTTTAGATTATATTGAATTAATTGGATTTGGATTCAACACTCAGTTTGGCTCTTCTCTTTCAAATTGCAGTATTTGGTGCACCTGACCATGTTAGAATTACATAGTTATTAGTTTTTTGTTGTTGTTGTTATTGTATTTTTTCTGAAAATGTGAAATGTGATGTTTACATGAAATGAACTGCTATTAGACATCAATGAAATTACTGTAAATAAAATGTTTTTGGTTAAAAAAGTCAAATGATATGTATTACAGTTAGATGGTTTGACTCCTGTAGAATATGAAAAATATATTGATACCCGGGGCTGGTGGGGATGTTAATAAATGCTCCCTATCTTATCAAAGGCTCCCTGTACTACTAAATCATATTTTAGACGAAAATAGTCAAATTATATCTTTTTACCGCATGGTACAGAAAATCCTGTATGATATATAGCAATTGGCATGGTCAACAAATTCTTTATTCTTCATTTCTGACAATGAATATCACTGTCTTAATCAGCTGAAATTCTGGACCAAAAGACTTTTATGTTTACGAATATTTGTCAAACATACCAAAGTCGGCGTGAATCAGTTTACAGCTAAAGAGATACAGCGAATAGACAAACAATGGAAAGATTATTACATTTTGTCATGAGGATTGTTTTAATTGTTTGACAAACGATTGAGGATGTTTCTATACTAAAAGTGTAGGCTGCAGGAAACCAGTTTCTCTCAACGCCTAGGCTCTTCTGTTAATTAATGCCACTGAGACAATACTCCTAATATCAGTCATACATAGCCAACCCAGGTCTTTCTTTGACATCTACTGTCTCTAGCTCCAGACATTACAGAGTAAATACAAGAGGTTGCATGTCAGACATGTCCATACCACCTGAGGCACTGTCCGCTTAGTGTCGGTGAGTTTTACGGGATCCTAACCTTTGTACCTATAAACCCTGCGTCAAAATGTTGTCAGGGGGTCTGTGTGTCAGACCCCAAAATACCCAACAGAGCACAGCTGTGTCACTTTGACTGAGACGCTTTAAATCCAAAGCATTGGGTGTGAAACTCTCACTACTGGTGAAGGGTAGAACGCCCAAAGGCATCTAAGACCCTTCCTTGAACCCATGCTCATTTGATGACAGGAGTGGAAGGATCTTCTTGAACTTCCCCCAAGCATCACTGCATCGGTAGTGATATCAGTATTTCTTGGCGCCTTGGCAGCTTGACCCCCGCCGGCCAAGATACCCGTGAGTAGATTGCCCATGAGTACCAAAATTTCAGGGCGTATCTTTGCCCTCGCCCTTAGTATCTTGACCCCCGGAGAGGCAGGCAAGATAAACAGGCTGAGGTATCTTGGTGACCAGTGACCAAACATTCCTGTGGTATCTTGGCCCCTCATGTTATTTTTACATTCTAAGTATTTCTATCGGAACTTCAGGCATTTGTAACTAAAGGTACCTCGTTTGATTATTGCTTTCCCACTTGAAATCAACTAATGAGTTTAATGACTTTTTACTTGTCTATTATTGGCGTATTCCACCTAAATTTTGTTTTTACCAAAAATTATCATTTACTAGATTGTTTTCTATCGTTTGTGAAATTTACCTTGAGACAGCCATGATATGGGATGAGGGATCTTGGCCTCCACCCCCTATTCCAGGCCAATTAAATGAAAAATTAATTTGATCATAACTCATTAAATTTTGGCTTTTCTTTACATTTAAAGGCAGGATAACACTTAACATCTTGCAAATTTTCCGAGAACTCCGCACAAAAAAATAAATATATATTATTAAAATATGGTCTTTAAATTGCATATATGCCAAATCTTAGCTTTCTACCTTGTGTATTGGCTTAGATGTCGACGGATTTAAAACCCCATGATTTGTTTTCCCAGGGATAATATTTACAATAATGGAACATATGGGGTTTTAAATCCGTCGACATCCTAGCCAATACACCTATGTCATCAGTGACATTACTATCCTATGGTCATCTTACCACCTCTCTCTTGACAGGAATGATATTTTTCCACTCTTCCGTTCGCTAAGAGCCTTAAGGACCATGCTAACAAAGGTGATGTTAGGGTGTCCGACACTCATATTCTACATTTAAAAACATAATATATTTTGCTAACCACCGCAATACTGAGCTATAGCTCTTCTTCGTCTTTCTTACAAACTTCTCGTCAACAACATCCTGTTTTGCCATGCCCATTTGCTTGGCAACTTGAAGATCTGCCATCTTCAAGGATAAACAAGCAAATGAAAGCAAATATTGAAAGCAAATAAACTAAATCATGATGCACATTCTATTGTTTTTATGACATACAGGTACATGTACCATCATTGTATTGTTAGAAAAATCAAATCACCCCATCCCAATTGAATCAGAGAGAGTCTTGCTTAGCAAATTTTTTCTTGTTTTATAGATTATTAAATCCGAGATTTATGTATAAAATTCAAAGTAAGAACCAATATTGCCTGATCTAATGTTGCGAATTACCAGGAAAATAGTTGTTTATAATTTTTTCCCGTTGCCTTTTTAACTGCCAGGTAAAACAAATTGGGCGTATTCACGTTGGAGAATGTGCCTTGTGGGATGGGTAAACCTACGGACGATTCTGCCTCGCTTCAGCTAAGACATTTTGCTTTCTTATTTCTCCGTCAATTTTCTTACGCTTTTTTGCATGAACCCCGCCTTACTGAGCTTTTTGCTGTGATGTATGACTTACTTAAATTCTCCTTGTAATTATTTCAAGAATTGATCCCCACCGACCAGAAAAAAAATCAAGTCGTTTTTTCTGGTCGGTTGGGATCAATATTTGCAAAAAGTATGAGGTGTTTTCAAGGGAAAGGGCTCCTCCGTAAGGCGGGTTACATGCAACAAACCGCCTGAAAATTGACTCGTGAATAAGAAGGTAATTGCACAATTCCTTACCCGAAGCAAAGTTTATTTGACCGTGGTCGTTATCATTTCGTTTTCTAGTCGGTTGGGATCAATTTCTTGACAAAGTAAAAGTATTCCACAAATTCATTTTATTCATATTATCTCGGAAAAGAGCTCAGTAAGGCGGGATAAGTGCAATAAATCTTTTGAAAATTGACACAGAAATAACAGAAGTACCTGTATTGCAAAATATTTGACCAGAGTCGAGATTATTTTTGTCTGTAGTCGATATCCATCCTATGACGCATAATCTCCACCGTTTTATTGTAGAACCTTAAAAATTGGGATATTATAACTTTCAATCATAGGATTATGGGTTCAATGGCTGTCGTGGTCATTATATTTTTTGTCCTCTGACAAAAGTTGTTTTCTCTCAAAACAGGACGAATCATTTACAAATGACTAGCATGGTGGATTAAATTTGAATTTGTGTCTGCACTGATACAAGAAATATCAGGAAAACATGATCAGGTGCACCCATGACGACGCCATATGACTAATAATTTTATGAAAGGAGGATTTAATCATATTTTCACTGATTTATTCAGTTACAACAAATCTTAGTCAAATAAAGGAATATATAATACATTTATTACTATGCTAGTATCAGTAATCCCCCGTCCCCCCCCCCAACAATAGAAAAAAATTAAAAAAAATCATTTTTTTTTTAATTTTTAAAACTAATTCTTTTTTTAAAAAATCATATTTGATAACATTTCCTCACAAAATGACCACACAAACAATAATATTTTTCACAAAATGATAGATTCCAGTTTTTCACATTTTTTAGCAAAAATACCCAATTTTTGCCCCAAAATTACAAAAATCCGAACGGAGGGATTCTTTTATATTTTTTTCTATGAACAGCTAGATACTTCCTGAGTGTATTGGCATAGGTTTCAATTCTGTTCAAATTTTGTCCAGGTTGCACCAATAGTATTTTATTTTGACCAGACTATTTCTAATTATGCGACATTTAATGAATAAAATAGTGTATGGAATGTAAAATGACGTAACGTAATTCACAGACACGTAATTCACAATTTGGAACATACAATAAAATTCCACAGGTAATAATTCTGAAGAGAAATTTTCTTCTTGGTTTATGTAATCTACACATGTGTAGGTACATGCCCAACTATGTATTTAACTTAAGCGTTGATTGTGGGAAATTTTAAAGAGCATTAACGTAATTCACATTTAATGCTCCTTGAGCGGGGTAGCTTCCTTCATGGCAAAGTGTGACTTACTACAATCTACTGCTACCTTCAAGAGTAACACAATGCGTTTGTACATGCTGTTGACTATTTATAAATGATATTTAATATCATGTATTCAAAACATGGTTTCGTTTTAGGATGTGTGTAAAACTAAATAACGTAATTCACATCAGACCATGGGACATATGCTTAATTGTTCGCAAAAAATGCATTTATCTTAAATTTCTTTATTTCACCACTAAAACAATTTGGAAAAGTTACTGGTTGGGATACTAAGTATACTGTATATGTATTATATGTGCTCTCCGTACAAAAGCGATGAACTGGACCACACCCGAGGTGGGACAGCTGTTTTTTACCCATTTTCCGACTTATCGAGACATTATTCTCACATATTTCATCAGATATATGGGGTTTTGTTATCATTTCTATTTGACCACCCCTATGACATTGTTTTAAAGATGATATATCAATATAATTGTACAGACATAGCTTCTTAGGTCCATGGGACAGGTATTTCTCGTAATTGTGCAACTTAACTCGTTTTAGCTGTATTGCGCGCTGTCCGCGATGCCGTGTGAGTTCGGTAGCTGTATCCAGATACTACTACGTCGATTTATTACAGGGAGACGAGTTCGAGTCATATATTTTTATAATTCGAAACCCCTCTTCCCCCGTCAATTTAGACTCGCTGATCTTTGATCATTCACAGGTCGTTGTCAATCTATAATGGTTTTAGTGCATCTATAGAATATGCTGAATATTACTAAAAAACTCAAATGTTTACGTATGGTTCAATAACTTTACGGGTGGTATATGATATAACCCTTTGCAAAAATGGCATTTTTAGGTTGGTATAATTCAAAAGCTGTTGCAGGCCACATGATGAGTGTTGATACAGATTGGGTTCGGGTACAAATTGCAATAGTATACCTCATCGACACAGATTCCTTCTATTTTCATTGTAACGTCACCCGGTCCATAAATCAGTATACACTACTCAAAAGTTCTTATTGGCCACCTCATATTTTCGGAAGTACAGACCACAACAGTTACTATGTTCGAAACATTGTCATTTTAATATCATCAGCTGACTCATTTATTTATCATAATTTACACAAAATTTCAATAGCTTATTATTACAATGCATTATCAACAACAATGGCATCAGATACACACCCATACAAATGAAAAGTCACAAAACAGAGGCCAATGATGTATTTTCTCCAAGAAGCATTGTTCGTGGCTTGTCACTGCATTTTGACGATTCTTTTACATAATAAGGGTGCATTCCCTTGGGATTTTTTCTCCATTCGTGAGCGGCAGCACGATACAGATCGTCCAGAATATTGCGTTATGGATGGTTGTCTGACTTCTCTTCAACTCAACCCATTATGCTGAATGGGACTAAAAGTAAACTTTTCAATAGTAATGAAGGATTTAAATGTGGTTTGACGTCAATGTGCAGCGAATGCCTATCAAATAATGACACATGAATGATATTGTTAACAAGAATGATTTCCAGATATGCTTTGACATGGCCGGAAATGGGTAATTTTGCCCCGGTCGTTCAAAGTGCGCTGATAACGTTTTTCATGTTGATTACTGTTGAATCTAACAATTTAAGGGACCAAAGGGGTAGCCGATATTAATCGGCTTTGTAAGAGTCATATTTACATATCCACTTCCGGTCAAACGAAATTCCTGGAACAGTCATTTTTAGGCAGAACTTGGATGATAGAAATTTCTAACAACATGAATATTATTGTTAAAGGCACCCGAAACCATAATAGAATATTACTTATGTTCTTTTAATGAAAGAATGACCGAAAAGTTTATTGAGAACATACCCCTATAATTGACCTGCCAGATTCGATCATGCCAAGCTCTCTAGTGTATTCATGTTAGTTGATTTTTGTAATGTTTTCTGTTTTTCCTATGTTCTAGGCAGTATAGGACATGGTATATCTAACATTTTAGAGTTTTGAATAGCACACATGCTTTTCGTGCATGTTCGACTAAAACGCGTTTTAACCAATAACTCGCGCAAAATAAAACGATTGGTATTATAAATTGTTCATCTGAAATCTTTATCATATAGCTAAACAACTGTCAAAATTGCAATGTTTATGCTTCAGCCATTTTCTAGTAAACGAGTATAAAAAGTGGCCAATTAGAACTTTTGAGGAGTGTATTGCCCGGGGCTTCGTGTCATAGAT
This sequence comes from Fragum sueziense, assembly GCA_963680895.1. Lineage (NCBI taxonomy): Eukaryota > Metazoa > Mollusca > Bivalvia > Cardiida > Cardiidae > Fragum > Fragum sueziense. The sequence goes on from OY804608.1 coordinate 12,915,864, forward strand.
GGAGACACTCCACAACGGGAAATGCTTCCGGGTCGTAGTATACAAACATAGTTCCGTCAAAAATGGATTCGCTCCTTTTGTTGCATTGATTCTGTGTCTATAGAATAGGCAGATGCATGAAATGTGGTTCTGTATACTGGCAGACCATCAGTGTACTGCTAGGATGTGTTTTAATGAATTTGTTGTGAACTAGTTTCTTGTGCGGTCGTGACCTTTCATGGGGGTGTGTCACATGCAGATCCCGAAAGAGATGGCAAATTTCAAGGGTGGCTGTGTTCACGGGTGCGTGATTTTAGCTGATGGTGCTATTGATACCACTTTCTTGGTAGTAAATTAAAGACAAAGAAATGGTCTGTCAGGCAGACTAAGTAAAATGTGCCACAAAGACTTCTGAGAGGAGCTAGAAGCTTCCAAATTGACCCCTTCTACTATATATTTAATAGGCCTGTTTCGTTGAGAAGTGACACCTATATCAGTATATTTCAAGATTTCAAGATTTCAAGATTTTAATAAGATCATGACCTCTAACCGAGGTATAGATCAATAAACAAATAACTAACAAAAATATGACAAACATTTTAGAGAAAGCTTCAAAGAAGACACAAAAAAGACAGTCTGAGTAGCTTGGAAAATACTAGATCTATGAGGTAAATGAAATAATGTTAACCAGACCTACTGGTATCCTCCATCTATCAAGGCCCATCAGCAGTAGATGTAGTCATATGGCACATGAAAAAAATCAGGAAAATATATTTACTGGTAAACATCATTTAGTTTTAAGCTTGAGTTTTTGTGTATCAAACAATACAGGCTCAGATGGGAAGCCACGCTGAGTAGCATCCCATCCGAACCAGCATTGTTCTCCAATGCCCATTAACGCAATACTAGGCCAGGATAGATAAATAATTTAATGGTTTAATAAAGAACACCCATCTCCCCTCTGAAAAAAGCAAAAAACAGCCAAGCATCTAGGCCGAAACCAGCCGACGTTAACTTCATCAACTAGTGTCCATCTAGTGCTACAATGCGAACAAAGAAGAGAGATAAGTGGTCTACCATTCTAATGACACCAGGAGCTCTGTTCTGGTTCACTGTTCAATAATATTATAATATTATAAATGACATGATATCAACCCTTTCCCCAACAGCAAAATTTTAGGGTTGTTCAATTTCAGAGCTGTTGCTGACGACAAAATGAATGTTGAGTGAAATTTGTGTACAATAAAGCGCTAAAAACATTGTGGCAAAAGAAGAAAATGTTGATCATCAGCATTATCTTCCCCTGTCTCAATGTCTTCACAAGCATATTCAATTAGGGTCTAAAACCAGGTTTTTGAGGAAGGGCTAAACATTGCTGTGTATCACCTTAAATGTTGCAAGAATCTCCTTGCAAAACTTACTGAGCTTAAATAGAGCAGGTTTATCCTTGTTATTCGTGACCTCATCAAAGATAATAGCATTTGGTTGACGTGGCAGGCTCCGTGGTAAAAACATTCTTCTCTGCTCCTCAAAATAAGAGCATTCAAACAAGTAATGGTATTCATCGCCAAGTTTGTTAAATCTGCATAGATCACATATCCTATCATCCCTCTCAATGCCCCAAAATCTACCAAGTTCCTTTGGAATCTTGTGATTCAAACATCTAAAATGGCAAAAAGCCATGGCTAAATCATTAGGTAGCAAATGAAAATATTGTTCAAAACTAATTCTGTCTTAAACAATCTGTAATTCAAGCACTTAGGTGAGGTAAATATTGATTCTTTCCAACTCAATTTATAATTTTCAATAAGTTTTGACTTTACCAAATGACTTAAATTATGTGGCACTTGAACAGTGTTATGTGAATTCCAAAGATCATGTGAATTCCAAAGATCATCATAACCACATGTTGTGAGACAATCTTCAATGCTTAAAATCCACTTAGAATGAAAAAGATTTCTCCTGTGCAATGCCATTAAAATACTATAAAGTCTAAATGCAATTTTGTCATGTTTTCCATTTACTATACGTTGCCAAAAGCCAACCATTCTAGATTTACATAATATATCAATGGGGTACCTCCCAAGTTCCCCGTATAACATAACATTAGGTGTAGATTTTTTGACACTCAAGATGATTTTGTAAAACTGTAAACACAATCTTTTATATTGACCGGCGCGCGTCGTGTATTTTTCACGACGAAGTAATTCGCACGTGTATGTTTTGATGACGTCATTATGAAATTCATGTATATTTTTATCGTGTTTAAAAAGCCGCTTTCACAAACATTTTTTTTAGAATTCTCCGATTCACAAACTGTTGGAGAATGTTACTATATCTAATTAATATCGGGGTCAATGGAATTGACCACCGCTTACGGTATTGTGGGCGTATAGATTTCAGTGCTTGTTATATTGTGTTTTTGGGTTGAGTTGCACGAGTCTCGTTCTGAATTTTTTCCGGTTTTCGGAAACCCTCGGTTGTCCTTTTGCCAGGCTTTATCCAAGATATTGAGATTGTGAATTGGTTTAGTGCTAATTACCTCCGTTGTCTGGGGTCCCGTGACATTGAAATATCCGAGTTTAGTGAACCAGTCAGTTTTTTACTTTGTGACGTCATATAACTAGCCGATATGACGTCAGCATGGAATTTTCTGCGTTCTCGCGACGTTCCATTTCCCGCGCGTTATCAGACGTCAAGTAGCGTTGTTTGGAAACGCGCGTCTTTTATCAAATGACTACGACGTTAGAAGTTTTTTAGTTCACGTCAATTCTGTCTGCGGGGTGTAGGATTTGTGAATTATTATTCAAACCCGTTTATCTTATATCGGAGCTAGAAGCGCCAGCTAATTTGAGAGGAAAATAGATTTTCCATTTTTTAACCAAAAAATATTTTAGATCTAGACTAGAAGGAAATATTGGGGGAAAATGAAGGAGAAGATTTATAGATCTAATCATTTTGAGAATTCTTCATTAGGCCTAAAGGCTGTTTCACAGCAAAATATACATAGATCTCAGCATCTCGTGTCAACCCTTTCCCAAGCAAGACCTTCTTGACGATTATCATGGAGATGGAGAAGGCTTCGGAAACATTTGTACAAAAGGAGAAAATGCTAGTTATCAGAAATTGCTTCTCTTGTCTCAACGTTTTAGTAACTATAGACATTTTCCGTTAAGCTTTCATACAATATCGCTGATTTGAGTAAGGGTTACGTTTTGGCCAAATAATGGAAGTATACAGATCTACTGGTCCAATTTCACGCTTTCTCAAACGACAATATTTGAGGGTCGTTCAATTTGAAAGTTGCTGCAAACGACGAATTCGCCGTTGATAAAGATAGCATACGATCAATGTGCAATATAGCACAGATAATATACAGACAAAATGAGAAATGTTTGATTTTCAACAAGTATATCTTTTGTCTGATTTTTTTCGTTTTGTCTTCTCTAAGGGACACCAAAATCATGTCTTGTTTTAAAATGGTCAAAGAAGTCACCTTGGACGACAAAATAGTGATTCTACATTATAAATAATGAGTCATGAGTGACCGGATTGAACTTTGCAAAGCTAGATTTTTTTCTTCTTAATTAATAATTAGGCTATGGCTTGGGACCTACACCACTAAACGACTTCTTTTACTAATTCAAAAGCTAAATTTTTTCACGTCACTGAATCTGTCTTTTACTACCAGATTATCATTAAAGAATCACAAATGCATGGGCGGATCTAGAGGTAGGGTCGGGGGGTCTGACCCCCCCTGGCATTGGCCAAAAATGAAATTTTGACTATATAAATTCAGTGTAAAGTTACATATTTACTACATTTTAAGCCATAATTTGGGCTTGGACCCCCCTTGAAAAAAATCTTGGGCTTGGACCCGCCTGGAAAAAAATCCTGGATCCGTCCTTGCAAATGCATGAATATGATAGAAAATAACAACTACTAGACCTATATCTTGACCCCGGTTAGAGGCTCTGCCTTATTTTCATATTATTGATTAAAACAGATGTTTGCCTCATTTTCAGGTTGTACAAAATATTCAGGGAAGAGGAGAACATCTTGTCAGTTTTATTCAAAAATTGCCGGTTTTCAAAACATTTAAAATCCATCAAAACTAGATCAATATTATTTTTTAAACAACAAAAGATGGATATCTGCTTTGCCAAGGAATCTAACTGATGGACGTAAAACATTGTTAAATATAGCAGGGCAAATTTTGAGACAAATGGAGAAAACACTAATTATCAGCATGTTCTTGTTTTTCTCTGAGTTTTCCAAAGTCATTTCTTTCAGGGACATCAAAACCTTGTCTTGTTTTTGGAAAGGGATAATCCATTGCCAAAAGGAGAAAAAGTTAGTGCTATAGTTTGAAAGGTGACCATCATCGAATCTTTTACGTATGCTATTTATTTTACCGGCATCGATTGGGAAACACGTTCTTACAACTTAGATTAATTCCTCTCGATTCCGCCCAATAGAAACTGCACCAGTACTCGCATCGAATTTGGCTTGGTGTTTTCTTTGTATATGAACGGGAGGAAAGTAAGCAGTATTTTTATATTGCATACTTTGATATTGCAAGGGAACTTTAACACGCGCAGTCGCCGAGGACGGAACTATTATTCTAGTTTTCGCTCTCGCTTCACATGTAAACCCATATTGTCCATTACAAACGCTAAGAGAGCTCCACAAAAGTTAATGGGGGAATACAAATTTTAAATTTACTTTCAAAATATAACTTTATGAAGCAAGCCAACGGTGATTGCAAATACGCGAAATTAACAAATTTCAACAAATACAAATATGCAAAACGGCAAATGTAGGCCTATATATTTTTAGGAAGATTGATACCAAAAATCAGTAACAAATATCTCAAATTCAATACCTTTTACGACGATTCCAGTCCGAGTAAAAAATAATGGCCGCCGCCATTCAAAGTTGTCTATACTTCCCTAGTGACGTCGACGTATTCATACGCGGATGTTACTTTTCCCGCATAATTTACATCCAACCGCAAGACGTTTGATAAACATTTTCTATTTTAAGTAATTTATACCCGATAGAAAAAAACTATTTTTTCTTAATTTGGTGTATGATAACTATTCTAAAGCAACATCAAAGTATATAATAAAAAAGGTTATTGCATTATTATGGGAATATATTGTGTCGAACTAGTTCTTTTGACGTAGTAGCCCTCGGCAAGCTCGGGCCACTCTACCAAAAGAACTCGTTCGACAGCATATATTCCCATATTAATGCAATAACCTATAATACAGCATAGTCAAGCTGTAGAACTTAACGACTTTTTTTGAACGAACCCAACGATTTTTTTTCAGCTGAGGACGCTGTCCAGTCCTGGTATGATGAAATTAAAGATTACGATTTCAATAATGGAACATTTAGCATGGAAACGGGTACGTACAAGTTCGTATTTCACCTGCAGACGACAAACAAATTTTGATAAAGAAAGAATTTTTGTGTAATATAGAACATAAAATATTGAGACAAAAGGAGATTTATATTCCCCAATTAATACAAAATTTTGACAAAATGTTGGAGATATTAAGACCTAAAGATATTGAAAAAAGTAATTTTCAGCTCGATCATAATCTCACATCCTGAGTTGAGCGCCCTTGACTTTGACAAAATTGCTGTTTTGGGATTTCTTTTCAGTCTTGCGGTCCCAAATATTAATTGATTTGAACAAAATGTGACAGAAATGTTTGTGTATGTAAGATTTTGAACATATTTGATTGATCAGATCTGAAAGCTTTGAGTTATGTGCTTTGCATTTGATAAAAAGTATTTACGCCCATGTCATGTCGGTTCTGTAGAGCGACTTTGGACCATCATGGTCCTCTTGTAATACCGCATTCTCCATTTTCAGGTCACTTTACTCAGGTAGTTTGGAAGGGTTCGGTAGACGTCGGAGTGGCATTTGCTCAAGCCAAGGGCGGAATGTGGTATGTTGTGGCGAACTACAGACCGCCCGGTAACTATCAAGGGGAGTTCTCAAACAACGTGTTACCCAAACAGTGATTAACGAGGGGTCGTCTCAGCATATTGATAATAGACTGAGCACATCGTCACCTTTCAATACAAACCTCGTAACTGCAGCTTTTTTTAAGCTGCAGTTACTAGGTTTTTGTTGAAAAGCTGCGACATTTATATGAGTCGAACACTGAAAAGGGTATCTTTTCACATTTGAAACAGTAGGCTAATGTTTCAAGGTCAGCCAATGCTAAAAAGCAGTGTGATCCGAGAACCATGTTGCCCTCTTTCAGTTTCTAAGGGTCACGATGAAGCTGTTGAAGTACAACATGGTTCTTGATCGACTGTGTTCATGCAGTTACAAGGTTTTCGTTGAAAAGCGACAAAATGCATTCTATGCTGTAAACCACATTTATATCGATCAAATATTAACGGAATTATTGAGGAATTTCTAAAATTATTGCTTTGTCACGTGATTACTCGCAGTTGAATGCGGTGAAACACACTTAGAATAATATTAATGTATTTTCTTATACTCTTGTTATAGATGATCATTTCTGTATGGATAATGCCCTTTTTGGCATCACATTTATTCATTATTCTATAAATCATCATTGGAAGGCCAAAATCTGGTAACTCCAGCTTTTCAAAGTTGTAGTTACGAGGTTTTGACCTCCAACTAACGAAAATGATTTTCCTGTGATAAATTGTATGAGATTTTATTTATTATTTTTTTATGATTGTTATCAGAAATAAATAGTTTTGATTATTTTTATTAAGTAAACTCTTATAGTGTGTATTGTACCCAGCCTATATGAGGCGCTCCCTACATTTGGCCAATACTTTAACCCTTACAAAACGACATATATGTGACCCGTCACGTTAAAAGGGACCTTATAAGAAATATAAAAATATCGATCCTGGTCAGTCTGCGAAGTCCGCGCAGCCAGACTAGGGCCGATACTTTTCACGTTTATGCAATTTTCTGAATCTGGAATGTTTTCCGTATCTTACTCTTTGTTCATTTTCTCATACGAGATCTGGTTGACCTGTGCTGAGTCTGACAAGTTTGTAAAAATTTGGATTTTTTACCTCTGACAAGGTCTCTTTTAGCGTGGCCGCGCCCCTAGCGCAGTTGGAAGCGCAATTGCATCTCACTCGAGAGGTCCCGGGTTCGATACCCGGCCGCGGCAAATACCCTTTCTGACAAAAATGTCACCCATCAATGGTTTGGTATCGTGAACTTATGTGGGCGAACAGCTGGGGGTTCGGTTAGGGTGCTGTGGTAGTACTGGTAGGCCTATTAGAAACAACAGAAATCCATGGTTAGGTGCTCCAGTCTCCGCGATATGACAATAGCAGTTGAAAACGGCGTAAACCCCCAATAAATTCAAACCCTTTAGCGAGACGGATCACACATTTATGGTGAGCCATTTAAACCTGTTGAAGAAGACAAAATGGATATTGGTAAAAATAGGAAAATACAGAAAATGTTTAGACAAAAAGAGAAAATGCTGATTATCAAGATTGTCTTCGTTCGTCTAAATGGTTTAACAAGCCTTCTCTGTTAGAGGTGGCAAAATGTTTGGGAATTGGTTAATACTACCGGATTCGGAATGGTCAAAAGCGGAGATCATCGCACGAAGGATACGCGATAAGAACAGTACCGTTAAAATTCAAAATCCAAAGACATTCTAGACCTATCATTTTTTAATTTTGAACAAATTTCATTCTCAATATAGGAATTTGTCGTTTTGGAAAGACTCGTCGCACATTTTCCTTCATAGACCAGGAAGTAGACTAAACATGACATCGATACTTTTCAACAAAAACCTCGTAACTGCAGCTTGTCTTAAGCTGCGGTTACGAGGTTTTTTGTTGAAAAGCGACGAAATACTGCATTGCACTTGTATGTACAGAATAAAACGACAAAAATATAGAGACAAAAGGAGAAAATGCTTGTTACCAGTATGTTCTACTTTTGATTCAATGTTTTCACACGCCTCTTCTATTAGGACTATAATGGAAGTCTTGTTTGGGAAATGGTTTAAAAGCGGAGCAGTGAAAACCTATGTTCGTTATTTCATATTCAAAGTCTATGCTATCGGTACTCTTGTCCATTGTGTCGACGAGACCATTTACATAAGTACCAACAACTTAGGGTTTGACAATTTTGCACTGTAGTGAGTCTTCCTTGACGCCTTTCTTGTCTTTATCTTGTGCTGCGTTGACTTTTGACGAAGAATTCATATAATATAATACAATATAAGAATATGTCTGCCATACCGATTGGGAAAGGGTAAAAACTTGCATACCTTATCTATGTACGATATCTCCTTAACTGTCCCGAAGATTTGAGGTCAGAAATTTAGAATAATTTTCCAGTCCATGGCGATGACACGTAGATTGTTGGTTTGTGTGACCGCAGCCTTATTTCAAGGTGAGATTTGTTTTAATATTTCCACACATTCTCTCTCTTTTTAACTCCCAAAAACTAAAGCCTTTGGAAAACATTGTGGAAAAGGTAGAAACTGAGTCAGGCCCGTAGGAACAGGGGGCTTTGGGCTAGGTCCCCAAAGTTGACCAGAAGTGCCTATTTTTCTTATTTTAAAAATGTGAATTTTCGTTCATTTGAAATATTCCTCTGTGACATGTTTGAAACTGAACAAGTCTAAAATGTTGTCATCTGGTAATGGCTTTAGAAAATGTTTTTATTATGACAATAATAATTATTTTAGTTTTGGGAAACTTGGTCTACATAAGTAGCCCTTTCCCAAGCGACATATCCTTGAATCTGTCACAATTCACAAGACAACAAAATTTACAGCCCCGAGGTTATTTGTATGGGGAGCATCGGTCGGAAAGGAAGAATATGTTTGGTTATCAGCATTTTCATCTTCTATTCGCAATGCTTTCCATTGCAGTGTATGTATTTTCTGGAAAAGTTGTAATTGAACTATTCTTTAAAGCATTTTTCATTACTAAGCCTAATAGTTCGTTCTTTCTTTTTCTTTTACATATAGTTTGTAGTCAACCGAATTACGCATATACTTGACAGTACGTGGAGTTTAGACGTTTCAGTAAACCCTATGCGTAACGTCTATCTGTTAACTCCCATTAATAACATTGCACAACGCCTTGATTTACATGTACAAAACAATGTACCAGATGTAACGTTTGTATGACGTTTTGGACGTCGATAAAAGTAGACATTTAAGGTTTACAGACCCTCAAAAAACCAAAACTTTCTAGCCATACGGAATGCGTCAAATTACACACACTTGTAAATACGCTTCAAATAAGTTGATTCACCGTGCCGGATTTCAAGATTATGCTTCAAGAAGAAAATAATTTACAAATAGTATTTTACTCTTTATTCATATGCAAGGGAGGTAATTTTGGACATTTTTCTCAAATATTCCCACAAGTATGCATTAACTCAAAATTCTAAACCATTCAAAATGCTTATGTTTGTATTTAGAATGGAAATAGAACACAGTTTAGGAATTACTGGCACTTTTCAAATTTCACATCAGGGTCTTTGGTGCTTTTGAGGGGTTGGATACCTTAACGTGAGCGCATCTATAAATACATGTACACATATAGATGAATAATAAACCAAGAATACATGAAACTGTGCAGTGATATTACTATTTTTAAGATTTCAGTTTAATGAATGTCTATAGGGCGATTTCTCTCTTTTAAAATCCATAAACAAATAAGACATAATTATTAGGATAACGTTTTCATTGAATATTTGCGGTTGAATTTGAAACATGCCTTACTATTATTTTATTTTAAAAGGGGCAGTTATCTGCCTAGTTGTATAAAAAGACAAAGAAACTGTTACCATGGTACCGATAATAAACATTTTACTATTTCCGGTTCCATCAGGCGTATTAGCCCTCTATCAGGACCCACAATGCGCCCCGGGCAGGGACACAGTAACACACTTGTTTGAGTGGAAATGGACCGATATTAAACAGGAATGCGTCAACTTTCTGGGACCATACGGATACTGCGCTGTCCAGGTATGCATAATTTGTTCATATTTTATAACCGTTTCCATGGTAACGTATTAGCCGTATATCAGGACCCACACTACGCCCCGGGTAGGGACACCGTGACTCACTTGTTTGAATGGAAATGGACCGACATTAAACAGGAATGCGTCAATTTTCTCGGGCCATGCGGATACCATTTAATTTCATTCTGGAAACTCTGCCAAACTCCAAACAGCTGTTATGCAAAGGGGCATAACCACTGCCTCCACGCCGTCCGCGGAAATCATGTGATGATGGTATAATCACATGACTACGTCAAGATGGCGGATTGTTTGGCGTACTCCGGTGTTGTCGTGCTCACGAAATCATCCGAATTCCGAGTTGTGGCGAATGGATGCGACGTTAAAAGTATTTTCATAATGTTTGTTTCTGAAATTGTATCTTAAAACAAGCTGCAATTACGAGGTTTTCGTTGAAAAGCGACGATATATCAATATTCTTTCAATATAGGTTTCTCCAGCGAACGAGAACGCAGTGCAGACCAACCCAAACCGCCCGTGGTGGGAGAGATATCAACCTGTTAGTTATAAACTGGTCACTAGAAGTGGCAATGAGCAAGAGTTTCAAGACATGGTTACCACTTGCAACAAACATGGCGTTAGGTAGATTGTTTCATCATTTAATTGACAGTTTGTCGGTATGTTTGTCTGTATGTCTGTCTGTCTATCCGTGTATCTGATTATACTAACCCGTTAGTTATAAGTTGGTCACCAAAAGAGTTTCCTCCATTCCTTTCCCTCTTCCGCTGCAACAATCCCTTGCTTATCCGTTACACTACCAATGAGAGTTTTTAACTTATGAGATAACATGATATTAAGACGTGTAATAAGCATTCATGAAGTAAAGGTCTGCACTCATCTTTCCTTCTATTGCCCGTCTTCCTCTACTGATAGGTCCGTGTCTCTACGCGGATAATAAATTAGAACTTAATGATAGCAAATAACTGATTCTATTGTCTTATTGAATGTTGGGCACAGTTTCTGAATTTAAGGTAGGTACATAGGGCCTAGGCCTATTTGAAGGTGCAGCATAAGCTGCACCGCTTTTTTACAAATCCCTTGTAACTATAGCTTGTTTTAAGCTGTCAGGAGGATTTCGTTGAAAAGCAGCGATAACTTATGAATGTAAAGGAACAATTCATCTTACGCCTAACCTTCTTTACTTAATCAGGATCTACGTGGACACCGTAATAAATCACATGACGGGACCTTGGTCCGGTCACGGAACCGCCGGAAACTCATTTGACGGAAACAGACGAAGTTTTCCGGGTGTGCCTTACGGACCTAACGACTTCAACGGAGCCGAGGCTTGTCACTCTTCGTCTGGGGACATCCAAAACTATAACGATCCAAACGAGGTCAGAAATTGTCAACTTGTCGGTCTGAAAGATCTCGCTCTCAGCCACGATTATGTCAGGAGCAAAATAGTTGGATATTTGAATAAACTCATCGACATGGGTGTGGCTGGTTTCCGAGTCGACGCCGCGAAGCATATGTGGCCAGGTGATCTGGCGAACATATTCTCCAAATTGCATAATCTACGAAGCGACACGTTTGGTTCCGGTAAAAAGCCGTTTATTTACCAGGAAGTCATCGATCAAGGCGGGGAACCAATCAAAATGGCGGAATATTTTAGCACCGGTCGCGTGACGAATTTTATTTACGGCGTGAAGCTGGCGAATATATTCCTCCGCCATGCAGACCAGGCGAAATGGCTATCTACCTGGGGAGCTAAATGGGGAATGCCCGCGTCTAATGACGTCGTTGTATTTTTGAATAACCATGACAACCAGAGAGGACATGGAGGCGGTGGTAAGTTCATATGGTTTTAAATATTGGTGGAATGGAAAAAAGCAAAATGGCCGATGCGGTTGCCAACATTAATGAAACTAAAATACATTTGGAAGGCATAATTTTATAAATTAAGGAATATATAGGCATTAGCTGCGATATCGTAGCCACAAACTTGATTATGGGTATTGGTCAAAATTAAAAAAGGTTTCGGTTACATTATTGCAACTATATAGGCCTATGTATAGTCGCATCATGATGATGTGTATTCTAGCTCAAACGTGACCAATAAACATTCATTATTACAAGTCAGATCAAAGCCCGAATAAGTAAACAACTTTGAGTTAGAAACGTTCAAACCTGCATGTATACTGGCTCTTCAGAGATAGTGCTACAATAAGGTTGCAAACAAAGTTAAACAATAGCCATTGAAAATACAGATATTGCACAAAAATAGGAACTTTCTTCCCTGGTTAGGTTGTACAAGCGACACATGATAATTCAATGAATTTTAAACATTGATACCTTTCGCAACTTCATTTAAACGTTTTGTTATTTCTCTATTCTAGGTGCACCAATTACTTTCCGCGAGCCGAAAGAGTTGAAAATCGGTACAGCCTTTATGCTTGCCCATCCATACGGGTTCCCACGAGTTATGAGCAGTTACTTTTGGACTAGGTAATCATCCCATTAACAAACGACAAGATTTTGGGGGTAGTCCAAATTGAAAGATCCAGCCAACGACAATTTCGAGTGCATAGAATTTTTATCGTGTGGGTCTCTTTGGATAGAAAGCATTGTTGGAAATGAAGAAATTGCTTGTCACAAGCAATTTCTTCACTTTCCACCATGCTTTCCATAGCCTTTATCTTGTGGGCGTCAAAAGGCGTCATTTTGTGGTGATGGGCTTCCCAAACAAAAAGATTGAACTGATACACTTCGAATGATGCTATAATAATGATACCATTTGCAAAAAATGAAGTTCAAAGAAAATATTGAGATAAAAAAAATGCTGGTTATCAGCATTTCTTCTGGCATAGCCTTTTTTCCCCGCGATTTTTTTCAAGGAAGTAAAACTCAAATATAGTTTCATTCTGATAGAAATTTACATTTGCCAGTTTAACTTCAAAAACTTTTAAATGTGTATACTTTTTTTAAACTTCTTCATTGTCGGGGGCTAGATATAACCAAATGTAGTACTTTCAAAAGAATGCTATTGCTATTCTTTGTCGCTTTGGATAGCGCATGAATTTTTTGCCTAGAAAACAATGCTTCCTTTGTTGCAATATTTTCAAATTGTCACATTGATATCTTTTCAAAACATTTGAACGATGACCTTGACTTTGGTTAACCTTTTGTGTCTAGGAAATTCGATGGCGGTGATGACATCAACAATTGGGTAGGCCCTCCAGCGGATCAAAACATGAACATAAGATCACCCGTTATTAAAGCTGATATGTCATGTGGCGGTGGATGGGTGGGTATATAATTGTATTATTCATTAACATTAGAATTGACCTTGACCTTTTCGCTATAGGCAGATAGATGGCGGTGATGACATCAACAACTGGGTAGGTCCTCCAGCGGATCAAAACATGAATATAAGATCGCCCGTTATTAAAGCTGATATGTCATGCGGCGGTGGATGGGTGGGTATATAATTGTGCTATTCATTGACATTAGAATTGACCTTGACCTTTTCGCTATAGGCAGATAGATGGCGGTGATGACGTCAACAATTGGGTGGGCCCTCCAGCGGATCAAAACATGAATATAAGATCGCCCGTTATTAAAGCTGATATGTCATGCGGCGGTGGATGGGTGGGTATATAATTGTGCTATTCATTGACATTAGAATTGACCTTGACATTTTCGCTATAGGCAGATAGATGGCGGTGATGACGTCAACAATTGGGTGGGCCCTCCGGCAGACAAAAACATGAATATAAGATCGCCCATTATTAAAGCGGACATGTTGTGCGAGGGCGGATGGGTAGGTATTTAATTTGGACTGCTAGTCGATGATCCAACTCGCCTTTGTTGTCCCCAGTTCTTTCTTATGTTGGATATCTTTAAATGTAAACAGAGTAGGCCTATTACATATCAGAGCATCTCTTGCTAATAGCTACAGATGCTCTGCTGGGTCATTTTTCGTGAGATATAACTTAAGGACAGATCCTCCAGTTGTTACTGCGCAACTTACTGCGCATATCCTAAATAACGAAAATAAAGCTGTTTCAGTAATTGGCCTTTTCAGCAAATGTATTTTTTACATTTAGTTAATGTTTGGTTGATAAATGACAAGACCCTTTTCGGTTATTTCAATTTTCTCTGTTTGGTCAATTAAAGTGTAATAGTACTCGGATGGTACATTTCGCTTTCTGTTACGCGTTCAACATTTGGCGTTAGCGATAGGAAACGGAGCAACAAAAGCAAAGCGGTGTTTTTATGAGCTAGTCCGCTTCAGATGGACACAAAAGATGACACTTTTTATTATCTAAAGCTGGTAATAAGGAAGAAAATGGATAAAAGTAGTGAAACAATTTCGGACAGAGCTGCAAAAAGTAAACCAAATTTTACTTATAACTAAGAAAAACGCTTGGTTTGATATATTTTTCTTTGTTTGTTTTTGTAGGTATGACCAAGCACTATGTCTATGTCGAAAAAGAAAAAATTCTTACCGCTGGAATATTTTTTATTATCAGAAACGTTGCGAAAAAAGAGCAATTTCAGCTACTTTTGCAAGAATGATTTACTAAAAATTTCAAAATCATCAATAAATTTTCCCAAATTGATACTCATTTATACAGAATAAAATATATTGAACACAATAAAGACTTATTTATGTAATGCTAGTCATTTCGAACACTTTTTGTGGGTATTTAAATGACACCTCATTTTTGCAATTTTAGACAAGAGTAGTCTCCCTTGAAATCCAATAACTTTTTTAATTCGCTTGGTGACCTATAGTTTTTAAGTCATTTTTTTACTTCTTATATATTTAAATAACAGTACAGAAAAAATAAAAAAATCTTACCGTGGGAAATAAATGGAGGATCTGTCCTTAACAGGTCTCGATGTCAAAACATAAACAACAGAAATAAATGGTCTATGTCAATTGAATATCCCCAAATCATTGATTCATGTATGTTTTGTTTCAAATGTTCATTTTTTGTTTGTTTGTTTGTTTGTTTAAAGATCGAATTAAATCGAACAAGTAAATTAAGATCACTCAAGGCCAAACATTCTGATACATTGCTGCTATTCCGCTGATGTTTAATTTGGTAAGACACAAGAGTATTCAAAAAGTGCAAATGATTGTGTGTGTTGGACTTAAAAGTCCAACGTTTCATTATCATGGTGGATTAAATTAACATAATCATTCGTCGAATAAGAGATCGTGTAACATGGTAATCCGAGTCTTCTCTGGTGAAAATTCACTCTTTGATATTTGGCAGAGAAGACACGGATTAGTAACATAGATTTTTGTTTAAATACAGGTATGCGAACATCGATGGCGTCAAATCTACAATATGGTAGCCTTCAGAAACGTAGTATCAGGAACCAACCTCGAAAACTGGCAATCATTCGCTGACAACCAAATAGCATTTTCGAGAGGAAACAAAGGTTTCATTGCAATCAACGCTGCGAGCGGAACCATGGATCATACGGTCCAAACGGGACTCCCCAGTGGATCCTACTGTGACGTCATATCCGGGAATTACGAAAGTGGGTCATGTACCGGAACTATCGTCCAAGTGGGAAGTGATGGTACTGCGCATGTCAGTATCAATGGAGATTCCGATGATCCAGTAATAGCTATTCATGTCGGTAAGAAAAAAATTTATAGATGATTATGAAGGTCATTTAATACTAGCTTATGGACCCTCCTTTGCTATCTGACTTAACCCTTTCCCAAACAAGACCTGGTTTTGACGTCCCTAATAGAAAAAAGGCTTGGGAAAACATTGAAACAAAAGAAGAACCTGCTGATAACCAGCAGTTTCTCCTTTTGTTTCAATATTTTCTATGCCATATTTTACACAAATCCCATCTTTAACAACACCCATTTGATCATTTGTGGCAGTTTTTGAAGTGGATCACCCTATAATTTTGCCATTTGGGAAAGGGTTAAGACGCGACATCGATAGAGGTATACTACGTCCTGTCTTTAAAGTTCTAACGATTTTCTCCTTTTTTCACTTCTTAGCGTACATGGATTAGTACTTGTAGGCAAAACCCGCACAGACGCCGACACTGCATGTTGTAATATTAACCCATTCCCACGTAATGACTTATTTAACGCCCCACAAGGCAAAGGCTATGGAAATCATTATGGACAACGAAGAAATTGTCTGTGATAATAATGCTACTTCATTTCTAATTGTCACCGGCACATGAACGTGGAAGTATATGACCTTGTCTTGTTTAACTAAGTGTTTTTGTCTTATCGTATACTCTGCATTTCAGGGGCCAAAGTTGGCAGTCCTCTCAAGAGAACCGGTGCATAATTATTTCATATTATCTTTGTTGAATTTCAAATAAAAGTTTTCTAAAACCTTTGTTACGTCTTTTCTAGCGAGACGTCTATATCGTGAGTACGTATTGCATTTCAGACCAACATAGATAATTGATCCAGGACCTGGAAATGTCCATTAAGGCTTTTGAGCCCAACATGATGTAAGATCAAACCATGCTGGTCTCCAACAGCTTCTTCGTAACCTATAATCACTGTAGGACAGCACCATGGATCCCGGGCAGACTACACTTAAGGCGCGTTCCCATTGCAGACCAAACCAACTCGATCAAGCGATCGAGTACTGATCGAGCTTGGTCGGCAAGTGATCGGGGCGATCGAGCGTGGTCGGCATTAATCGACAAGAAATAAAGAAGCCTGGTAAATACATTTGATCGAGTTTAATCGGGGAATTTATGCGATCGAGTTGATTTGGTCGGCAATAGGAACGCGACTTTAGGCACAGGCTGGTCTAGAAACACGGCAGTTTCAAACGCTTTGCGGGAACTTTTTCCAGATCCCCGCTCATATGTATCGTGTACCTTTATAAGTCGAAAGAAACTAATATTTGTGCCACGAAAAATGAAATTGTTTTTCATGGCACGAATATTAGATACTTTCGACCGTAACGGTACACCATAGATATGATTTAAATCCATACTGTGCTCTAATCAGGGGCGTAGCTAGCCGAATATGAAGTGTACTCAAAACTGTTGCCTTCGGCACCAGCAGAGGCGCCGCGAAACCCTGACGGGGAGGGTGTATCCCGCTCCTAAGGGAGGGGGTTCTTAGATTTTTTCTTAAATTTAGATGGCCATTCGTTGCTTCTGATAGGTATTTGGCATGTATTTTACTGACGATCCAGGTGCTTATTTCATGGGAAACAAAAACAATGTGTACACAACTGCGTTTTGCGTACGAGTTGCTACACCCTTGCTAATAGTTTGTTTTATTCACAATGTTTTCCCTTACCCTTTGCTTGAAAGGGCATCACTTTGTGGGAATTAGATAGAGAATCCGGCTCAAATATCTATATTATCGTACAAATTCCAAGACTACATATATTTAGACCTCTCTAAATTCAAAAAAGGTGTTTGACCCATCACAAGACGGCCAGAATTTGGACTATTCCAAATTTGAAAGGTGTTGCAGACGACAATTTCACGTCAATGAAATTTTAGAAATATTTCTATTTTGGTTTAGAAAAGATTATGAAAATGAAGAAATTGCTTGTCACAAGCAATTTCTTCATTTTTCACAAAGTTTTCCAAAACTTTTTCTAGTGAGGGAGTCAAAAGGCGTCAATGTGCAGTAGTAGTGGGTTTAAGAACCCGGCTCAATTATCCATCTTATCGTACAAATTCCAAGACTTCATATTTTCATACCTCAAATAGATTGTTGAAACTTTAGTTAACCATTTCAAAAAGTTTGGACTACTCCAGTTTGGTACCTGCTATAGACGACAAAGTCGGTGTTTGTATTGTTACATTTCTGTACATTATAGCTTGAAACGTACTGAGAGGTAAAAGAAAAAATTGCTGGTATTCAACATTTCCTTCGTAGGTTTCAATGTTTTCAAAGGTTCTATATATTAAGGACAAGGGCACTCGTCCAGGGTTGCCACCCAACTTTCATTTCGAAATTCCCTGACTTTTCCCTGATTTTTCCCTGACTAAAGACCATTTTCCATACATACATTCATACACTTTTTCTTGCATTTTTTTTTCAATAATCCTTAAACCCAAATGTTTCTTACGGCCTCCCAACTCCCCATACAGAGGTCCTCACCACCAAAACTTATATATTATCTCAATACATGTAAATAAGTTTAGATAGATTCAATTTTGACATTTTTGGAGGGCAAGTCTTTTCTTACAAGATGAACTTCAGCTGGCATCACTAGAGAACTTAACATGGTTAAATATGTAAGTTGCTTGGCTTTATTCAGAAAAGTTCAAGTAATTTGTTCTAAAATCAGCTACTCTTTCTTAAAAGACGAATTAATGCCTTCAAGCATAAGCATGTTAAACCTTCTAAAATATAATTGTCAGGGGCATACTCTAACTCAGGGTTTTTGTACCTTTTGAGCCTATGCATTCATCTTTGAGTGCCTTTCGAGCATGGCATGCTAGTGGAGACAAAGGAGGACATTATTCTTTCTTTTAACGGGGGTTCAGGGCCGGGGGGGTCTTTGGTTGAATACCATCAATAATATGATTTTCAAAACAGGATGCTAATTAGTCTTAGAATTTTGAAAATCCCTGACTTTTCCCATTTTTATCATTTTCCCTGACTCAAATCAAAATTCCCGGACTTTTCCCTGACCTGGAAAAAATATCATTTTCCAGACTTTTTTCCCTGACCGTGGCAACCCTGCTCGTCCTTTTCCCAGCGGTTCATAAAATATACTAAGGTAAATGAAGAAATTGCTAGTATTCAACATTTCCTTCTTGGGTTTCAATGTTTTCAAAAGCTCTTTATCAAATTAAGGACAAGAGCACTCGTCACTCGTTCTTTTCCCAACGGTTGATAGCAACAAAACACATTTGCGTGGTTGTTATTCGAAATTGGACGCCAAAACATTGTATTGTTAAAGAAAGTGTTTAGGCGTAATGAAAAAAAAAACGAAATCTGTTTTATCTAAAAATAATTTATTTACAAAAAGGATGGGTTGCAATAAGGGGTCAAAAAATAGATTTTCTTTAAATTTTGCGGATTGATAGGGTTACATAATATCTTTAATTTGTATGTGTAAAAAATCTGGTTTCGGCTTATTTTCCGAGATATGGGTAAATAAAGTGGGTGGGGTAAGATGGACTGAAACACAGTAGGGGTCATTCTAAGTCGTTTATCTTTCTTATTATTAGCCCTAGATGCGTGAAAATTTGTATGCGTGTCTTGTGATATATGCGTTAAACATTTATGGGCTTACATTTGATATTCCATGTATATCTTTTCCGTAATACCTATTCTTCTTTCTTTCGAAGAATTTCGCTATTTTTTAACGACCAACTTTACCAAACTATCTCCACACGTTTTATTTGAGACCCGATTTCTATGAAACTTTGCAGATGTGCTATCCAGATATTAATATTACTTTGTGTGAAATTTGAAAGAAAAGCGTCGGCTCGTTGTTGAGATATTTGACCTTGACCTTCAAAATAACATCAAATTCGGGAAAGTCCGTTAAAACTACGCATTGTTGGGAAATGGTTATGGTTGAATGGCATGTGACAGCCCATTCATAAAAGAATGCATTCCACATATTATGATTGGGTTTTTTATTGTATGATTTTACCGTTAAAATTGATATACTCAATATAATAAACTTGGTCACCTCTCAGAGTTACCCGGTTATTTCATCTAATGAGATCATTGTTAGACAGATATTTGTTTAAGGCCCGTCTATACATTTAACATTATTTTCTTTTTGTTGATATTATACAACGTTATATAAATATTTAGCTTAAGTAAACTAATTGTAAGCACATTTGGTCATTTAGTAAAACCATTAACAATGCATCTTCATTATAACCATATAAGAAATACAACCTGAAAATGATTCGTTTTCTCCTATCAAATTGATAATTCTTGTCCATCATGAGATGAGTGAATATAAACTCTTAGACAATTCAAGTTGCATATAAAGCTTTGGTAGTTCTAGCAATCTTAACATAACGTTAAATATCTAATTTCACTCACCTGTGGTAGTAATATTAATTAAAGCGGTTTCCGCCTAGACATGTTTCATGTGCAATATTTAGTTTGATAAGAAAACTGAGAAGTAAAAAGAATTTCTTTTCTTTCCCGTTCTTCCGAATGGGTTGTACGACACAAAAAATTAAATGTTGCTACGAAACTCATTAGGAACAATAAAAAGAAACCATGCTTCCAATCCTTATGAATAAAATCGGCGCTTTAAATATCACATGTTGGCATTTTCCGAGTTTTGAAGTCATTTTGAAGGTCAAGGTCAAATATCTCAAAAACGGACCTACACTTTTTTTTCAAATTTCACACAAAGTTACATTAATATCTGGACAACACATCTGAAAAGTTTTATAGAAATCGAGTTTCAACTAAAACGTGTGGAGATAGTTTGGTAAAGTTGGTCGTTAAAAAATAGCGAAATTCTTCGAAAGAAAGAAGAATGAATATTGCGGAAAAGATATACATGGAATATCAAATATAAGCCCATAAATGTTTAACGCATATATCACAAGACACGCATACAAATTTTCACGCATCTTGGGCTAAAAATAAGAAAGATAAGCGACTTAGAATGACCCCTACTGTCTTTCAGTCCATCTTACCCCACCCACTTTATTTACCCATATCTCGAAAAATAAGCCGAAACCAGATGTTTTACACACACAAATTAAAGATATTATGTAACCCTATCAATCCACGAAATTTAAAGAAAATCTATTTTTTGACCCCTTATTGCAACCCATCCTTTGCTTATATAAAATTACAGTATATTTACAATTATAAAACAACATATAAAAGGAGGTCTATTTGAAACAATCGTCCCCTTATAATGACAGTCATTCACCAATTTTCACACAGTGCCGCTTTCTGACACCACACGAGATAAATGCTTTGAAAAACATCGTGGAAAAGCAATTTCTTCATTTCCCACAATGTTTTCTACTCAGACCCCCCACACCCCCCAAAATCAAATTTTATTCACTTGAAATTGTCGCCTGCAACATCTTTGAATTAGAATCAGCCACACATTTAGGCAGTTTCCTAGAAAGTGGAAATTGACGAGGGTACCCGGATTGGCCGGATTCAGGTATCCGGATTGGATATCCTCGTCAGTCTCCGTTGCCACGGATAAACTCGGTGATGCACGAAGTAGTTTTTGGTATCTACTAATGGATAGACTGCACTACTGGTATGCGCATCGGAATGGCACTCTGTTTTTTCTGTGAAAATTAACCTGATAAAAACATTTAAAACAAGATCACTGTTTGTGAAACACCAATGCCCCCGAAATGTCAAATGTTAAGTTTTCTGAAAGACAAACAGACGGACAGGAGTAAAACAATATGCAACCGATCTTTCGATACGGTGGCATTAAATAGCATATTCTTGTTATTATAACAAGATTGTCAGCCACGATATACACCGTTTTTTGCATGATTAACCCTTTCCCAAACCCCGAAAATTTAGACTTTTCCACTAAGAAAGCCGCTGCAGACATGTATGTATATGTATGCTGATAAATGCAGGCTTTGTGTAAAATATAACACAGAAAATATTGAGACAAAAGAAGTAATTGCTGATCATCAGCAATTTCTTCTTTTGTCTCAATGTTTCTCCAAGCCTTTTCTACTACATAGGGACGTCAAAACCAGGTCTTGTTTGGAAAAGTGTTAAGCCCTTAGAAGAGCGTAATATGGCACACACCCTGTCAGGAGAATTATGTGATTATGGGATTTTTTTCCCAATTCAGTCCATATATCATCGTTCACGTTCGAAAATGTCATAACTACAGCTTATTCGAGCTGAGTTTCGACATTTTCCAACATGACCAACGATATGCAGTTGTATGACATACTAAAAGGGTCAAGTCTATAGAGCGCGCACACATAAAATATACATGTCGACGCATATATTTTCAACTGCTCACGAAAATTTTATGCGTCGACGCGTACATATGCGCGTCGACGCATAAAAATTTAGCAGTTGAAAAAATATGCGTCGACGCGTAAATTTTACGCGAGCAGGAGAAAAAAATGTGAAACCGAGGCTGGCCAATGGGAGAGGCGGTTAGAAACCTTTCCCTTTATATCATAAAATTGATGGATGAAACGAAGAATCTGATTGGTTAATAGACAAAATACGCGCGTCGACGCATAAAATTTACACGTCGACGCGTGTATTTTATGCGTGCACGCTCTAAATAGACTTTTGGCCCATTTGGTACGCCATACAGTTGTGTTTAGTGATTACGAGAATGTGGATAGGTGGACGGGTGTATGTACGGACAGACAGATAGTACCAATATATGACCACCTTCAGCGGTGTATAATAAAAGTAATGAAATGATACAAATAAATTCTATTATTTGGTTAGAAATTAATGAAAATTCTAAGAATTGATAAATATCTGTGGAGTCTAAAATTAAAGTGCAACAACAACAGTTACTGTAAATTTTTCGGTAGTTAGTAGTTATTTATTTCATGGTTGTGTAAAATTCTAATTATCGTCATTTTTCACCCAAAACCTCGTAACTGCAGCTTAAAACAAGCTGCAGTGACCAGGTTTTCGTCGAAAATCGTTATATTATTATCGAGTGAAGAACAAAACGACCACAAAAGGAAACAAATATTGACGACCCATTGATAAACAGATGGACGGAGGGAAGGGTTTACCCTTTCCCAATCAGGAAAATTTTGGCCTTTTAAAAATTTAAAGCTCCTGCAGCAACAAAAATAGATGTTGATAAGGATAGAACCTGTGTACAGTATAGCAAGGAAAATATTGAGGCAAAAGGAGAAAATGCTGGTTATCAGCAATGTCTCAATGTTTTCCCAGACCTTTTCTATAAGGGGCGTCAAAACCACGTCTTGTTTGGGTTGGCCATGCACATTTTTGGAATGATAGAAAACAGCATTTTTCTAACCTTCCCCAAATAACTCCTTGTTTTGGTGACCAGTTTAATTAACATTCAGGCAAAAGAAGAAAATGCTGATCATCAGCATTTTCTTCTTTTGTGTCAATATATTGTGCACTAATCCCATCTTTTTCCAAATCAAAACGGATTCCGACCAAAACGTTCTACTACAGCACATATACTGGCCTTGAGAAGAGTGATTGAAGGAGTCAGGAGGAAAAACTTAAAAGCTGTTCTAGTATTTGTAGACTTTAGTAAAGCTTTCGACAGTGTTCACCGTGGTCAAATGCTCAAAATACTCAAAGCATACGGCATACCAACCGAACTAATACATGCCATTTCCAAGTTATATGAAGGCACTCGGGCTAGAGTAATCTCACCCGATGGAGAAACAGACTATTTTGACATCGTAGCTGGAGTACTTCAAGGCGACACACTTGCCCCATACCTTTTTGCCATTATTATTGACTACATCATGAGAACTGCCATTGGAAACGATGGAGAACAACTAGGATTCATCCTGCAACCAAGAAAAAGCAGTCGCAAACCACCATTGGTGGTCACAGATTTGGATTTCGCAGACGACATTGCTCTATTGTGCAACGAAATCTACCAAGCCCAGGAATTGCTTAAGCGAGTCGAATCTGAAGCGGCAAAGGTAGGGCTCCATGTCAATGCCAAGAAAACAGAGTATATGAGCTACCACCAAGACCAACCTCAAAACATTATATACGCCATGAACGGTGGACAGATCGGAGAAGTTGAAAACTTCGGATATCTCGGAGGGTGGACGAAGGACAGCTTAAGTGACATGTTTATAAGAATTGCTCTTGCATGGCAAGCCTGTCATAAACTAAAATCTATTTGGTCATCAACACTGAACAAAGCAATGAAAACCCGCCTGTTTCTCTGTACTGTTGAATCTGTTCTCCTTTATAACTCCGAGACGTGGTCATTATCTAAGCAAATGGAGAAGAGGCTAAATGGCGTATACACCAGGATGTTGCGGATGGCTCTAAATGTGTCTTGGAAACAACACCTTACCAACGACGAACTATATGGTAACCAACCAAGAATCACCGAAAAGATCGCCCAACGTCGCCTCAGACTTTCAGGCCACTGTATACGCCACACTGAGGAAATTGCCGCCAATCTTGTATTATGGGAACCCACGCACGGACATTCAAACCGGGGAAGGAAGCACATCTGCTACATCGACCTACTTAAGTCAGACACTGGTCTCAATAACACCAGAGAACTACATGAAGCCATGAGCAACAGAGAGGTCTGGAGAGGTTTTGTCACAGCTGCTCGACCGGGAGGTCGACAAAAGTAAAGTAAGTAAGTTTTCCAAATCAATTTTATCATCTGCAGCAGCTTCCAATTTGAATCAGCCTAAATATCACAGTTCAGGAAAGGGATAACCCTATGACAATACAAAATTATGGAATGATAGAAAACATTCTTTCTCTCCAATTTCTTCCTCATTGAGGTGACAACCTTATAAGTTTATGCTATTAGTATATCCACGGTTACCAAATTTTCACTGCTGTATCACCTCTTATCCATTGGTTGACCTTTCACAAAGAATTGTTATCGTCAGAAGGAGGTCAAAACCTCGTAACTACAGCTTGAATAAGCTGGAGTTACGAGTTTTTGACCTCCCAATAACATTATACTTCATTATGCTGTATTCTGTGTGCAGTACTGTACAAATTATTTGATTGTGTCTTCTTTTTCTATTGCATTATAACTGAAAGTAAAAAGAACAAAAATACGCATTGACAGTCTTCTAACCAATACTCCAAAGTCCAAACATGACTATCCACATAAACATTTCAAAGCGTGACAAAATTTTGTCATCTATGTACATTTTTACAATAACTTTTAATTTGATCTATAATTAATTTTTGTCCAAAAATGGTTGCTGAGCAAACTTTCCTTTTTATACAGATGAAAAAGGTTCACCTATCCATGAGTTTTTCTGTGTATCAACAGAACTTAGGCTTGGCCATATCCAAACAGAAACTCCAATGGTTAAGTCAAAACATAAGGCAGCAGTCTGGTGCAGTTTTATTCCTTTCTATTAGAAAAACAAGACCTGGTTTTGACATCCCTAAAAGAAAATACTATGAAACATATTGTTACAAAGGCCTCATCCTGCATATTAAAATTCCGAAATACATAACGACAACTTCAATTATATTGTTGCGTGCAAATCTTAGCAAATTGGAAGTGTCTCTAAATATTAGCTGCTTGCGAAAGGGATTAAACAAGCAATTAAATGGACACTTACCATTAACGAGTGTGAGCATATTCAATAATCTCTCGGTCTCATCCTGCATATTGCAATACCCAGGGAAACAACAAGAACTTCAATTATATTGTTGCGTGCAAATCTTAGCAAATTGGAAGTGTCTCTAAATATTAGCTGCTTGCGAAAGGGATTAAACAAGCAATTAAATGGACACTTACCATTAATTGTGTGAGCATATTTAATAATCTCTCGGTCTCATCCCAGACATACCCAGTGAAACAACAAGAACATTAATTATTTTGTTGTAGGCAAATCTTTGAGCATTGGATGAGCCTTAATATTTACTGTTGGGGAAATGGATTATTGAACAATTAACAGGACACTTACCATTAATTAAGTGAGCATATTTAATAATCTCTCGGTCTCATCCTACATATTGCAATACCCAAGGAAACAACAAGAACTATCAAAATCACAGAAAGACCAGCCAGTGCATATGTGGCGATCTGGAAATCTGTGCTGTGTTCTACCTCTGGTTGTGGTGTTGTACCAAATACTGTAAAATAAAATGACAAATTAACATTTTTACAGATGACACAATTGTGAAACTCAAAGGACCTGCAGACAGCAAAATAAGAAAATGGTGGTGCAAACTTTGAATCTTCCATCATGGAAAGCAGTGATAGAAAAGGTGAAAATGCTGATCATCAGCATTTTCTCCTTTTCTATCTTTGCTTTCCAAAGTTCTCTTGAACAAACAGGGACATCAAACCAGTGATTGATTCTTTTGTTTGGCAAAAATTAAACCTACACACTACAATATTTTTATTATATTAGAACTAAATTGACATAGAGGCCAGCCAGCGCATATGTAGCGATCTGGAAATCTGTATTGTGTTCTATTTCTGGTTGTGGTGTTGTACCAAATACTGAAAAATAAAACAACACAATAACTCTTTACCACACAAGATTTTATTACAAGAACTAGTAACTGAGAGCAGCCAATGCATATCACAGCTTTTCAACAAAAACCTCATAACTACAGCTTGAAAAAAGCTGTAGTTAAGAGATTTTTGTTGAAAAGCGATAATATGTAGCAATCTAGAAACTAGTACTGGGGCGTTGTACCAAATACTGTAACATAAAATAACAAAACAATACTAAACAGCTTTACTAAACAAAATTGTTATTACATTTGAAATCAAGATTTCTTTTTTTATATTGGGAACAAAATTAACAGAGAGGCCAGCCAGCGCATATGTGGCGATCTGGAAATCTGTGCTGTGTTCTACCTGTGGTTGAGGTGTTGTACCAAATACTGTAAAATAAAACAACAAATTGACCCATTACCACACAATTTCTAATTTGTTTGGATTCAAGATGGCTAAGACACCAGCCAGAGCATACATGGAAATCTGTACTGTGTTCTATTCCTGATTGGAGTGTTGTACCAAATACTGTAAAATAAAATGACAAATTAACATTTTTTTTCAGATGACACAATTGTGAAACTAAAAAGGACCTGCAGACAGCAAAATAAGAAAATGGTAGTGCAAACTTTGAATCTTCCATCATGGAAAGCAATGATAGAAAAGGTGAAAATGCTGATCATCAGCATTTTCTCCTTTTCTATCTTTGCTTTCCAAAGTTCTCTTGAACAAACAGGGACATCAATCCAGTGATTTTTTCTTTTGTTTGGCAAAAATTAAACCTACACACTACAATATTTTTATTACATTAGAACTAAATTGACCTAGAGGCCAGCCAGAGCATATGACGTGGCTATCTGGAAATCTGTACTGTGTTCTAACTCTGGTTGGGGAGTTGTACCAAATACTGAAAAATAAAATGAAAAATTAACATTTTTTTCAGATGACACAATTTTGAAACTCAAAGAACCTGCAGACAGCAAAATAAGAAAATGGTGGTGCAAACTTTGAATCTTCCATCATGGAAAGCAATGATAGAAAAGGTGAAAATGCTGATCATCAGCATTTTCTCCTTTTCTATCTTTGCTTTCCAAAGTTCTCTGGAACAAACAGGGACATCAAACCAGTGATTGTTTCTTTTGTTTGGCAAAAATTAAACCTATACACTACAATATTTTTATTACATTAGAACTAAATTGACCGAGGGACCAGCCAGCGCATATGTGGCGATCTGGAAATCTGTACTATGTTCTACTTCTGGTTGGGGTGTTGTACCAAATACTGGAAAATAATCAACTAAATTATTCCCATGCCAAACAATAATTTTATTATATTTGGATTCAAGGTAATCGAGACCGCCAAATGTACATTGCTCCTTTTCAATAACAGGCCCGTGGGAAGCAAGTTCACATTGGGTGGGTTTAAGCTCCTTCGTCTGAATATTGGGAGGCTAAATAGGATTTTCCTTAAATTTTCAGTGTAAAATAAGAAAAAAATCGGCATTTTTGACCAACATTGGGGGATCTTAGCCACCCCTAGCCCCCTATTCCTACAGGCCTGAATAAAAACCTCATAACTACAGCATTGAACAAAGGTCAAGTGACAGAATTTTGAAATAGAGTGACATAAAAATAAGTTATGAAAATTGATTAAAAACAGTAAGAATAAAAGTGCTTTGGCTGCCACATGCACAAACTCTTTATAACAAAACTTTGTTGGTTAAAGTGTAAAGTATAAAAGATAAGATTCAGTTCATTGACTTAACCCATTTCTACACATTGACACATTTTGATCTCACAAAATAAAGGCTTTGGAAAACATTGTGGCAAATGAAGAAATTGCTTGTGACAAGCAATTTCTTCATTTTCCACAATATTTTGTAACCAAGAAAGGAAACATTTCTAAAATTTCAGCAACTTGAATATGTCGGCTGCAACACCTTTCAAATTGGTCCAAAATTTTGCTGTTTGGAAATGGGTTAAACCAAAAGCTAAACTTTTTACCATGAAAGTTGGAATCACTTACATGCCTCCCTATTTGAGACAGCTACAAAATATTCCCTCCAAAATCCATATTGTTTTTTGCCTGTGGTTAATTTTGTTTTAACATTAACTTTTCACCATTAACCCATGACCGGCTGGCAAAATTTTTGATGCTCCAATTTGAAAAATGTTGCAGACAACAATATCAAGTTGGTGAAATTTTAAAAATCTTTCCATTTTGGGTTAGAAAACATTGTGGAAAATGAAGAAATTGCTTGTAACAAGCAATTTCTTCATTTTCCGCAATTTTTTCCCAAGCCATTTCTTGTGAGGCATCACTGTGTAGTAATGGGTTAAAAATTGGAATCACTTACATGCATCATTGTGTATTAATGGGTTGAAAATTAGAATCACTTACAGGCTTCCCTATTTGAGACAGCTACAAAATACTCCCTCCAGAATCCATATTGTTTTTGTCTATTTATAGCAGCAGACTTACAACTGCTACATTTTGGTACTTTTTGATTAAAGTGTTAGGCCTTTTTAGCTCACCTGAGCACATAGTGCTCGAGGTGAGGTATTGTGATCGGTCTGTTGTCCGGCGTCTGTCCATCCGTCAACTTTTCACAAAAAAATCTTCTCCTCCTAAAGTACTGGGCAGAATTCAATCATATTTCACACATATGATCTATGGGTCATGCTTTTTCAAAATACTTCAGGGAATTTAAATCGGGGCCATAATGGGGTCAAAAAATAGGTCACTAGGTCAAATCTTCTTTCTGCTCTAGGGGCCACATTTGTTGCTCAATCGTTGTGAAAATTGATCAGAATATTTGTCTTGATATTTAGGTCATGATAAAAAATAGGTCAAGCCAGGTCAAAAACTAGGTCACTAGGTCAAATATTGTAAAATCCATCTTTTTACACTGGAAGTGCCAATTTTGGTCCAAACTTTGTAGAAATTGTCATGAATGTTTATTTTGATGATATCAAGGTCAAGTCAAGAAGTGGGTCATGCTAGGTCATTAACTAGGTCAACAGGTCAAATCTTACAAAATCCTTTCTTTTGCTCTGGAAGTGCCAATTCTTTTCCAAACTTTATACAAAATTGTTCTAAATGTTTATCTTGATTATATCTATGATATGATCAAAAGTGGGTCATACAAGGTCAAAAACTAGGTCATAAGGTCAAATCTTTTATAATCCTTCATTTTGTTCTGGACATGCCAGTTTTGGCTCAAACTTTCTCAAAATTGTCCTGAATGTTTATCTTGATGATATCTAGGTCATGTCAAGAAGTGGATCATGCCAGGTCATAAACTAGGTCACGAGGCCAAATCTTGTAAAATCCCCCTTTTGCTCTGGAAGTGCCAATTTTGGTTCAAACTTTGTCAAAATTGTCCTAAATGTTTATCTTGATGATGTCTTGGTCACGATCAAAGGTGGGTCATGCGAGGTCAAAAACTAGGTCAAAAGGTCAAATATTACAGAATCCTTCCTTTTGCTCTGAAGATGCCAATTTTGCCCCAAAACTTTGTCAAAACTATCCTAAATACTTATCTTGATATCTAGGTTATGTACAAAGTGTGGGTCATGTAAGGTCAAAAACTAGGTCATTGGGTCAAATCTTGGTTTTGCTTTAAGAACGGAAATATATACTTAAACATTGTGAAAATTGTTCAGAACGATTATCTTGACGAAATCTGGGTCATCTTAAAAGTGGGTCATGTGATGTCAGAAACTAGGTCACTAGGTCAAATCTTGTTTTTCCTCTAAGAACCTAAATATTTACTCAATCATTGTGAAAATGCAGAATGTTTATCTTGATGATATCTTGGTGATATGAATAGCAGGTCATGTGAGGTTAAAAACTAGGTCACTAGGTCAAATTTTGTTTTTGCTCTAAGAACCAAAATATTTACTTTATCATTGTGAAAATTGTTTAGAAAGTTTATCTTGATGATATCTTGGTGATGTAAAAAGTGGGTCATGCGAGGTCAAAAACTAGGTCACAGGGTCAAATCTTGTTTCTGCATTTAGAACCATAATGCTATCTGAATCATTGAGAAAATTGTTCAGAATGTTTATTTTTACAATATCTGGGGCATGCATAAAGTGAGTCATCGGAGGTCAAAACCTAGGTCAAATTTTGTGTTTGCTCTAAAAAATCAAAATATGTATTCATCATTGTGAAAATAGTTTAGAATTTCTTATCTTGATGATAAATCGTTTATGTAGAAAGTGGCTAATGTTAGGTCAAAAACTAGGTCAAAAGGTCAAATCTTGTTTTTGCTCTAAGAACCTAAATATCTACTCATCATTGCAAAAATTGTTCAGAATGTTTATCTTGATGATATCTAGGTCATGTAAAACGTGGGTCATGCGAGTTTGAAGTTTTGTTTGTCTCAAAGTCCTCTCAGGTGAGCGATGCAGGGCCATCTTGGCCCTCTTGTTAAAAGCTCTAATGTGATTAAGTTTATAGATACATTGACTTTAAGCCTAAACTTAAACTTTTTACCATTAAAAGTTGGAATCACTTACAGGCTTCCCTGTTTGAGACAGCTACAAAATATTCCCTCCAGAATCCATATTGTTTTTGTTTCTAGTTGATTTTATTTTAACTAACTTTTTACCTTTAACCCTTTATCAAACAACAAAATTTTGGACGTTCCAATTTGAAAGGTGTTCCAGAAAACAACATCAAGTTGATGAAATTTTAAAAATCTTTCCATTTTAGGTTAGAAAACTTTGTGGGAAATGAAGAAATTGCTTGTGACAAGCAATTTCTTCATTTTCCTCAATGTTTTCCCAAGCTTTATCTTTTAGAAACTTCAAAAGGCATAATTGTTTGGGAAAGTTCAAAGAGTAAAAACTTGGAACTACTTACAGGCTTCCCTATTTGAGACAGCTACAAAATACTCCCTCCAAAATCCATATTGTTTTTGTCTGTAGTTGATTTTGCTTTATCTGTAACTTTTTACCATTAACCCTTTACAAAACGCCAAAAAATTTGGGTGTTCCAATTTGAAAGGTGTTGCAGCCGACAATTTCAAATAAATGGAATTTTACATTTCTTGGTCTTTCATGGTGGAAAACATTGTGGAAAATGAAGAAATTGCTTGTGACAAGCAATTACTTCATTTTCCACAATGTTTTTCAACCTGAAATGGAAATATTTTCAACTTGAAATTGTTGTCTGCAACATCTTTCAAATTGGAACAGCCTAAAATTTTGCCGTCTGGTATTGGGTTAAATTTTGGAATTACTTACAGGCTTTCCTATTTGAGACAGCTACAAAATATTCCCTCCAGAATCCATATTGTTTTTATCTGTAGTTGATTTTATTTAACTTTAGCTTTGTACCATTAACCTTTTACCAAACGACAAAATTTTGGACATTCCAATTTGAAAGGTGTTGCAGACGACAATATCAAGTTGATGAAATTTTAGAAATATTTTCATTTTTGGTTAGAAAACATTGTGGAAAATGAAGAAATTGCTTGTGACAAGCAATTTCTTCATTTTTCACAATGTTTTTTCAAGCTTTATCTTTCAGACACTTCAAAAGACATCATTTTTTGGGAAAGGATAAAAACTAAGAATCACTTACATGCTTCCCTATTTGAGACAGCTACAAAATACTCCCTCCAGAATCCATATTGCTTTTGTCTGTAGTTGATTTTATTTGTGGATTGATTGCTGATTTCTAGGTAGCTATGATTCCTGAGGTTATACTCCAACCATGAAGTATTGCGGAAATTTTTAATGAAGAATTTATTGTCTGTAGGATTTCTGAAATTGAAAGATACAAATAGTCACTTTTCTTCAAAAACCTTGTAACTGCAGTTTAAAACAAGCTGCAGTTGCGAATTCTTCAAGAAAAGTGAAAAAGTAATTAATTCCTTTTCCAAGTGGTAAAAAACAAAGCGCAATCTAGGATCATAAAACCTTTTGTTTGAGCATGCAGTGTTCAGCCAAGCAAAACAGGCACTGAAAGAGGCAGCATTCACAATGACACTTTAACCTCTACTTGAAATGGTCATAACAAAAACAAGAGGACCATGATGGTCCTATATCGCTCACCTGAACCAAAATGATATAAGCAACACTTTTCTTCAATTCAAAAAATATTTAAGACTTTAAGACTGAAAACGAACTTATGGTCAATAACATTGTGAAAATCAAACTCATCCAAGATTTCATCATGCCCAACATTGTGTCCAAGATTTGTCTTGTTTGATAAATAATTGTAGATTCTGGAGTATAAACAAGGTCGAAAACAGCCAAAAACAGCAATTATGTCAATTCAAGGGCTTATAACTCTCGACTTTCTAGTCAGATCAGGCTGAAAATCAAACTCATCCGAGATCTTATGATATCCAACATTGTGTCCAAGATTTGTCTTGATTGGTCAATAATTGTAGTTTCTAGAGTGTAAACAAGGTCTAAAGCAGCCGAAAACGGCAATTTGATCAAATTCAAGGGCACATAGCTCTCCACTTTTTGATCAGATCGGACTGAAAATCAGACTTATCCAAGATCTTATGGTCTCAAACATTGTGTTCAAGTTTTGTCATAATTGATAAATAATAGTAGATTATAGAGTGTAAACAATGTCAAAAACAGCCGAAATCGACAATTTTATCAAATTCAAGGGCATATAACTCTCATCTTTCTGATCAGATCAGACTCAAAATCAAACTCATCTGATATCTTATGGTCTCCAACCTTGTGTCCAAGATTTGTCTTGATTGGTCAAAAATTGTAGATTCTAGAGTGTAAATAAGGTCGAAAACAGTCAAAAACAGCAATTTTGTCAAATTCAAGGGCTCATAACTCTCAACTTTCTGATCAGATAAGACTGAAAATCAAACTCATCTCAGATCTTATGATCCCCAATATTGTGTCCAAGTTTTGGATTGATTGATCAATAATTGTAGATTCTAGAGTGTAAACATCGTCGAAAACAGCCAAAAATGACAATTTTGTCAAATTCAAGGGCAAGTAACTCTCGACTTTCTAATCAGATCAGACTGAAAATCATACTCATCCGAGATCTCATGGTCCCAAACATTGTGTCAAAGTTTTGTCTTGATTGATGAATAATTGTAGATTCTAGAGTGTAAACAAGGTCAAAAACAGCCGAAAATGGCAATTTTGTCAAATTCAAGGGCACATAACTCTCGTCTTTCTGGTCAGATCAGACTGAAAATTGAACTCATCCGAGATATTATGGTCTGCAATCTTATGTCCAAGATTTGTCTTGATTGATCAATAATTGTAGATGCTAGAGTGTAAACAATGTCAAAACTAAGTATTTTTCGCATTCAAGGGCAGATAACTCCCGACTTTCTAGTTCGATCTGACCCATAATCGAACTCATCCGAGATCTTATGGCCATACATGTTTTGACCAAGTTTGGTCAAGATTGGCTTATATTTGTAGATGCTAGAGTGTAAACACGAAATTGTGGACGGACAGACAGACGGACAGACGGACGGACGGACAGACGGACGACGGACAAAAAGTGACCACAATAGCTCACCTTGAGCACTTCGTGCTCAGGTGAGCTAATAACACTTTGCTTTACTAACAATGACAATCTGACTTAACCTGAGACATATTCACTGATATTTCTGTAACTTCAATCCAAATCATATTTTTGCCATAGAAAAACACCAAACAGGCAAATAAATGCATGTGTAGTCTAGAAAAATGTGGCTATGTTTTCTTTTACTAGTGCTAAATTTTAGCACTAGTAAACAAAATCATAGCAATATTTTAAATATCTATAAAAACCACACCATTTTTTGTCATACCTTTAATGACAATCAAAGCAAATATTTTAAATATCTATAAAACAACACCATTTTTGCCTAACGATGACAATTAAACTTACCCTGAGTCTGAAAAGTTTGTAAGAAGACTGATGACATATTCGCTGATATTTCTATCACTGTAATCCATGTCATATTCCTGCAGTGGATAAACACCAAACAAGCTAGTGTATGTGTTGTTTTCAAAATGTTGCTATGTTTCCTTTTACTAGTGCTAAATTTTAGCACTATTAAAAGAAAACATATCAATATTTTGAATATCTATAAAACCACACCATTTTTGCCTAACAATGAAGATCAAACTTACCCTGAGTCAGAAAAGTTTGTGAGAAGACTGATGACATATTCGCTGATATTTCTATCGCTGTAGTCCATATCATATTCCTGCCGTGGATATACGCCAAACAGGCTAGTGTATGTGTCGTTAAAATAGGGAAAACCAAACACATACTGTAACTCTTGTCCATGTGCAATACCTACAAATATAGGCAATTCTATTTACCAATTCTCATACATTGATGCTTTTTTTTTTCTCTCTCTAAAAATGTTTTTTGTACATGTACAAATTGTGTGCAGCTACAGTTGAGAACCTTGAGAAATTTATATCAGGAATGACATTAGAATAATTTTCGAATAATATTTTGAATGAATGCAATGATCAGAAAGAGTAATTTTTGTGTAATGATTTGAGAGTCCTGAAATTATTGGGTATCTTTTTAAAAACTTTATAATACTCTCGAAATAACGATTCAACCAATCAATCATGATCTAAAAACAGTAACTGTCCCATATAAACAATTAATAAACAGTAGAGGTATGCAGTTTTATCGAAAAAGGGGAAAAAATTAAAAATGATGCAATGAAAGAATTCTTGAGACATTAATTCGGTCACTGTTACAAGCGTAGATTGCCATTTCCACCTCATTTCCGCCTGTTTTCCAAGAGGAATCCGCTTCTTTTTTTCGTACGGGAATTTATTACCTCGCCATGTTGGTGTATAATCGTATCTGGATTTATAGTTGAAGACATAGAAATATGTTTTATTGTACAAATTGTGCGCCCGCAAAGATTCATCCATCCCTGTACCAAATAGGTAATCTGTCATCAACTGAAAACGAAAACATTATAATTTAGGTAGAATACCTCTAATGTGGCCATTTTGAGATTCATAAAACATGGGATTTTTTCAAGCGGTATCATTACATATTCGAAACTATTCGGACACGGTCGTAGTTCAACTGCCGAATGTTTTCGGCGTCGCCCGAATAATTCCGACATCGCACAAATCGCATTAGGGGTAGACTATCTTAACCCATTCCAAACAAGACCTAGTTTTGACATCCTCTACAAGAAAGATTTGGGAAAATATAGAGACAAAAGAAGAAAATGCTGATAACCAGCATTTTCTCCTTTTGTCTCAATATTTTTTGAGCTGTATTTTATGCAAATGTCGCCTGCATCCACACCCATGCTTTTGTATGGAGTATCATTTAAAATGGGTCCACCCTAAATTTGTTGTTTGGTAAAGGGTTAAACACATAGAAATATGTTTTGTTGTACAAATTGTGTGCGCGCAATGATTCATCCATCCCTGTACCAAATAGGTAATCTGTCATCAACTGAAAAGGAAAGCATTATCAGTCATTCCCCAAATAAAAAAACAAGATGTGTTTGTTAAACACTAAAGCCCCCATTTTAGGGATTTTTTTTTGTTAAAATTTCTGACAGACAGACCAACAACAGTGAAGCTGAAACATCCAGTTAATATGCCACACAAAATATTGATGGAACAGAGCTAAAATCTAGTTATAACTTATCTTAATGTGTATATAAAGTTCATGCTTGCACAAAAAGGAGAATTATAAATCAAATTCAAAGGGTTCAATCACAATATAGGATGATGATTTTGAAAACATTATCTAAAGTAAAATGTAGTATCTTTTAGACAAAGTAAAGTATGCATAATATTTCATTTAGTCCAAAACCTTTTCTATCTGTAATTTTGCCCAGTCTTAAATCTTAATAGCCATTTTGTATTGATAATATTCAATAGAAACATTTTCAGAATACAATAGGAAAGAATTTTGTGCTAAAAATAGACTTGGTTTACCATTATGTTTTGATAAACCGTAGGTGTTGTTATGAAATAACTAAGCCGTAGTTAAAAGATTTTATCACAAACACCTACAAAATACTATTTTTAGTCTGAAATTACATATTGGTTTGCTGGATAAAATCGTTCCCTATTGAACAACATAATATACACGTAGCTAAATGCTTACATCTATAAGTTCTTGCCGTATCCAGCTTTTATTATCTCTCTGCGGCCAGTATGAGTATTCAAACGTTAATGCCTCCTTCGCATTTGTCATGTCCGCAACATTGCGATCACGCAAGAATTCTAACAACACATTGTCGTACTGATATTGCTCCATACCTTCCTCCAAATTTGGCATGTTAGCTGGAATAAAAAAAAGGGTGCAAAAGTTACAATATGTGCCACTTTCCTTTATCCAGCCTTTCTGTAACAGCAAAATTTTGGTTGTTACTATTTAAAAGGTGTTGCAGATAACAAAATGGATTATCGAATTTAAGTGAAATAGGGATTGGAAAAGATCAGCGCAAAAGAAGAAAATGCTAGACATCAGCATTTTCTTCACTTGCTTCAATGTTCTCCAAAGCCATTTTTGATAGGGATGTCAAAACCAGGTGTTCGGGAAAGGGATAATTTATAAGTATAGTTAAAAACAGTAAAATTTACATTTCTCAAATATAGAAGCTCCTGCAGATAGCTGCTTATAAGCAACATTTTCTCCTTTTCCCTCAAAATTTGCTAGGATATAACTTGAGATTTCTGAATTTGTGTAGATCTACTATAAATGTCTTCCCCTGCAATGGCTTTTGATTTGAGAAAGTCAATGCAATTTTGTTGTTTAGCAAAGAGTTTCATTCAGAAAAGACCTTTTGAGGCTGTATATCATTCAAAAAAACTTACGAATGTAGTAAGACCCATCATCCTTCAGAAGCCCTCCCATGACCCGTAACTTCTGGTAACGACCTTGTTGTCTCATTGCTTTTGGACTGTCCAATAGAAAAGCGTAGACTGACCCCATAAAGGGGCCATCTATCACTGGACCCCAGGGATTTCCGACTGTGCCTTCCTGTAGATGAGATAGAACATGTAAAATGAGTATTTGTGACCCGTCACGCTAAATGGGACCTTATCGTAAGTCAACAAAACCATGTTTTGACAATCTTGTCAGACTCAGCACAGGTCAACCAGATACTGCACGCGAAAAATAAGCATATAGTAAGATAAGGAAAACATTCCAGAATTAGAAAATTACATACAAGTGAAAAGTGTCGGCCCTAGTCTGGCTGCGCGGACTGTGCAGACTGACTAGGGTCGATATATTTCAAGCTTTCAATAAGGTCCCTTTTAGCGTGATCGGTCACACTTATTTGAAATGGCTTTAGGATTGTCCAATAGAAAGGCGTATACTGACCCATAGAGAGGCAGAGCTATGGATAAGAGGGAATGAAGATATTTTAATTTATTTAGTTGAAATTCAAACCCTATGTAGCGGGTACTCATTTGAATTGTCTCGGTGAGACGATTAAAATGAATACCCACAAGATTTGCAAATTTGCAGCAAATAAGATATTTAAGATCTA
This sequence comes from Fragum sueziense, assembly GCA_963680895.1. NCBI lineage: Eukaryota > Metazoa > Mollusca > Bivalvia > Cardiida > Cardiidae > Fragum > Fragum sueziense. The sequence goes on from OY804608.1 coordinate 12,953,509, forward strand.
CTTTTTATTAGACCTGAATCAATTAGAACTACAGACAAGCGTTCAAATACCATCCCCCACCAACCATCAACCAGTGCTTTATCATTGCAGAAGAGCTATCAAAGAATAAAGCTACTGCCAATACTGAAACAGTAATAGTCAGACAGCTCGTGAGTTAGTTAGAGTAAGGACATGAATTTTAAAACAAAGCGCAATAATAGTAACTTTGACATTTGACCTATAAGACCCCAAAAAGATAGGGCATCTCCTTGAGTCAAAGCTGTAATGTTATAATGGACCAAGGTGAAACGCTTCTTCTTGAGTTAGAGCATGGAAATGATTAACCCATTACCACACAGTGACTCCTTTTGACTTCCAACAAGTAATTGGCTTTGGAAAACATCGTGGAAAATGAAAAAATTGCTTGTGACAAGCAATTTCTTCATTTACCACAATGTTTTCTACGTAAGAACACCAAAAAATTTAAAATTTCATTCACTTGAAATTGTTGTCTGCATCATCTTTGAATTTGGACTAGTCTAAAATTTTACTTGTTTGGTAATCGGTTAAGTCTATGGATGGGTGGAGGGACAGACATGGTGAAACCAATATACCCTCTCTTCTTTGTAGGTGAGGGTATAATCATTGATGTTTATTGACCTACCCTGACTCTAACTCTCACAGAAGCATTCACAATTTCATCAGCAGTTCTGTAAAGCTGCATACAAGACACAAGACGCTGGTTATCATTGGATGGACATCCCAGCTCGCGCGCCAACTCTTGCGCGTATTCCCGCGCATCATTTATGTCCGGGATGTGAGACCACTGGCTCCGATCTGACCCCGACATCATGATAGCCTGGTGGAATAAATCTGAAAGTATAAAATATGCTTATGAAACACTTAACCCTTTTCCACTCACTCACTCACTCCCGGGTTTCGTATTTAACGTGCAGGGGTAGAAGCTTCGGCCACATCAGTGGGCTCCCTTCCAGATAGCTGGATTGCTACACACATGGCTGTCCTTTCCAAACGACAAAATTTTAGGGTGGTCCGAATTCAAAGCTGCAGCAGACGACAAAATGGTTGTGGATAAACACAGGATCTGTGAATATTTTGGCACAGAAAATATTGAGACAAAAGGAGAAACTGATGGTTATCAGCAGTTTCTTCTTTTGTTTCAATGTTTTCCCAAACCTTATTTATTACGGACGTCAAAACCAGATCTTGTTTGGGAAAGGGCTAAATGCCCTCAGAAACAGCTACTTTTCACCTGACCTTGACCTTTATAGATCACCTTGACTTTGTCAACTTGGAGACAAAATATGAATACTGATGAGATATATGCAGAAATATGAGGCACTATTGAACTCCTTAAATTGATACTTATAGTATTCCCATAGAAAAACCTTGTATAGGAACAGAAAATGGATTTATAAGGAGAAAGTTGCAATTTTAGGTGAAAAAGAATCAAGGAGGGGAAGGGTCTAATTCCGTCACACTTTCTTAGTAAAAACTTTGAACAGGTACTCACTATAAGATCGAGGAGAGAGCAGAATGATGTAGGCCCACAATTGCAGCACCAGTTCTATGTCCAAATAATGTCACCATAACCCAGTTACCAGGGAAATAACGGATGTTTTCTTTGTCATTTTGGTTATTATATAATCAAAATCTTTTATAAATTTATACTCACTATAAGATCTTGGAGAGAGCAGAATGTAAGCCCACACTTGCGGCACCAGTACTATGTCCAAATAAAGTCACCATGCCTAGGTTACCATGGAAATAATGGATGTTTTCTTTGATATTTTGGACATTATATAATAAATCTTTAATAAGTTCATACTCACTGTAAGATCTAGGAGAGAGCAGATGTAGGCCAACACTTGCTGCACCAGTACTATGTCCAAATAAAGTCACCATACCCAGGTTACCACGGAAATAACAAATGTTTTCTCTGTCATTTTGGACACTAAATTAATAACTTGTTCATCTATATATACTCACTATATGATCTAGGAGAGAGCAGGTGTAGGCCTACACTAGCTGCACCTGTACTATGTCCAAATAACGTCCCTGTACCTGGGTTACCACGGAAATAATGGATGTTTTCTTTGTCATTTTTGATATATAATTAATCTTTTATAAATTTATACTCACTACATGTATAAGATCTTGGAGAGAGCAGATGCAAGCCCACACTTACCAAATAATGTCACCATAACCCAGTTACCACGGAAATAACAGATGTTTTCTTTGTCATTTTGGAAACAATCAATGGTCTGTTTATCTATATATACTCACTATAAGATCTTGGAGAGAGCAGGTGTAGGCCTACACTTGCTGCACCAGTACTATGTCCAAATAAGGTCACCATGCCAGGGTTACCACGGAAATAGCGGATATTTTCTTTGACAAACTCTAGCGCCCTCTGTTGATCCCATAGACCGTAGTTTCCAGGGGCATAGTTGTCTCCAGTGCTCATGAAACCTGAAAAAGATTAAAATATTTGTGAAAATAAACATAAAGTAGGGTAACTCGCCCTTGAGTCGAATTCGCCCTTGAGTCGAACAATTTCAAGACAATATTTCTACCGATCATAAGCGTTGTTACCGTATAACGCTGTTATTTTTAGATTTTTCGATATTTCGTCATATAAGATACATGTGGTCCTTTCCGGTAATTTCTTCCATATCTTCTTCGAGCTGCTTACCTCAATGACAGAAAAGTCATGTTCGGCGAACAAACTTCTTCGTATTTTTAAAATAACAAAGGTCAAAAAGGAATGTTATGGGGGGCAAACGAATCATTTTAGACAAAATGGGTGTGTTTTTTGTTTAGATCAGCTTATCTATGCTTACATTATTTTTAATTTACACATTTTCATTTGATAGTTTACACATGTGACGTAATCAAAGTCAGCTGAATGATTTGCCCTTAAACCAAACACGATTAGCCCTTGAGACGAACGGTGTTTAGCTTAAGGGTTATGGAGAAATTTAGACTTGTAAGCCACGATTCCTGTATAATAAAACTGTACAATTACAAAATATATCTAAATTGGAAGATAATTGATCTGCAGACGACAAAATAATTGTTTTTTATTAGAATTTTTACCGTACACGACAGATGTTTGAGAGGAAAGACGAAATGATTGTATATTATATTCATTTTCTTCGATGTTTTGGTCAAAGCCATGGACAATTCGGAATGTAGATGTACTCTGTGCTATAAAAGTAGGCCTTTTCAGTAGGCCTTCACTGATATAACACACATCCTTCATTAACCCTTTTCCACACAGCAAAAACCGATGTTCGACTCAAGGGCGAGGGTGTTCGTGTCATGGGCGAAAAACGGTATTTGATCTTTTTTGCCTATGTAGCGTCCTATATGGCCGGTAACCAACCAGAAACACGTCTAAATAATCTTAAGGTAACATCCGAGGCATCCAGGCTATTCTACACCTGGTACCCTTTCAAGTTGTGAGCGAGTCGGGTGACGAAAAGTTAACCCGTTCGACTCATGGGCGAATTACCCTAAGCTTTGTGCTGTCTTAACAGCTAAAACGAGTTAAGTTGCACAATTACGAACGAAAAATGTCCCACTATAGTTTCGGTCTTAGATTTTTCTCATTGACATATTTCGGTTTTACTATCAAATAACTACTTGAATTTTATAAAGATTTTAAAACATGACCCAAGTGTTTCTAATTATGCGACAATTAATGAATAAAATATTTTATGGAAAGTAAAATGACGTAACGTAATTCACAGACACGTAATTCACAATTTGGAACATACAATAAAATTCCACAGGTAATAATTCTGAAGAGAAATTTTCTTCATGGTTTATGTAATCTACACATGTGTAGGTACATGCCCAACTATGTATTTAACTTAAGCGTTGATTGTGAGAAATTTTAAGGAGCATTAACGTAATTCACAGTTGATGCTCCTTGCGCGGGGTAGCTTCCTTCATGGCAAAGTGTGACTTACTACAATCTACTGCTACCTTCAAGAGTAATACAATGTGTTTGTACATGCTGTTGACTATTTATAAATGATATTTGATATCATGTATTCAAAATATGGTTTCGTTTTAGGATGTGTGTAAAACTAAATAACGTAATTCACACCAGACCATGGGACATATGTATAGTTGTTCGCAATTAATGCATTTATCTTAAATTTCTTTATTTCACCACTAAAAACAATTTGGAAAAGCTACTGGTTGGGATACTAGGTATACTGTATATGTATTATATATGTACTCTCCGTGCAAAAGCGATGAACTGGACCACCCCCGAGGTGGGACAGCTGTTTTTTACCCATTTTCCGACTTATCGAGGCATTATTCTCACATATTTCATCAGATATATGGGGTTTTGTTATCATTTCTATTTAACCACCCATGTGACATTATGTTAAAGACGATATATCAATATAATTGTACAAACATCGCTTCTTAGGTCCATGGGACAGGTATTTCTCGTAATTGTGTAACTTAACTCATTTTAGCTGTTAAGTGCTGCAACATTAACAAAGAACATTATGCATATTTCAGCAACGTTCCAAAATTCCATAACTAAAGCTTATTCAAGCTTTATTTACAATTTTTTTTTAACAAAGCCATGGATGACGCTGTTTTAAGTGTTTTTTTCAGAGTGCATGGTAGACTAATTGTCAGTAGATCTTAGTTGACAAAGCTAAGCAACACTCAAATATTGCATCATTTTATGAACAGCTGTCTTACCTAAAGCATTAAGCCTGTAGTTACAAGTGACAACCACAACTTTTCTCTTGGCAAATGTCCCAGGATATTTTTGTGAAGCTCCCATTGTCCAACCACCCCGTGTATAAACAATATTACAGGATGATTTTTCACCTCAATTCCTTGTAAATCGTCGCTTTTCATAGAAAATCTTGTTAACTGCAGCTTTTTGTAAGCTGCAGTTACCCGAGGCTTTCTATGAAAAGCAGCAAATCGTTCTATCAACATTTGTCAATTGTTGCTATTCATCAAAAATCTTGTAACTGCAGCTTGTATTAAGCTGCAGATACAAGGCTTTCTATGAAAAGCAGCTAAACGTTCTATCAACATTTGTTAAAATTGCCTTACCTAAAGCATTAAGCCTATAGTTGAATGTAACGACCACAACTTTTCTCTCAGCCAGAAACATTCCGGGATATTGTTGTGATGCACCCATCGTCCAACCACCCCCGTGTATAAATACCATAACAGGGAAAAGGGAGGGATTGGTTACAGCTCGCTCGTCTGTTTTCTGGAATTAAAGGCATGGAAATTATGTTTTTGTTTATGTTTATATAATATTAAATACATATTCAGGACATTCAATAGGACTGGATTTTGTCACTTTGCTTGCTTTAAGGTATTTGACCCATCATTTAAGGTATTCGCACACTAATGAACGTCTAAAATCATCGGCAAATGTCGACATATGTCGACATTTTCCGTATTTTCTTTCAAATATTTGTTCCAAAGGAAATTATTTGTGTTAGTATATTTAAATCAACTAATGTTCCAATATTTTAGAGTTTTAAAGATAAGATGTTGAAAAAAATAACCTCTTACTGCATTTATCTTGCAGTGATTTTTTTCTTAAAAAAACGGTCGTTATTGGGCCCCTTTCCCCTCTCTGAGGAATATACATTTTTCCCCCATTTCAGAGAAATTTTCTCCTCCTGGAACTAGATTTTTTGTTGCAAAGAAAAATCCAAATTATGTTTAGATTCTAGGCATCTCTAGCAGTTCTAATGGTTGTTTGAAGGTCCCATTATGATATACAAGCAAGTTAAATGCATTTATAACACTGTATTTGAGAGTATAAGCATGTATTGAAATTTCCCCTTTTTGGGCGTTCACGCGCAAATTTTCCCCCACCTATGGGCCCTGACCCCCTTCCCCCAAGATTAAAAATAAACACTGTCTTGAAACAAAAGTTACAGTTAAGGATTTGTTTTGATTACGTCATAACGTCGCCGCCAAAATATACGACGTCGTTCCTGCGTTCTGTATAATTGACGTCGACGCGTGTATAGCTTGTTGTCATACAACTAAAACCAAATTGTAGGGAAATCGGTTAATAGATTAGTAAATGGGCGATTTGTAAGTTAATTATTATTCAATTTTCAGTTTAACCTCTTCACAAAATCATGTCCGAAAGGATAGATAATTAAAGCAAAATAAAATTTAACATGTTCTTTATGTGTGTCAAAAAACGCACAAGGCATGTTACCACGGTGATTTCTATAATTTCGGACGGCGAAACTTCCCTATTCTTATGTATTTACTTCCTACACCTGTGTATATATTTTTCAAGTTCTGATTGGAAAGGCCCCACTAATACTTAATGTAGAATGACTTTTTAAATATGACAACCCCAAAAAATTCAAACAGATTTTTAAGAGAATTTTATTGCTATGCATTCCGACTTTTGCCTTTTTTACAATACTAATGTTGCAACAATCAGCTAAAACGAGTTAAGTGTATCAAATACGAGAAATACCTGTCCCCTGGACCTAAGAAGCTATGTTTGTTCAATTATATTGATGAATCGTCTTTAACATAATGTCATAGGGGTGGTCAATTAGAAATAATAACAAAACCCCATATATCTGATGAAATATGTGAGAGTAATGTCTCGATAAGTCGGAAAATGGGTAAAAAACAGCTGTCCCACCTCGGGGGTGGTCCAGTTCATCACTTTTGTACGGAGAGTACATATATAATACATATACAGTATACCTAGTATCCCAACCAGTAGCTTTTCCAAATTGTTTTAGTGGTGAAATAAAGAAATTTAAGATAAATGCATTTTTCTGCAAACAATTATGCATATGTCCCATGGTCTGGTGTGAATTACGTTATTTAGTTTTACACACATCCTAAAACGAAACCATGTTTTGAATACATGATATTAAATATCATTTATAAATAGTCAACAGCATGTGCAAACACATTGTATTACTCTTGAAAGTAGCAGTAGATTATTGTAAGTCACACTTTGCAATGAAGGAAGCTACCCCGCTCAATGAGCAGTAAATGTGAATTACGTTAATGCTTTTTAAAATTTCACACAATCAACGCTTAAGTTAAATACATAGTTTGGCATGTACCTACACATGTGTAGATTACATAAACCAAGAAGAACATTTCTCTTCAGAATTATTACCTGTGGAATTTTATTGTATGTTCAAAATTGTGAATTACGTGTCTGTGAATTACGTTACGCCATTTTTCGTTCCATAAAATATTTTATTCATTAAATGTCGCAAAATTAGAAACACTTAAGTCATATTTTAAATATTTATTAAATTCAAGTAGTCAATTGATAGTAAAACCGAAATATGTCAATGTGAAAAATCTGAGACCGAAACTATAGTGGGACATTTTTCGTTCGTATTTGATACACTTAACTCGTTTTAGCTGAATATGCCAAGAGTAATTTTTTATATTTAATAAGCTCTTGTTTGGTGCATAAATTATAGATGTTTCTGGAAAATGTCTCTTTTTATTCACTTTTGAGCATCTGTTAGTCAGCGAGCGAAAAGTCCATTTAACATATCGGTGTGATAAATCTTAAATTTGTCATAAAATTGTAAAATTCCCTTATTTTTTCAGAAAAAGTGTCTCTTTTTATGTAGATTGAGAAAATAAAGTGATCCACCCCGTAGAATTTTATGCCCATTAATGTGTGAATACCTTAAAACTCCACTTTCTAGCCATGGGACATGCATCAAATTACACACTCTTGTAAATAGACTTCAAATAAATTGATTCACCATGCCAGATTTCAAGATTATGCTTCAAGAAGAAAATAATAAAGAAAGTATCTATTTACTCTATATTCATATGCAAGGGAGGTAATTTATAACATTTTTGTCAAATATTTTCATAATTATGCATTAATTCAAAATTCTAAACCGTTCAAAATGCTTGTGTTTGTATTTGGAATGGAAATATAACACAGTTTAGGATTTACTGGTACTTTTCAAATTTCGCCTCTGGCTCTTTGGTGCTAATGATGGTATGTATATGTTAAGCTGCAGTTACGAGGTATTTCTTGAAAAACCTCAATTTGTTTTTATAATTTTCTCTTAGCCTTTTCCAAAATGGCAAGAATTTAGACTTTTCCAATTTTTAAGCTGTCGCATGTGATTAAATTGGTAATGATAAAACTAGAATTGTAGCATAGTGTAAGTAAAAAATGCTTATCAGCATTTTCTTCTTTTGCATCATTTTTTTTCCAAAGCATTTCTTTTTAATGGCATCAAAACCATGTTTGTTTAGTATTGTTATAAAGACTACAAGGTATGATTTTTGGATGAAATTTCTGTATTGGAAACAGACTGAAAATCATTATTTCTTGCTTTTGATAATGATCTTTGGTTATAATTGCCATTATTAATTGACAATACTTTTTACCGTAATAAAGGGACGGGCATTTATTAGAATTACCCTTAGGCCTATTTGCTTAAATTTTGCTTAAAATAAGCTGATTTTCAGCCAAGATTTATGGTATGGACGTATATAAGAATATGGTCGTTCACTAGAACAATTATGACATATTGATCATTTCTACTCACATTTGGTACAAAGATATTCATATACAGACAGTCCTCGCTGGTGTCCTGGGCCCTGTTAAAGCCGGGTACCGTCTGTTTGACGTACCATGGAATCTGCGGACATGCTGGTCTGTAATATGTTGCATCCCAGATACCTGACCATGAAGGGCGCTCTGGCTTCTACAAACAGAAAAGCAAGATTGATTAGTACTTTCCCAAATTACAAAATTTTTGGGTAGTCCAAATTTAAATGCAGATGACAATTCCAAGTAATTGATGTTTTTATGTGGTTACATGTAGAAAACATTGTGGAAAATGAAGAAATTGCTTTGTTGTTGAATGGTAGTGTCCTCTGATGTAAATGAGCGACATCAACATATCAAAGAGCGAATTTCACCAGAGAAAACTCGGATTACTGTTCTCCAACATAGGTTTACATTGGTGGGATACAAATTTCAGGAAGAATATGTACATCGATCAAACTCTGGACCTCATGAGAACCCTATGTTGCGTGTACTCATTTGAATTGTCTCTAAACATGATATCTCGTTTGGGAAAGCAGTCATGGCGAAGACTGTCGGTCCTGCAGGCATGTCTGATGAAAATTCCCTTGGTCTGGTGATTTTTTGGCTACTGTCAGTCCAACTGTCTGACACAAATTTTGATTAGTTAAATAGGGAATTATAGTTCGGTCTTACAAAATTTTATTCGGTCTGACAGATTATTCAGTATCGTCAGACCGAATGTCTGACAAAGATTTATGCTTCTTCGCCATGTCTGGGAAAGGGTTACCGAAATTACAGGTGTACTTACATTGAATCTGAACTGTCTCCTCCAATCTAAATATTCGGAGATACGTTTAGCGAAGGGAATGCCCAGAAGGTTAATTCTCTGTTTATTGTAGGCCGAACTAGAACTGTCGCAAAGCGGACAAATACCCCCCACTAGCGCGTTGTCACTGAAAAAGTGCTAAAGTTCAAAGTGGCATAACTCTGAAACTACTGCCTGGATCAAGATGAAAATTGCAGGTGCACAACTTCATATGATAGGGAACAACCTGCTAAAATTTCAGCAAAATCGGTCAAAAACTGTGGGAGGAGAAAAGGACACAAAATTATGTCCACGGACGGACGGACAGACGGACGGACGGACAACCGGAATCCAGTATACCCCCCATAACTTTGTTGTGGGGGGTATAATAATAACTAACTCTTACAATTTGAAAGGACGTGGACTTGTGGACGACAAAATAATCATCAATATGTATAAAGTATGTAGTATTGTGTGTATTTATAGCAAATAAAATATTGAGGAAAAAGGAGAAATTGCTGATTTTCAGCAATTTCTCCTTTTCTCTCAATGTTTTCCCAAACTAGATCTATTTGTAAAAGGGATTTAGAGATAAAAAATGGGGTGGAAAGGGTACCTTACTTGTGTATGTAATTATTTTGTTGTACTGGTATGGGTCTAAGCTTAATTCAGTTAACGTTAAGGTTCAGGTAAATTCGGTATCTACACAAAATTCAAAGTTATTTTTTGCATTTATTCTTAACATGTATATGCCATATTATATATCAAATTAAAGCTCTGCATGAGTAGAAGATATTAAGCAACTTAATTCTGGTCTACCTTGTAAAGCATAATCAAAACATTGCGAAAAAGGACGACTTCCAGGAAAACCGAGAACATAGTTATCCTTGAATGAAGTTGGCTAGTTTTTCACACAAACATACACCATGGTCTAAACTTGGTAGTACTACTACTTACATGAAGTTACTTTCTACAAAAAACGTGCATTTACGAAATAAACTTTGGACATTTCTTCATTTTTCATATAAAATTCAAGGTGGAACTATTTTTTTAAAACACTATGTATGGTTAAAATATTTGGCCATATTCTCAAGCAGTCAAAGTAAGTTTTCTAATAAAATTGTTATTTTTCTTTATTTGATGAACTGAAATAAATCAGTGATGGTTCCTACAGTGAAGACATGTGTCACATGATAGTAATTACCTTTCCCCATTTTTCTATTGACACACCACTTACATTTTTCATATTGATTCCAAAAGTGTAAACATATTTTCAAGGTATCTTGTTATCAGAATTGTGTTATAAGTTAGCATAACATTCCCTTTGTTGTAATGTTGTATTGCTCGGTAATTGCAAGGAAAATTATCAAAAAAAAGCATGATACATATCTGGACGCTACTAATTTGTAATGGTCGTAGCTTTACACCATACATTTCTTAAATTATGCTACAATATAATTTCGTTTGATATATCGTTTAAAATATTTTTTTGTGTAGAGACGGAATGCATATTGTATTTATTATGCATGCACGTTTTGTCTTTGCGAAATTAAATAGTTTTCGAAAAAATTTCAATACATGAAGAGAGTCCATTTCCGGTGCAGATTATTTCATATTTATGCATGGCATAGTCCAAATTCTTTGAAAATCGAAGAATAGTAATACGTACACCACCTTTCAGATATCAATTCTAATGTGTCTGACAACTCACCATTCATTAAATATGTTTTTTACGCAGATCTGTTCGATGTTTGACTTTTTGTTTACAAATTCGAGGATGCTGGTTCCCGGCACAACCAAATAACGCTGAAAATAGTTCCGAATTTTGCGAAACTTTTTTGTTGATTTACCGATCGAATTTTTATAGATATTTGTAAATATAATAAATAGGATAATTACAACTGAAAATCTTGATAATAGTCACGAAAAATAACTTTTATCAAAGATACGAATATGCACGTATGAAGCCACTGTTTACAAGAGAAGGCCGGAAACGATTGAGTGACATTTAAATCGACGATTATATGAAGATGAAGACGCGATCGATGTAATGCATCGTACTTGAAGATGAAAAATGGGGCGGCACGAAATTCCCAAATCTACCCAAATCTACCCAAATCTACCCAAATCTTACCCAAATCTACCCAAATCTACCCAAATCTTACCCAAATCTACCATATCCTACCCAAATCAAGCAAACAGTTCGACATAAATTTCGGTTTTTAATTACACAAAAAACTGGAAAAAAAAAATGATTCTGAACAATAATATCGTCGTGTTACTGCAAAACTTCGTAACTGCTGAGTGTAATCAGTTTCTCAACATTTTGATTTTTATATTCGATAAGGTCTCTTTTAGCGTGAGAGGTCACATTATTAAAGGGACATTTCATTCCAATTTAATTTTTTTAAATTATGTCTTGATACCAAGATTGGTTATTCTAATGAGTATAAATACTATTGTTTTTTTTTGAAGTTGTTGCCAATAAGCGAGAAACACACATTTAAAGTTGAGACATAATCGATAAATTGCATATAAATCCGAACTGTTGTCCACAACAATTTGTTCAATTTTAACACAAAAATATAAATTTCTCGTAAACGGCGTAATATTTTGGCTCGAAATTTTCAGAATTTTCATAAGGAAATATGCTCTTTCAGATAAAAGTAAAAGTAAAATTTATGATAAAAAATTCTGAAATGTCACTTTAAGGACACAGTTCCGTATTGTGGCCCCAGATCCAGTGTCATGAGCGGATCCAGACTTTTTCTGTTTTTTTCCGGGTGACCGACTGCATTGACGCAAGAAAATTCTCAGCCTTTTTCTTTGACAAATTCGAGGCAAGCGCAACCCTGGATTCAAGCATTTGTGTAAATAATAAAAGCTGTGACAAATTACTCTAATACAGGTTGAGAAGTTTATGATATCATCGTTAGGCCTACAACACTTAATCCGGGTTTTGTCAGAATACTTTAACCTTTTCCAAAAAGAACCCATTTTATGTGCCTTCCAGAAAACAACAAAAACTAAAAAGACAAACTTTGAGGCAAGAGGCGAAAATGCTGATAACTAGCATTTTCATAATTTGCCTCAACATTCTCTTCGCTATATTGTACGAGTATCGAACATAAATCTTCATCTATTTCTATTTTGTTGTTGAAAATGAACGTAAATGAAAGAAATGAACGTAATAGATCTATAAAAAAAATGCGATTGATCAATACACAGTGTCGATTTTTTATTGCATATCAAAAGAAAAGAAAAAAAAAAACATTTTTTTCGCTTTGCACCCGATAAAGCCTTCTTACTCTGCGCATAGAACACGTAGGAATGGAAATAAATCAAGCGTACAATTCTCGAATTATTCGGTACAATTCCCGAATCGGCAGGCAAAGTTATAATTCTTACTTTGCCAAGAATATAGATCATATAATCATATAAATTTCGGGAATACTTTCGAAATAATATCATTAGATTTGGGTAGATTTGGGTAAGATTTGGGTAGATTTGGGTAAGATTTGGGTAGATTTGGGTAAGATTTGGGTAGATTTGGGTAGATTTGGGTAAGATTTGGGTAGATTTGGGTAGATTTGGGAGTTTCGTGCTGCCGGAAAAATGAACCTAATTTAAAGGTACTTTTCATTTTTTTTTCGCTGCCTATCTTTTTATGCCCCCAAAACACTACTGGATAGGAGTCAATGGATTTTGCAAATGGCGTCCGATGAAAAAGCATGGGCGGGAATGGTCTTTGGGGAATATCATGAAAACTGCTGTGATATATTGACATATCAAGGTAGTACTACCTGGACTAGAATGTGCACATTATATTGGCATATCTCAAAGAAGAAAATTTGTTGTCTAGAAAAAGTTGCTGGTTTTGGGAGAAACGCCAAATTTTCAACTTGTCTTGTTGAATTTGGTTCTCAACTTTGTTCTTTCTGTCAAATGAACTATGCCTATGGCATGTTTTAATCATGATGTAACAGAACATAAAACAAATTTTTACTGAAAAACTTGTTTAACTTGGAACCAGCAATGGCGCAAATTCACTGTCAAACTGTTTAGCGGATCCTTAAAGCTGAAATTACAGGTGTACAATACTTACATTGAATCTGAACTGCCTCCTCCAATCTGAATATTCGGAGATCCGTTTAGCGTACGGAACGCCCAGAAACACGTTGATCCTCTGTTTATCATACGCCGAGTAGTGAGACGGGATCGTAAAACCTTCGACACGACCGTGCTGCGTATTTACGATCACGTTGTATTTATGGACCACCTGATTACTCGTCCGACCGATTAGTGTGAAAATATACACGATGACGAATAGATATGACACCATTTTATGTACAGAAGTCATTTTCTCGCACTGTTTTGGGCTGTCAAGACATATTTCCGGATTTTTAAATAATGTCAACAACCATTTTGGATTACCTGGATCACGTGACTTTTCGAAGGTAACCGGTGTACAGGTAAAAATGTATGCGGATAATAAATCTCGCTTGCCCCCCTTTTGTTTTAAAATATTATGCGGATAAAGGATCTTGTTTGCCCCCGCCCCCTTTTCTGTATAAACCCCTTCCCCAAACAACACCTAATTCTTATTTCCCTCTGGAAACAAGCTAGAAAACATTTATAGAAAAGAAGTTTGTGATTAACCATAGGGGTCTGTAATTTGACCCCTAGCACCTAATTATGAACCTTTTTTAGTATAAAGTATAAGAAATGAATAGAAGATGCCAAGGGTCAAATTACAGACCCCTATGTGATTAACCACAATTGCTCTCCTTTTCCCTACATGTTTTCATCTATTGATGTAACTATAAAAGTTTTCTTCAATAGAAAAGTTTGAATTTGAGAGAAAAGAAGAGATTCTGCTGATAACTAGGAAACTTCTCAATTTCCCTTAATGTTTTCATTGCAATAAATCTACTAGGGCAATAGATCTAATATACTTTTTTCTATCTGTGACACCAATTATGTTGTCATCTGCAAATTCGTTCAGATTTGGCTAGTCTAACTTTGACGTCCTACAAAGAAAAGCTCGAGAAAACATCTAGACAAAAGGAGAAAATGCTGATAATCATCATTAACTCCTTTTGCCTAAATATTTTCTATTTCATATTGCATACAAATCCTATTTTTGTTAACACCAATAAAACCTTCCCCAACATCTTTCAACTTGAAACACCTTAAGTCCTTGTCTTTTCACTTAAATTTTTTGAAATTCTAAATGATTGTAGACTTTTTGAGTTATATTCCCTTAAAAAATTTAGAAATATGAAAAAGTATGAATATCACCAAAAGGCTATTACTCAATTTATATGATGAGCTGAGTTATAGTTATTGTGCACTGACTTTTCCTTAATTAACCCATTAACACACAGTGACTCCTTTTGACTCCTTACGAGATAATGTTTTGGGAAACAATTGTGACAAGCAATTTCTTCATTTCCCACAATGTTTTCTACCAAAAAAAAGAACAAAAGATTTCAAATTTCCTTAACTTGAAATTGTCATCTGCAACATCTTTAAATTTGGACCAGTCCAAAATTTGTCATTTGGTAATGGGTTAAATGTATCCACCTATGAAGTTTCGTGATTCTACCTTACATTCCTTTTGACTTATGCTCCAGACAAAAATTCAGTATGAGAACCAACAAAGGACAATAACTCCAAAAATATAATTGACAGAGTTATGGTTCTTGTGCACTTATCCTCACTCCTCAATGAGATCTACCCACATATGAAGTTTCATGATTCTACCTTGCATCTTGTTCCAGTTTTGCTCCGGACAAGGTTGGTCTACAGACCGACAATCTGACTGACTGACCGTCCGACTGAGGGAGCAAACGACCGACCATATTACAGACACTTGCAAAACAGTTTCTTCGAAAGGGGGCATAGAAATATTGGAGCAAAGGAAGAAAATGGTGGTGGTCAGCAATTTCTTTTGCCTCAATGTTTTCATCGGCTCTTCTTATTACATATTGGGATATCAAAACTCGGTTTTGTTTAACCCTTTCCCAAATAAGACCTGGTTTTGACGTCCCTAACAGAACAGGCTTGGGAAAACATTGAAACAAAAGAAGAAACTGCTGATAACCAGCAGTTTCTCCTTTTGTCTCAATATTTTCTGTGCCATATTTTACACAAAACATGTCTTTATTATCATCATTTTTGTCGTCTGCAGCAGCTTTCAAATTGGATCACCCTAAAATTTTGTCGTTTGGGAAAGGATTAAGAAAGGTGTAAACTCAAACCTTGTGAAGGAAAGAAACAAACAAGTAACATCAAAATATCATCACTTCTTTCTGTTTTATTCAAAATTTAATGTAAAAAGTTCTGCTTAGTAAAAAAAAGACTTTTATCAATATTCATCTAAATAAATTGTATTATCATGATCTAAATAACAGACTAATTATAGCATATAAACTTGTACTATTGTCACATGTCTTACCAAAAGGGACCATTTGGGAAAGGTAATTTTCTGCTCGTCAAAATAATTTTTCCTATCTAACTATATAAAATACATGGTTGACCTCTTCTGATACAGTTCCATTTTTAAAATTTTGTTTTATGGACTTTCCACATGAGGTCCCTTTTATCATGACAGGTCACATACATTTGTGACCCGTCACGCTAAAAGGGAACATATAGGAAGTGTGAAAAATATTGACCCTAGTCAGTCTGCGCAGTCCGCGCAGCCAGACTAGGGCGGACATTTTTCACTTTTATGTAATTTTCTAAATCCGGAATGTTTTCCCTATCTTACTTTAACTTCATTTTTCGCATACGGGATCTGGTTGGCCTGTGCTGAGTCTGACAAGTTTGTTAAAATTTTGTTTTATGGACTTTCCACATTAGGTTCCTTTTGAGCATGATGGGTCACATATATAGCCTTTATGGCATATAAAAACAAGAGATGTTTGTAAAACATATATGCCCCCTCAAGGGCCTACATTTGAGGTAGGTCAAAGTCCAAGGTCAAGTTAACAAGGTCCAAGGTCATGGTCAAATATGAAAGGTCTTGGTAGGAGGTGTCTATGTGTGAAATATCAAAGCTGTATATGTAAAAGTAAAATGAAACATAGGCCAGGTTAAAGTTTCTAAAAGTAGGCCAAATGCCAAGGTCAAGGTCAAATGTGAAAGGTCTTGGTTGGAGGTGTCCATGTGTGAAATATCAAGGCTGTAGGTGTAAAAGGACATGATATATATGCCTGGTTTCAGTCTTTTTAAAAGTAGGTCAAACTCCAAGGTCAAGGTTGCAATATTCAAGGTCATGGTCAAATGTGATAGGTCTTGGTAGGAGGTGTCTATGTGTGAAATATCAAGGCTGTAGGTGTAATAGGACATAAGATAAAGGCTAGGTTAGATATTTCTAAAAGTAGGTCAAACTCTAAGGTCAAGGTCCAAGGTCATGGTCAAAAGTGAAATATCTTGGTTGGAAGTGACCATGTGGGAAATATCAAGGCTGTATCTGTAAAATGACATGAAATATAGGCCAGGTTAATGTATTATTAAAGTAGGTCAAACACAAATGTCAAGGTCACAAGGTCCAAGGTCATGGTCAAATGTGAAAGGTCTCGGTCGTAGGTGTCCATGTGTCAAATATCAAGGCTGTATGTGTAAAAGGACATGATATATCGGCTAGGTTAAAGTTCTTTTTAAAGTAGGTCAAAGTCCAAGGTCAAGGTCACAAGGTCCAAGGTCATGGTCAAATGTGAAAGGTCTTAGTAAGATGTGTCCATGTGTGAAATACCAAGGCTGTATGTGTAATAGCACATAAGATATAGGCCCAGTTTAATTTTTTTAAAAGTAGGTCAAACTCCAAGGTCAAGGCCACATGATCCAAGGTCATAGTCGTATGTGATAGGTCTAAGTCGGAGGTTTCCATGTGTCAAATATCAAGGCTGTATGTGTAAATGGACATGATATATCGGCCAGTTTAAAGTTTTTTAAAAGTAGGTCAAACTCCAAGGTCAAGGTCACAAAGTCCAAGGTCATGGTCAATTGTGAAAGGTCTTGGTAAGATGTGTCCATGTGTGAAATATCAAGGCTGTATTTGTAAAAGGTCATGAGATATATGCCGGGTTTAATTTTTTTTAAAGTAGGTCAAACTCCAAGGTCAAGGTCACAAGGTCCAAGGTCATGGTTAAATGTGAACAATGTTGGTAGGAGGTATCTATGTGTGAGATATCAAGGCTGTATGTGTAAAAGGACACGAGATATAGGCAAGGTTAAGAATTAAGTGTAAAATTCAACAAAGGGCAATAACTCCAAGAATTTGATTGGCAGAGTTGCGGTTCTTGTGCACTGCACCTCTCCATAATGATATCTATTCACCTGTAAAGTTTCATGATTCTACCTTACATAGTTTTTGAGTTATGCTCCGGACAAGAATCAAGTTATAAAATCAACAAAGGGCAATAACTCACAAAATTTGATTGGCAGAGTTACGGTTCTTGTGCACTGCACCTCTCCATAATAAGATCTATCCACCTGTAAAGTTTCATGATTCTACCTTACATACTTTTTGAGTTATTCACCGGACAATAATCAAGTTTGAAAATCAACAAAGGGCAATAGCCCAAAAAATATGATCAGCAGAGTTACGGTTCTTGTGCACTGCACCTCTCCATAATGAGATCTATCCACCTGTAAAATTTCATGATTCTACCTAACATAGTTTTTGAGTTATGCTCCGGACAAGAATCAAGTTTGAAAATCAACAAAGGGCAATAACTCAAAAAATTTGACCAGCAGAGTTACGGTTCTTGTGCACTGCACCTCTCCATAATGAGATCTATCCACCTGTAAAGTTTTATGATTCTACCTAACATAGTTATTGAGCTATGCTCCGGACAAAAATCAAGTTTGAAAATCAACAAAGGGCAATAACTCAAAAAATTTGATCGGCAGAGTTACGGTTCTTGTGCACTGCACCTCTCCATAATGAGATCTATCCACCTGTAAAGTTTCATGATTGTACCTTACATACTTTTTGAGTTATGCTCCGGACAAGAATCAAGTTATAAAATCAACAAAGGGCAATAACTCAAAAAATTTGATCGGCAGAGTTACGGTTCTTGTGCACTGCACCTCTCCATAATGAGATCTATCCACCTATGAAGTTTCATGATTCTACCTTTAATACTTTTCGAGTTATGCTCCGGACAAGGTTTGGTCTACGGACAGACCGACCGACCGACCGACCGACCGACCGACCGACCGACCGACCGACCGACCTACCGACCGACCGACCGACCGACCTTCCGACCGACCGACACTTGCAAAACAATATACCCCCATTTTCTTCGAAAGGGGGCATAATTATAATATGCTTCAATAGTTGCCCTAACAACATTAATTAAGAGACCAACAGTTTATCACAATGCACCAATTAATTGTATATTCTATCTACTACATGATTAAACATAAAAATATATAATAAGACATTTTAGATTTCTGATTCATTTATGTTATAATGAAAAGTTCTATAAATGAGCTGCTATGTAGCACAAGGTCCCTTACCCTTTCCCAGAAGGCAAAAATTGGGACTGTTCCTGTGTTAAAGCTTCTGCAAATGACAAAATAGGTGTTGATTTATTAAGATGGGATTAGCATATACCGGTATCATCCATCAGAAAATATTGATAATCAGCATTTTCTTCTTTTGTCTTAAATTGTTTTCCAAAGCCTTCTATTGGGAACGTCAAATCCAGGTCTTCTTTGGGGGAGGGTTAAAAAGCATTGGAGCCTTCCATGATTCCAGATTAGCCTGTACACGTGTGCACACTAATCAGGATCCATGCTGGTCATTTTCAGTAACTGTTGCTATAGGTCATGTAGAAGCTACTAGAGTACAAAGATCTTGATCAGATAGCTGCTGCAACAGTGTTCTCCCCAGCCCAATAAGCTGTATTGGCCCCACTACAGCTTCATGGAAATCAGTGTAATGCCACTACAACTTCAAAAGTACCCCACAGCTTAATTTCTTCAAAATGGTCACCAAAGCGAGACATTTTGAGGTATTTCATGTCAAAAACTATAAATGGGGCATTCTTTTAAACTAACGCTAAGAGCTGTCCGAAGACAGCGCGCTCGACTTTCTAAGTTGCTTAGTATAAAGGGGGCATAACTCCAAATAGAGTGGTCCCAGGGTCATGGGCCCTGAGTAAGAAAGAGGGTGTGATGGTGAATAAGTATTCCAAGTTTGGGTGGAATCCCTTTGATAGTATGGAAGTTATTGATGTTTGAAAAAACTTTAACCTTGGTTGCAACGCCAACGCCGACGCCCGGGTGACAGTAAAAGCTCTCATTTTCTTCGAAAAGTCGAGCTAAAAAGTACTAATTCTGTATAAAAACATCATGGAACAAGCAAATTCGTTGAATTGATATCCCCCGCCGAATATATTTTCATTGTCAATAAAGTAGCGCGGAAACGAATATAACTCTGTATGTATATGGCTTCAACAGAACGAATATCACTCTGTATGTATATGGCTTCAACAGAACGAATATCACTCTGTATGTATATGGCTAAAACAGTCAGGGGCAGTAACTCTAAATTCGACGGTCGAACCGGGTAACCCCGACGATATGCGCATGTCCTCATTGTAGTAAAGCTGTGTGCCAAGTTTCATTGAAATCCGGTGTATAATTTTCAAGAAATAGCGCAGAATCGAATATCACTGTATGTATATGGCTTAAACAGTCAGGGGCAGTAACTCTAAATTCGGCGGTCAAACCGGGTAACCCCGACGATATGCGCATGTCCACTTTGTAGTGAAGCTGTGAGCCAAGTTTCATTGAAATCCGATCTATAGTTTTCAAGAAATAGCGCGGAAACGAATATCACTCTGTATGTCTATGGCTTAAACAGTCAGGGGCAGTAACTCTAAATTTGGCTGTCGAACCGGGTAACCCCGACGATATGCGCATGTCCACTTTGTAGTGAAGCTGTGTGCCAAGTTTCATCAAAATCCGGTCTACAGTTTTCAAGAAATAGCGCGGAAACCAATATCACTCTGTATGTATATGGCTTAAACAGTCAGGGGCAGTAACTCTGAATTTGACGGTCGAATCCGGTAACCCCGACGATATGCCCATGTCCTCATTGTAGTGAAGCTGTGAGCCAAGTTTCATTGAAATCCAGTCTATAGTTTTCAAGAAATAGCGCGGAAACGAATATCAATCTGTATGTATATGGCTAAAACAGTCAGGGGCAGTAACTCTAAATTCGGCGGTCGAACCAAGTAACCCCGACGAAATGCGCATGTCCACTTTGTAGTGAAGCTGTGTGCCAAGTTTCATCGAAATCCGGTCTACAGTTTTCAAGAAATAGCGCGGAAACGAATATCACT
Organism: Fragum sueziense; assembly: GCA_963680895.1. Taxonomy (NCBI): domain Eukaryota; kingdom Metazoa; phylum Mollusca; class Bivalvia; order Cardiida; family Cardiidae; genus Fragum; species Fragum sueziense. Next base: position 12,974,252 of record OY804608.1, read on the forward strand.
CTGTATGTATATGGCTTAAACAGTCAGGGGCAGTAACTCTAAATTCGACGGTCGAACCGGGTAACCCCGACGATATGCGCATGTCCGCATTGTAGTAAAGCTGTGTGCTAAGTTTCATTGAAATCCAGTTTATAGTTTTCAAGAAATAGCGCGGAAACGAATATCACTCTGTATGTATATGGCTAAAACAGTCAGGGGCAGTAACTCTAAATTCGGCTGTCGAACCGAGTAACCCCGACGATATGCGCATGTCCACTTTGTAGTGAAGCTGTGTGCCAAGTTTCATTGAAATCCAGTCTATAGTTTTCAAGAAATAGCGCGGAAACGAATATCACTGTATGTATATGGCTAAAACAGTCAGGGGCAGTAACTCTAAATTCGGCGGTCGAACCGGGTAACCCCGACAATATGCGCATGTCCACTTTGTAGTGAAGCTGTGTCAAGTTTCATCGAAATCCGGTCTACAGTTTTCAAGAAATAGCGCGGAAACGAATATCACTCTGTATGTATATGGCTTAAACAGTCAGGGGTAGTAACTCTAAATTGGACAGTCGAACCGGGTAACCCCGACGATATGCGCATGTCCGCATTGTAGTAAAGCTGTGTGCCAAGTTTCATTGAAATCCGGTTCATAGTTTTCAAGAAATAGCGCGGAAACGAATATCACTCTGTATGTATATGGCTAAAACAGTCAGGGGCAGTAACTCTAAATTCGGCGGTCGAACCAAGTAACCCCGACGATATGCGCATGTCCACTTTGTAGTGAAGCTGTGTGCCAAGTTTCATCGAAATCCGGTCTATAGTTTCCAAGAAATAGCGCGGAAACGAATATCACTGTATGTATATGGCTAAAACAGTCAGGGGCAGTAACTCTAAATTCGGCGGTCGAACCGGGTAACCCCGACAATATGCGCATGTCCACTTTGTAGTGAAGCTGTGTGCCAAGTTTCATCGAAATCCGGTCTACAGTTTTCAAGAAATAGCGCGGAAACGAATATCACTCTATATGTATATGGCTTAAACAGTCAGGGGCAGTAACTCTGAATTCAATGGTCGAACCAGGTAACCCCGACAATATGCGCATGTACTCTTTGTAGTGAAGCTGTGTGCCAAGTTTCATCAAAAGCCGGTCTATAGTTTCCAAGAAATAGCGCGGAAACGAATGTCGGAATATCACTCTGTATGTATATGGCTAAAACAGTCAGGGGCAGTAACTCTAAATTTGGCGGTCGAACCGAGTAACCCCGACGATATGCGCATGTCCACTTTGTAGTGAAGCTGTGTGCCAAGTTTCATCGAAATCCGGTCTATAGTTTCCAAGAAATAGCGCGGAAACGAATATCACTGTATGTATATGGCTAAAACAATCAGGGGCAGTAACTCTAAATTCGACGGTCGAACCGGGTAACCCCGACGATATGCGCATGTCTGCATTGTAGTAAAGCTGTGTGCCAAGTTTCATTGAAATCCGGTTCATAGTTTTCAAGAAATAGCGCGGAAACGAATATCACTCTGTATGTATATGGCTAAAACAGTCAGGGGCAGTAACTCTAAATTCGGCGGTCGAACCGGGTAACCCCGACAATATGCGCATGTCCACTTTGTAGTGAAGCTGTGTGCCAAGTTTCATTGAAATCCGGTCTACAGTTTTCAAGAAATAGCGCGGAAACGAATATCACTCTATATGTATATGGCTTAAACAGTCAGGGGCAGTAACTCTGAATTCAATGGTCGAACCAGGTAACCCCGACAATATGCGCATGTCCTCTTTGTAGTGAAGCTGTGTGCCAAGTTTCATCAAAAGCCGGTCTATAGTTTCCAAGAAATAGCGCGGAAACGAATGTCGGAATATCACTCTGTATGTATATGGCTAAAACAGTCAGGGGCAGTAACTCTAAATTTGGCGGTCGAACCGAGTAACCCCGACGATATGCGCATGTCCACTTTGTAGTGAAGCTGTGTGCCAAGTTTCATCGAAATCCGGTCTATAGTTTTCAAGAAATAGCGGGGAAACGAATATCACTGTATGTATATGGCTAAAACAGTCAGGGGCAGTAACTCTAAATTCGACGGTCGAACCGGGTAACCCCGACGATATGCGCATGTCCACTTTGTAGTGAAGCTGTGTGCCAAGTTTCATCAAAATCCGGTCTACAGTTTTCAAGAAATAGCGCGGAAACGAATATCACTCTGTATGTATATGGCTTAAACAGTCAGGGGCAGTAACTCTGAATTCAATGGTCGAACCAGGTAACCCCGACGATATGTGCATGTCCTCTTTGTAGTGAAGCTGTGTGCCAAGTTTCATCGAAATCCGGTCTATAGTTTCCAAGAAATAGCGCGGAAACGAATGTCAGACGGACGGACGGACGGACAGAAGGACATGGCAAAAACAATATCCCCCCCGAAAAATTTTTTCGGCGGGGGATAAAAAGAAAATATTCTCAAATTGAGCATTTCAGCTTTTCCGATTATGATTTTATTCACAATTATTTGCATGAACACAATGTGTTGCAAGGTTTACCAATGCCACTATGGCTTCAAAATATTCTGCTGAGAACCCTGTAGCATGTATAATGTGCAGGCTGATCTGGATCCATTTTTGTCTCATATGCCACAAAGGCCTTTTTTCCAGATCCAGCTCAAATGATATAACAAAATATCCAAATTTTCTATGCGTAGAGGTCAGATAAAATTCAAAATCTTAAGCAATGAAAATGTGTATACTTTTACTTATTCCTTTCCCAAAGGACTATATTGTAGGGTGGTCCAAAATGAAAGCTGTTGCAAAAGTCAAAATGCATACTGATGAAGATGGGATTTGTGTACAATATAGCTAAGAAAATATTGAGGCAAACTAAGAAAATGCTGATTATCAGCATTTTCTTCTTTTGCCTCAATGTTTTCTGAAGCTTTTTCTATCAGAGACATCAAAACCAGGTCTTGTTTGGGAAAGAGTTAAATGATGCCTAAAATTGAAATAGCACATTCTTCTACATGTAAATGTTTATAAGCACTATCAAAATGGAATGAAAAAGATCTATTATGTCCAAAGTACCAACAAAATGGTATAAACAAAATAATAATTCTAGTACTATCATTAACAAAATTATCTGTGCAAGTGCAAAACTTGTCAAAACGTCAACATGTAATTTCTTTAACCCATAACCACATGGCAAAATTTTAGACTTGTTGAAATTCAAACTTGTTGCAGACAACAATTCCAACTGTATGAAATTTTACATTTTTTCTTAGTCTTTTGGAGAAGAAAACATTATGGGACATAGAAGAATCATACTATAATTTGAGCAACGTTTTTCCATTTGTCCGTTTGTTCCCCTACTCCTCCCAGGTCCTTGGGCCGATCTTCACCAAACTTGGAGGGAAGGTGGAGGGCGGCCCCGGGTATTAGCTTGAGGGGTTCATTTTTTGAAAGGTCAAGGTCATTGAGGTCAAAGGTCAAATTTATGTTTTTACGGGTTACGGGTATCATTTTTACAGGTTACGGGACGGGATTGCTTACGGGTTACGGGACAGGATTAGGTGGAGGGCAGCCGGGGTCAAGGTCATCGAGGTCAAAGGTCAAATTTCGAGACGGGTAAAATTGCTAGTTAATTAAATTGTAACAACATTATATGTTTTCTACCTAGAAAGATAAAAAAAAATATTTCATTCATTTGAAATTGCAGTCAGCAACATCTTTGAATATTCAAACCACCTTGAAATTTTACTGTTTGAGAGTAAATAAACACCCTTTAGACACTGTAAAATAAACAATTAACAACAATCATAACCAATAACTTGTGTATCAAATTAACACAGGTAGATTAGAAAATTCAACAACAGCCCAACAAGTTGTTACATCACTGGCAGATCCAGGGGTATTCTGGGAAATCTTGTGCATGTAGTAACATAGATATTGTATGCTGTGCAAGCTCTTCTCAAACAAGTCCTGTTTTTTTTTTTTTAAATTTACCAGTAGTTTTTGAAAACGAACATTTACTTCTTTTACCACAATAATTTCTGTACTATATTGTATACAAATTCTATCTTTACCAACATTTTTTTTTTTCTATATTTACCAACATTTTTTATATTCATATTGAAACATTTTGAACCTTCACTATAAAGGATTAAAGAAATATAATTGCAAAAGTTGTCTGCAGATAATGTAGTTTTATTAACCCTTCACAAAATGATGAAAGTTTATGTTGGTCCAAATTGAAAGCTGCTGTAGATGAACCAATTGATGTTAGTTGAAACTTATTCATTTTACACTCACAAGGACACAACTAGAAGCTTATCTAATTCCCTCTTGATTCTACTTTCTGGGTAAGACACCTTTACTCAAGAATGTGTGGGCCAATGAGAAGCCAAGAACAACCTCCCCTACTAGGGATTGATGTTAATTAACCCTTTCCCAAACAAGACCTGGTTTTGACGTCCCTAATAGATATGACTTTGGAAAACATCGAGTTAAAAGAAGAAACTGCTGATAACCAGAAGTTTCTCCTTTTGTCTCAATATTTTCTGTGCCATATTTTACACAAATCCTATCTTTAATAACATCCATTTTGTCATTTGTGGCAGTTTGAAGTGGATCACCCTTGAATTTTATCATTTGGGAAAGAGTTAAGATAGGAATGGTATACAAAAGAGCATAGAAAATATTCAGCAAAAGGAGTAAATGCTGATCATTATCATTTCCTTCCCTTGTTTCAATGTTTTTCCTAGTCTTTTCTATCAGGGACGTCAAAACCAGGTCTTGTTTTGAAAAGAGTCAAAATTGTTGAAACAAATAAAGATTTCTATGTTGGATATATTGGTGATACACATGGACTGAATAATTGGTCAATCAGTATGTGTTCTGATTGAGTTCAGTGATCTTTCTTTTTTAACCCTTTCCAAAACAAGACCTGGTTTTGACGTCCCTGATAGAATAGACTTGGGAAAACATTGAAACAAAAGAAGAAACTGCTGATAACCAGCAGTTTCTCCTTTTGTATCAATATTTTCTATGCCATATTTTACACAAATCCTATCTTAAATAATTTCCATTTTGTCATTTGTGGCAGTTTTTGAAGTAGATCACCCTAAAATTTTGTCGTTTGGGAAAAGGTTAATATGAGATGAGACATCACAACTTTTCAGACCTCCACACACAACTTTCAACCTAGAGCTTAATCTTTGGCTGTTCTTGTATATCTTGTAATTGATGAACTGTAAAAATTCATCAGATGCTTACCAAATTTCAGGGATCATCTCAGCCATTATACATTTTCATGAGGTCTGTAAGCAGTACCATCAGTACTTTGATTTGTATTGGCATCCATTTTGTCAGGGGTTTTCTCAACAGTAACAGAAACTTCTTCACTGAGGGGTGGTATATCAATCTCTTTAACTATACACATGTAAAGTAACATCAGTACACCCTGGAAAATATATATATATACAAGATTAGTAACACAGTTTTTGGCTGGGGTGCATGAAATTCTATTCCTTGCTGTAAAGAAATATGTAAGTTTCATGTACGAATGAACCACATTCCAAATTGAATTAAAAGAGGCCACCTGGGAAAAATGAAAGGCATCAACCCTAGTCACTCTGCACAAACTTTGAAGCCTTACTAGGGTTGGAGCTTTTCACCATTTGATGATTTTCTGAAAATAGAAATTTTTTCTAAATTCTCCGTAACTTTGCTCTTATTTTTGAAAAGGAATATCTGGCCCCGGTTTCTCGAAAGAACTTAAGTACATACTCATGAGAACATGCTCAACTTCAAAGCCAAAGGAATACTCTCCAACGTTGAAGGGTATTCGATTGAAGATTGGATTTCGTGCGATTTGAGCACGGTGCTCAGATTTGAGCATGAGAACGTACCTAAGTATTTTCGAGAAACCGAGGTCTGGTGCATCTTTGTCGAGTAAGATCTATTTTTCATATATTGGCTTAACCCTTTACCAAACAATAAAATTTCAGGGGAATTCGAAAGCTGATGCAGATAAGAAAATGGATGATAATATTATATAGTTAAAATTTGTGAATAATGTAGCAAAGAAAACATTGAGGCAAAAGGAAACAAGATGTGTTTGTGAAACACTAATGCCCCCGAAATGGCTATTGTTCTTGAGAAAATGCCAATGTTAAGTTTTCATATTAAGTTTTCATGTTAAGGGTTGATAATATGAGGTTATTTAACATGTCTTTGTACAATACTGAATTCTATTGGATGAATACTTTGCAGAACGAGGCTATATTTGGACGAGCCGATAGGCGAGTCTAAATATAGACTTGTTCTGCAAAGTATGAATCCAATAGAATTCGGTATTGTACAAAGACATGTTAAATGACCTCTTTATTTCACATCATTTTTTTTCACACAAAACATGACAAAGATTAATTTTGTATAAAATTGAGATCTAGATCTAACTAGAACTGTCGCAAAGCGGACAAATACCCCCCACTAGCGCCTTGTCACTGAAAAAGTGCTGTAGATCAACCGGTTCTTGACTAAGAGTACGGAAACTGATTTTAAAAAAGTTCGATTGTGACCTTGACCTTTGACCTTTTTGATCCAAAAACAATAGGGCACCTCCTTGGGTCATGGGCAACAACTGTGTAAAGTTTCATGATCCTAGGTCAACCGGTTCTTGACCTTAGAGCACAGAAACGGATTTTAAACAAAGTCCGATTGTGACCTTGACCTTTGACCTTCGTGACCCCAAAACAATAGGGCACCTCCTTGGGTCATGGGCAACAACTGTGTAAAGTTTCATGATCCTAGGTCAACCGGTTCTTGACTTAGAGCACGGAAACGGATTTTAAACAACGTCCGATTGTGACCTTGACCTTTGACCTTGGTGACCCAAAAACAATAGGGCACCTCCTTGGGTCATGGGCAACAACTGTATAAAGTTTCATGATCCTAGGTCAACCGGTTCTTGACTTAGAGCACGGAAACGGATTTTAAACAAAGTCCGATTGTGACCTTGACCTTTGACCTTGGTGACCCAAAAACTATAGGGCACCTCCTTGGGTCATGGGCAACAACTGTGTAAAGTTTCATGATCCTAGGTCAACCGGTTCTTGACTTAGAGCACGGAAACGGATTTTAAACAAAGTCCGATTGTGACCTTGACCTTTGACCTTGGTGACCCAAAAACAATAGGGCACCTCCTTGGGTCATGGGCAACAACTGTGTAAAGTTTCATGATCCTAGGTCAACCGGTTCTTGACTTAGAGCACGGAAACGGATTTTAAATAAAGTCCGATTGTGACCTTGACCTTTGTGACCCCAAAACAATAGGGCACCTCCTTGGGTCAAGGGCAACAACTGTGTAAAGTTTCATGATCCTAGGTCAACCGGTTCTTGACTTAGAGCACGGAAACGGATTTTGAACAAAGTCCGATTGTGACCTTGACCTTTGACCTTGGTGACCCAAAAACAATAGGGCACCTCCTTGGGCCATGGGCAACAACTGTGTAAAGTTTCATGATCCTAGGTCAACCGGTTCTTGACTTAGAGCACGGAAACGGATTTTAAACAAAGTCCGATTGTGACCTTGACCTTTGACCTTGGTGACCCAAAAACAATAGGGCACCTCCTTGGGTCATGGGCAACAACTGTGTAAAGTTTCATGATCCTAGGTCAACCGGTTCATGACTTAGAGCACGGAAACGAAAAAGTCTACGGACGGACGGACGGACGGACGGACGGACGGATGGACGGACGGACGGACGGACGGACGGACAGACAGACAGACAGACATGGTGAAACCAATATACCCCCCTCTACTTCGTAGGTGGGGGGTATAATTACTTTTAAATAGAATTCCAACGTGAAAAAAGGAAGAAAACAACATAGGCCTGTGTCATGAAAAAAATGTAGGCCTCATGTACATTTCTAACGCTGTGAAATATACAGCATCTGACATTAAATCTATATTTATCGATTTATGTTTGTCTCAAAAGATTGAATAGACCGTCATAAATTATGATAGTGTGAAATGTACATGAAATTTGTCATATAAACTATCTATCATGTCATGCGTAAATCAACAATGTAAACATTGACAGAAAAGGAGAAATTGCTGATAAACGGCAAATCTCCTTTTCTCTTAGAACTTTTTTGTCAAGCCTTTTAATGGACATCAAATCCAGGTCTTGTTTGGGAAAGGGTTAAGTGTGATTTCTATCATTGCTGCAAATTAAATGCGCTACAATTCAGAAATGTTTTGTAATGAAAATAATCTCTTTCGTGATGTTTAAAATCATTTTCTCCTTTTGTCTTAATGTATTGCCAATGTGTTTTTTCAATCACAGAATCAAAGCTATGTCTTGTTTAGGACAGTGAATTCAAAATATCATGTTGAAACAAACATTCAACTCTAATGCACAATTTTGCTTTTGCAAACGAGAACTCTACTAAAGGGAGATAACTCTTCGATGCGAATATGGATATTTTGTACTGCAGCCTCGATTTGGGAAAAAATCCATATTTGTACGGTTCAATCGATATTTGTAGGGTTCAAATGAGTGCAATGCATATTTGGACGGTTCAACCGGTGCATCGTACAATATCAATCTAGCCGCTTTGGAATATCGAGAATCCCGTGCGTCCACGCAATTATCTCGTGCGTGCAATACGGCTCTAGGTATTGTATACCCACGTGGTACGAATGGGGTGATTTGATTGGTTTACTACTTTCGGGTGTGAAATAAGGGTTATCAGTTGACCTTGAGGAAGTGTGATGTATATTTAAGACGACAACGATTCTGTACTACTATCTAATTATTTAAAAACTTATACCATACCTACATGTTGTAAAACGCTTGATTGAGCAGACGCTCATTGATTAAATAGAGTTCGAAGACAATGGCTTTTGTTTAATGATTCCGACATAACAAGGAAGGTCATATCACATGGAACAGATAGATATTGAAAGAAGGTTGAATACCAAATTTGGGCTTTGTTCGTCCAATATTTTTCGAGAAAAGGCCAATGTTAAGTTTTTGGACAGATGGACCAACAGATACGGGGGCCATAAAAATGCTGATTATCTTCTTTCACCTAATTGTTTTTCCCAGTTTAGTCTTATAAGGACATCAAAACCAGCTCTTCTTTCGGAAATGGAAGGCCGATTGGTTCCTTTTAGTATGACGAGTCATTAATACTTACAGCAAAAACATACAGTCCCCCTATACCTGCTGTAGCCCAATCAAAACCAAACTTGTCCACCATTGCACCACCGATAGTTGGTCCCAGAAACGCCCTGAAAACATATCTAACCCTTTTCAAAACAAGACCTAGTTTTGACGTCCCATATAAACAAGAGCTTCGCGGAGCGGTGCATTTAGGCCCGGGAGGGGCTTGTCAGTAAAATTGGCATTTTTTTCAATTCAAGGGCAGATAATTCAAGAATGCCAAGAGTCATTTGAATTTTAATAGTGGCATACACAAGTAGACACCATGGAGATTCATTTGATCATATTGCTGTTGAAAATGTATGAGTTGCACTCACAAGAAAATAGGCATTTTTTTTATTCAAGGGCAGATAATTCAAGAGCGAAACGACTATCTGAATTCTGTAAGTATTGTGCACAACTAGACACCATGGAGATTCATTGTGACATTTTTGATAAAATTCCGGTTGAAATTGTAGAAGTTGCGCACACAAGAAAATGGACAATTTTTTAATTCAAGGGCCGATAATTCAAGACCGAAAAGAGTTATCTAAATTCCGTTACTGGTGTGCACAGCTAAACACCATGGAGATTCATTGTGGCAAGATGTTGCAGTTGACAATTTTAACCCTTTCCCAAACGACAAATATTTAGGGTGACCGGCTTCAAAATTTGACACAAATGACAAAATAGATGTTATGAAAGATATTATTTGTGTAAAATATGACATAGAAAATAATGAGACAAAAGGAGAAACTGCTGGCTATCAGCAGTTTCTTCTTTTGTTTCAATGTTTTCCTAAGACTATTCCACCAGGGTCGTCGAAACCAGGTCTTGTTTGGGAAAGAGTTAAGTGAATGAAATGTTATATTTTTTTGGTCATTTTGGATAAACAAGAGGGCCATGATGGCCCTGCATCGCTCACCTGAGAGGACTTTAAGACAAAAAACTTGCAAACTTCAAACTCGCATGACCCGCTTTTTACATGACCTAGATATCATAAAGATAAATATTCTGAACAATTTTCACAACGATAAAGTAAATATTTTGGTTCCTAGAGCAAAAACAAGATTTGACCTAGTGACCTAGTTTTACACCTCGCATGACCCACTTTTCACATCACCAAGATATCATCAAGATAAACATTCTGAACAATTTTCACAATGATATAGTAAATATTTTGGTTCTTAGCGGAAAAACAAAATTTGACCTAGTGACCTTGTTTTTAACCTCGAATGACCTGCTATTAATATTACCAAGATATCATTAAGATAAACATTCTTAATTTTTTACAATGATTGAGTAAATATTCTGGTTCTTAGAGGAAAAACAAGATTTGACCTAGTGACCTAGATTCTGACCTCACATAACCCACTTTTAAAATGACCCGGATTTCGTCAAGATAAACATTCTGAACAAATTTCACAATGTCTAAGTATATATTTGCGTTCTTAAAGCAAAACCAAGATTTGACCCAATGACCTAGTTTTTGACATTACATGACCCACACTTTGTACATAACCTAGATATCAAGATAAGTATTTAGGATAGTTTTGACAAAGTTTTGGAGCAAAATTGGCATCTCTAAAGCAAAAGGAAGGATTCTGTGATATTTGATCTTGTGACTAAGTTTTTGACCTTGCATGACCCACCTTTGATCATGACCAAGATATCATCAAGATAAACATTTATGACATTTTTGACAAAGTTTGGACCAAAATTGGCACTTCCAGAGCAAAAGGGAGGATTTAACAAGATTTGACATCGTGACCTAGTTTATGACCTGGCATGATCCACTTCTTGACATGACCTAGATATCATCAAGATAAACATTCAGGACAATTTTTAGAAAGTTTGGGCCAAAACTGGCATGTCAAGAAGAAAATGGAGCATTTTTAAAGATTTGACCTTGTGACCTAGTTTTTGACCTTGTATGACCCACTTTTAATCATTTCATAAATATAATCAAGATAAATAATGCGGACAATTTTGACAAAGTTTGGACAAGAATTGGCACTTCCAGAGCAAAAGAAAGGATTTTGTAAGATTTGACCTCTTGACCTAGTTAATGACCTAGCATGACCCACTTCTTGACTTGACCTTGATAAACATTCATGATAATTTCTACAAAGTTTGGACCAAAATTGGCACTTCCAGAGTAAAAAGATTGATTTTATAATATTTGACCTAGTGACCTAGTTTTTGACCTGGCTTGACCTATTTTCTATCATGACCTAAAAATCATAAAGACAAATATTCTGATCAATTTTCACAACAATTAAGCAACAAATGTGGCCCCTAGAGCAGAAAGAAGATTTGACCTGTTGACCTACTTTTTTACCCCATTATGACCCCGATTCAGATTCTTTGAAGTATTTTGAAAAAGCATGACCCATAGATCATATATGTGAAATATGATTGAATTCTGTCAGGTACTTTAGGAGGAGAAGATTTTTTTGTGAAAAATTGACAGATGGATAGATAGACAGATAGACAGATGGACAGATGGACAGACAGACGCCGGACAACAGACCGATCACAATACCTCACCTCGAGCACTTTTGTGCTCAGGTGAGCTAAAAAAATTGTGGGAAATGAAGAAAACACTTGTTACAAGCAAATTTCTTCATTTTCAACAATGTTTTACAAAGCCTTTATCTTGTGGAGTGTCAAAAGGCATCATTGTTTGGTAATGGGCTAAGTTCTGGGAAAACAAGATGCGTTTGTGAAACACTAATTCCCTCGAAAAGGCCAATGTTAAGTTTTCACATTAAGTTTCGGACTGACAGACAGACAAACAGACAGACAGACAGACAACAGTAAAACAATATGCCCCAGATCTTTCAATAATGGGGCATGAAAAGAATTAAACTCACCCTAATGAGAATGCTGAATTAAAGAATCCTGAAGCTTTACCATATGTATCCAGGTTATTTGGTAACCCCAGTGAACTGAAAACAAAAAACATCATATTTGTGTTTATATAATCCTGAAGCTTTATACCATATGTATCCAGATTACTGTATAGCACTTTATTTCTGCGGTCGTGGACAGCACCGCAGAAATAAAATCCGCAGAATATTAATCCTGCATGTAGAGGTTGTTGTCATTCTGTAATCTTAGTCTATACAGTACACGGACAAGTTAAACTGTTACCACCCGATGGAAAGAACAATATCATAACAATGGAGTGTTTTCCTTTTTAAAAATGGTGTAACTACGGCTTTAACTTAGGTGTAGATAAGACATTTTAGTTCATCAATAAACAATAATTTAACAAGTTTGACTGATTGGTAACAGTTTTACACGTGTTTGTTTTCACACCTATCTGTATACGGCATTGTTTACCATACTTTATAAGTGGGATTATCCCTTTAACCTAACGATGGCCTTTAAAACTATGTCTGATACTGACTAAAATTGATTTGATAGCGCAGAAATAAAATCTAACAAGAGATGTTTGTAAAACATATATGCCCCCTCAAGGGCCTACATTTGATGTAGGTCAAAGTCCAAGGTCAAGTTAACAAGGTCCAAGGTCATGGTCGAATATGAAAGGTCTTGGTACGAGGTGTCTATGTGTGAAATATCAAAGCTGTATATGTAAAGGTAAAATGAAACTTAGGCCAGGTTAAAGTTTTTAAAAGTAGGCCAAATGCCAAGGTCAAGGCCATGGTCAAATGTGTAGGGTCTTGGTTGGAGGTATCCATGTGTGAAATATCAAGGCTGTAGGTGTAAAAGGACATGATATATATGCCTGGTTTCAGTCTTTTTAAAAGTAGGTCAAACTCCAAGGTCAAGGTTGCAATATTCAAGGTCATGGTCAAATGTGAAAGGTCTTAGTAGGAGGTGTCTATGTGTGAAATATCAAGGCTGTGGGTGTAATAGGACATAAGATAAAGGCTAGGTTAAAGATTTCTAAAAGTATGTAAAAATCAAAGGTCAAGATCACACAGGCCAAGGTCATGGTCAAATGTGAAAGGTCTTGGTACGAGGTGTCCATGTGTAAAATATTGAGACTGTATAGGCAACAGGACATGAGATATAGGCCTAGTTTAAGTCTTTTAAAAGTAGGTCAAACTCCAAGGTCAAGGTCCAAGGTCATGGTCAAAAGTGAGATATCTTGGTTGGAAGTGACCATGTGTGAAATATCAAGGCTGTATACGTAAAATGACATGAAATATAGGCCAGGTTAATGTATTATTAAAGTAGGTCAAACACCAAGGTCAAGGTCACAAGGTCCAAGGTCATGGTCAAATGTGAAAGGTCTTGGTCGTAGGTGTCCATGTGTTAAATATTAAGGCTGTATGTGTAAAAGGAATTGATATATCGGCTAGGTTAAAGTTTTTTTTTAAAGTAAGTCAAAGTCAAAGGTCAAGGTCACAAGGTCCAAGGTCATGGTCAAATGTGAAAGGTCTTGGTAAGATGTGTCCATGTGTGAAATACCAAGGCTGTATGTGTAATAGCACATAATATATAGGCCCAGTTTAATTTTTTTAAAAGTAGGTCAAACTCCAAGGTCAAGGCCACATGGTCCAAGGTCATAGTCGTATGTGACAGGTCTTGGTCAGAGGTTTCCATGTGTCATATATCAAGGCTGTATGTGTAAAAGGACATGATATATCGGCCAGGTTAAAGTTTTTTAAAAGTAGGTCAAACTCCAAGGTCAAGGTCACAAAGTCCAAGGTCATGGTCAATTGTGAAAGGTCTTGGTAAGATGTGTCCATGTGTGAAATATCAAGGCTGTATTTGTAAAAGGTCATGAGATATATGCCGGGTTTAATTTTTTTTAAAGTAGGTCAAAGTCCAAGGTCAAGGTCACAAGGTCCAAGGTCATGGTTAAATTTGAACGATGTTGATAGGAGGTATCTATGTGTGTGATATCAAGGCTGTATGTGTAAAAGGACATGAGATATAGGCAAGGTAAAGAATTAAGTGTAAAGATCAACAAAGGGCAATAACTCCAAATATTTGATTGGCAGAGTTACGGTTCTTGTGCACTGCACCTCTCCATAATGAAATCTATTCACCTGTAAAGTTTCATGATTCTACCTTGCATTTTTTTTGAGTTGTGCTCCGGACAAGAATCAAGTTATAAAATCAACAAAGGGCAATAACTCAGAAAATTTGATCGGCAGAGTTATGGTTCTTGTGCACTGCACCTCTCCATAATGAGATCTATCCACCTGTAAAGTTTCATGATTGTACCTTACATACTTTTTGAGTTATGCTCCGGACAATAATCAAATTTGAAAATCAACAAAGGGCAATAACTCCAAAAATATGATCGACAGAGTTACGGTTCTTGTGCACTGCACCTCTCCATAATGAGATCTATTCACCTGTAAAGTTTCATGATTCTACCTAACATAGTTTTTGAGTTATGCTCCGGACAAAAATCAAGTTATAAAATCAACAAAGGGCAATAACTCAAAAAATTTGATCAGCAGAGTTAAGGTTCTTAAGCACTGCACCTCTCCATAATGAGATCTATCCACCTGTAAAGTTTCATGATTGTACCTTACATACTTTTTGAGTTATGCTCCGGACAAGAATCAAGTTATAAAATCAACAAAGGGCAATAACCCAAAAAGTTTGATCGGCAGAGTTACGGTTCTTGTGCACTGCACCTCTCCATAATGAGATCTATCCACTTATGAAGTTTCATGATTGTACCTTACATACTTTTCGAGTTATGCCCCGGACAAGGTTTGGTCTACGGACAGACCGACCGACCTACGGACCGACCGACCGACCCTCCGACCGACCGACACTTGCAAAACAATATACCCCCATTTTCTTCGAAAGGGGGCATGATTATCTTTGATTTTGCAAAATGAGAGACCGCAGAAATATGTTCCGCAGAAATTTAACCCGCCTGATTTCTGGAACAAGAGGACCATGATGGTCCTATATCGCTCACCTGAACCAAAATGATATGAGCAACACTTTTGTTCAATTCAATTAATATTTATGACTTTAAGACTGAGAACGAACATGGTCAATAGCGTTGTGAAAATCCAACTTATACGAGATCTTATGGTGCCCAACTGTGTCCAAGTTTTGTCTTGATTGATAAATAATTGTAGATTCTAGAGTATAAACAATGTCGAAAGCAGCCGAAAAAGCAGTTTTTTTTTCAAATTCAGGGGCACATAACTCTCGACTTCCTGATCAGATCAGACGGAAAATCGAACTCATCTGAGATCCTATGGTCCCAAACACTGTGTCCAAGTTTTGTCTTTATTAATTACTAATTGTAGAGTCTAGAGTGCAAACAAGGTCAAAAACCGCTGAAAATGGCAATTTTATCAAATTCAAGGGCACATAACTCTCGTTTATCAAATAAGATCAGACTGAAAATCAAACTAATTCAAGATATTATGGTCTCCAACATTGTGTCCAAAATTTGTCTTGATAAGTCAATAATTGTAGATTCTAGAGTGTAAACAAGGTAAAAAACAGTCAAAAACAGCAACTTTGTCAAGTTCAAGGGCACATAACTCTTGACTTTCTAATCTGATCAGACTGAAAATCAAACTCATCCAAGATCTTATAATCCCAAACATTGTGTCCAAGTTTTGTCTTGATTGGTCAATAATTGTAGATTCTAGAGTGTTAACAAGGTCGAAAACAGTCAAAAATGGCAATTTTGTCAAGTTCAAGGGCACATAACTCTCGACTTTCTGATCAGATCAGACTGAAAATCAAAATCCTCAAAGATCTTATGATCCCCAACATTGTGTCCATATTTTGTCTTGATTAATTAATAATTGTAGATTCTACAGTGTAAACAAGGTCGAAAACTGCCAAAAATGGCAATTTTGTCAAATTCAAGGGCACATAACTCTCGTCTTTCTGGTCAGATCAGACTGAAAATTGAACTCATCCAAGATCTTATGGTCTCCAACATTATGTCCAAGTTTTGTATTGATTGATCAATAATTGTAGATGCTAGAGTGTTAACAAGGTCAAAACTAGCTATTTTTTATGTTCAAGGGCAAATAACTCCAGACTTCCAAGTCCGATCAGGCCCATAATCGAACTCATCCGAGAACTTATGACCATACTTGCTTTGACCAAGTTTGATTAAGATTGGCCAACTTTTGTGGATGCTAGAGTGTTAACACTAAATTGTTGACAGACAGACGGACAGACGGACAGACGGACGGACAGACGGACGGACGGACGGACGGACGACGGACATTGAGTGACCACAATAGCTCACCTTGAGCACTTCGTGCTCAGGTGAGCTAAAAACCGCAGAATTTGTACCCCGCAGAAATAAAGTGCTATACGGTATTTGGTAACCCTAGTGAACAGAAAACATAAAACATCATATTTGTGTTTAAACAATCCTGAAGCTTTACCATATAACAAGATAATTTGGTATCCCTAGCGAAATGAAAACATAAAACATCATATTTGTGTTTAACCCTTTCCCAAACAAGACCTTGTTTTGACGTGCCTAACAGAAAAGGCTTGGGAAAACATTGAAACAAAAGAAGAAACTGCTAATAACCCACAGTTTCTCCTTTTGTCTCAATATTTTCTGTGCCACATTTCAAACGAATCATATCTTTAATAACATCCATCTTGTCATTTGTGGCAGTTTTTGAAGTGGATATCCCTAAAATTTTGTTGTTTCGGAAAGAGTTAAACAATCCTGAAGCTTTACCACATGTATCCAGATTATTTGGTATTTGGATTCAGAGTATGATATCTGATAGGAATCATCTACTGTGTCTAGAATTTAAGTAGAAAATAACTTACAACTCTTAATGCTGTTATGACCAAAATAATATGGATTCAGAGTATGATATCTGATAGAAATCAGCTACTGTGGCTAGAACTTTAGTATACAAAATTTATTAACTCTTATAACTGTTTTGACCAAATCTGGATTCAGAGTATGATATCTGATAGGAATCATCTACTGTGGCTAGAACTTTAGTTAACAACAAGAGATGTTTGTAAAACATATATGCCCCCTCAAGGGCCTTCATTTGATGTAGGTCAAAGTCCAAGGTCAAGTTAACAAGGTCCAAGGTCAGGGTCAAATATGAAAGGTCTTGGTAGGAGGTGTCTATGTGTGAAATATCAAGGTTGTATATGTAAAAGTAAAATGAAATATAGGCCAGGTTAAAAATTTTAAAAGTAGGCCAAATGCCAAGGTCAAGGTCATGGTCAAATGTGAAAGGTCTTGCTTGGAGGTGTCCATGTGTGAAATATCAAGGCTGTAGGTGTAAAAGGACATGACATATATGCCTGGTTTCAGTCTTTTTAAAAGTAGGTCAAACTCCAAGGTCAAGGTTATAATATTCAAGGTCATGGTCTAATGTGAAAGGTCTTGGTAGGAGGTGTCTATGTGAGAAATATCAAGGCTGTAGGAGTAATAGAACATAAGATAAAAGCTAGGTTAAAGATTTCTAAAAGTATGTAAAAGTCAAAGGTAAAGGTCACACAGGCCAAGATCATGGTCAAATGTGAAAGGTCTTGGTAGGAGGTGTCCATGTGTAAAATATCGAGACTGTATAGGTAGCAGGACATGAGATATAGGCCTAGTTCAAATTTTTTTAAAAGTAGGTCAAACTTCAAGGTCAAGGTTCAAGGTCATGGTCAAAAGTGAAATGTCTTGGTTGGAAGTGAGCATGTGTGAAATATCAAGGCTGTATATGTAAAATGACATAAATATAGGCCACGTTAATGTATCATAAAAGTTGGTCAAACACCAAGGTCAATGTCACAAGGTCCAAGGTCATGGTCAAATGTGAAATGTCTTGGTTGGAAGTGACCATGTGTGAAATATCAATGCTGTATGTGTAAAATGACATAGAATATAGGCCCGGTTAAAGTATTATACAAGATGGCCCTGCATCGCTCACCTGAGAGGACTTAGAGACAAACATCTTGCAATCTTCAAACTCGCATGACCCACTTTTTACATGGCCTACATATCATTAAGATAAACATTCTGAACAATTTTCACTATGATGAGTAAATATTTAGGTTCTTAGAGCAAAAACAAGATTTGACCTTTTGACCTAGTCTTAAACCTAACATTAGCCACTTTCTACATGACCCATTTATCATCAAGATAAGCAATTTTCACAATGATGAATAAATATTTTGATATTTTAGAGCAAAATTTAAAAACAAAATTTGACCTATATTTTGACCTCCCATGGCCCACTTTATACATGCCCCAGACATTGTCAAAATAAACATTCTGAACAATTTTCTCAATGATTCAGATATCATTATGGTTCTAAATGAAGAAATAAGACTTGACCTAGTGACCTAATTTCTGACCTCACATGGCCCCCTTTTTACATTGACCAGATATCATCAAGATAAATATTCTGAACAATTTTCACCACGATAAAGTAAATATTTTGGTTCCTAGAGCAAAAACAAGATTTGACCTAGTGACCTAGTTTAAGACCTTGCATGACCCACTTTACACATCACCAAGATATCATCAAGATAAATATTCTGAACAATTTTCACAATGATAAAGTAAACATTTTGGTTCATAGAGCAAAAACAAAATTTGACCTAGTGACCTAGTTTTTAACCTTGAATGACCTACTATTCATATCACCAAGATATCATCAAGATAAACATTCTGAATTTTTACAATGATTGAGTAAATATTTCGGTTCTTAGAGGAAAATCAAGATTTGACCTAGTGACCTAGTTTCTGACCTCACATGGCCCCCTTTTTACATTGACCAGATATCATCAAGATAAATATTCTGAACAATTTTCACAACGATAAAGTAAATATTTTGGTTCCTAGAGCAAAAACAAGATTTGACCTAGTGACCTAGTTTTAGACCTCGCATGACCCACTTTTCACATCACCAAAATATCATCAAGATAAACATTCTGAACAATTTTCACAATGATAAAGTAAGTATTTTGGTTCTTAGAGCAAAAACAAAATTTGACCTAGTGACCTAGTTTTTAACCTCAAATGACCTGCTATTCATATCACCAAGATATCACCAAGATAAACATTCTGAATTTTTACAATGATTGAGTAAATATTTCGGTTCTTAGAGGAAAACAAGATTTGACCTAGTGACCTATTTTCTGACCTCACATGACCCACTTTTGAAATGACCCAGATTTGGTCAAGATAAACATTCTGAACAATTTTCACAATGTTTGAGTATATATTTCCGTTCTTAAAGCAAAACCAAGATTTGACCCAATGTTCTAGTTTTTTACCTTACATGACCCACACGTTCTACATTACCTAGATATCAAGATAAGTATTTAGGATAGTTTTGAGAAAGTTTTAGGGCAACATTGGCATCTCTAGAGCAAAAGGAAGGATTCTGTAATATTTGACCTTGTGACCTAGTTTTTTACCTTGCATGACCCATCTTTGACCATGACAAAGATATCATCAAGATAAACATTTAGGACAATTTTGACAAAGTTTAGACCAAAATTGGCACTTCCAGAGGAAGAGGGAGGATTTTGCAAGATTTGGTCTCGTGACCTAGTTTATGACCTGGCATGATCCACTTCTTGACATGACCTAGGTATCATCAATATAAACATTCAGGACAATTTTGAGATAGTTTGGGCCAAAACTGGCATGTCCGGGCCAAAATGAAGGATTTTAAAAGATTTGACCTTGTGACCTAGTTTTTGACCTTGTATGACCCACTTTTCATCATTTGATAGATATAAATGAGATAAACATTGAGGACAATTTTGACAAAGTTTGGAAAAGAATTGGCACTTCCAGAGCAAACGAAAGGATTTTGTAAGATTTGACCTCTTGACCTACTTAATGACCTAGCAGGACCCACTTCTTGAATTAACCTTGATATCATCAAAATAAACATTCATGACAATTTCTACAAAGTTTGGACCAATATTGGCACTTCCAGTGTAAAAAGATGGATTTTACAATATTTGACCTAGTGACCTAGTTTTTGACCTGGCTTGACCTATTTTATATCATGACCTAAATATCATCAAGACAAATATTCTGATCAATTTTCACAACGATTGAGCATTAAATGTGGCTCCTAGAGCAGAAAGAAGATTTGACCTAATGACCTACTTTTTGACCCCATTATGGCCCCGATTCAAATTCTTTGAAGTATTTTGAAAAAGCATGACCGATAGATCATATGTGTGAAATATGATTGAATTCTACCAAGTACTTTAGGAGGAGAAGATTTTTTTGTGAAAAGTTGATGGATGGACAGATGGACAGATGGACAGATAGACAGACAGACGCCGGACAACAGACCAATCACAATACCTAACCTCGAGCACTTTGTGCTCAGGTGAGCTAAAAAGTAGGTCAAACACCAAGGTCAAGGTCACAAGGTCCAAGGTCATGGTCAAATGTGAAAGGTCTTGGTCGTAGGTATCCATGTGTCAAATATCAAGGCTGTATGTGTAAAAGGACATGATATATCAGCTAGATTAAAGTTTTTATAAAAGTAGGTAAAAGTCCAAGGTCAAGGTCACAAGGTCCAGGGTCAATGTCAAATGTGAAAAGTCTTGGTAGGATGTCCATGTGTGAAATATCAAGGCTGTATGTGTAATAGCACATGTGATATAGGCCCAGTTTATTTTTTCTAAAGTAGGTCAAACTCCAAGGTCAGGGTCACAAGGTCCAAGTCATATGTGATAGGTCTTGGTCGGAGGTTTCCATGTGTCAAATATCAAGGCTATACGTGTAAAAGGACATGATATATTGGCCAGGTTAAAGTTTTTAAAAAGTAGGTCAAACTCCAATGTCAAGGTCACAAGGTCCAAGGTCATGGTCAATTGTGAAAGGTCTTGGTAGGAGGTGTCCATGTGTGAAACATCAAGGCTGTATGTGTAATAGGTCATGAGATATATGCCCGGTTTGATTTTTTTTAAAGTAGGTCAAACTCTAAGGTCAAGGTCACAAGGTCCAAGATCATGGTCAATTGTGAATGATGTTGATAGGAGGTATCTATGTGTGAGATATCAAGGCTGTATGTGTAAAAATACATGAGATATAGGCAAGGTTAAGAATTAAGTGTAACAAGAGTTGTCCGCGGACAACATAGCTCGCCTATACAAGAGCTTGTCTCAAAAAAAAAGAGTCCAAGGTCAAAGGTCACTAGGTCAAAGATCATGGTCTCAAGGTCAAGGTCATTGCATGAGGTATCCATATGTGAAATATCAAGGCTCTATCTGTGATAGTGCATGATATATAGGCCAGGTTAAAGTTTTTTAAAAGTAGGTCAAACTCCAAGGTCAAGGTCACAAGGTCAAAGGTCATGGTCACTAATGAAAGTTCTTGGCAAGTAGTATCCATGTATGAAATATCAAGGCTGTACCTCTAATAGTGTCTGAGATATAGACCAGGTTAAAGTTTTTCAAGTGAAGACACGACGGAACGGGACACGACGCTGACGCCGATGCCGACACTAGGGCTGTGACATTAGCTCCCCGGACATAAAGTACCGGCTCGCTAAAAATCAACAAAGGGCAATAACTCCAAGAAGTTGATTGGCAAGGTTATGGTTCTTGTGCACTGCACCTCTCCATAATGAGATCTATTCACCTGTAAAGTTTCATGATTCTACCTTACATACTTTTTGAGTTGTGCTCCGGACAAGAATCAAGTTTTGAAATCAACAAAGGGCAATAACTCAAAAATTTTGATCGGCAGAGTTACGGTTCTTGTGCACTGCACCTCTCCATAATGAGATCTATTCACCTGTAAAGTTTCATGATTCTACCTTACATACTTTTTGAGTTGTGCTCCGGACAAAAATCAAGTTTGAAAATCAACAAAGGGCAATAACTCAAATTTTTGATCGGCAGAGTTACGGTTCTTGTGCACTGCACCTCTCCATAATGAGATCTATCCACCTGTAAAGTTTCATGATTCTACCTAACATACTTTTTGAGTTATGCTCCGGACAAGAATCAAGTTTGAAAATCAACAAAGGGCAATAACTCAAAAAATTTGATTGGCAGAGTTACAGTTCTTGTGCACTGCACCTCTCCATAATGAGAACTATTTACCTGTGAAGTTTCATGATTCTACCTTTAATACTTTTTTAGTTATGCTCCGGACAAGAATCAAGTTATAAAATCAACAAAGGGCAATAACTCAAAAAATTTGATCGGCAGAGTTACGGTTCTTGTGCACTGCACCTCTCCATAATGTGATCTATCCACCTGTGAAGTTTCATTATTCTACCTTTAATACTTTTCGAGTTATGCTCCGGACAAGGTTTGGTCTACAGACAGACCGATCGACCTACGGACCGACCGACCGACACTTGAAAAACAATATACCGTAATTATTCTAATAAACAACGCCCGGGCGTTTATTAGAAACATGTTTGATGGAAAAGTAGGGGGTGGGCGTTCATTAGAGGTATTCTAATTTTGTTAGTCAAAATTTGCATTTCATGTGTCAATTCATGGACTAAAACTTCAGCAAGTAAAAATTGGCATAGTTTTGTTATAAGGACTGCAAATATACAATTTTTCAAAGAAATTCCTTCATTGCAAACATATTGATGGCTGGACATTTTCTTTTTCATTGCTTTTGGAAATGATCTTTGTTTATGACTTACATTTTTTAATCTGGAATCGGTGGATGGGCGTTTATTAGAATCACCCTTTTTCACTCAAATTGTGGTTAAAATAAACAGATTTTCAACTGGGTTTTGGGGGATGGGCGTTTATTAGAATATGGGCGTTTATTAGAATAATTACGGTACCCCCATATTCTTCGAAAGGGGGCATAATAACTAACAAATCTTATTACTGTTTTGACCCAAATCTGGATTCAGAGTATGATATCTGATAGGAAATCAGCTTCTGTGTCTAGAATTTTAGTAGACAATAACTAACAACTCTTATTGCTGTTTTTACCAAAATCTTGAATCAGAGTATGATATCTGATAGGAAATCAGCTATTCTGGCTAGAGTTTTAGTAGACAACAAGTGACAACCCTTATAATTGTTTTGATCAAAGTCTGGATTCAGAGTTTAATATCTGATAAGAAAACGACTTAGTGACAATGGCTAGAACTTTAGTAAATATTACTAACAACTATTATTACTGTTTTGACCAAATTCTGGATTCAGAGTATGATATCTGATAGGAATTCAGCTACTAAGGCTAGAATTTTAGTAGACAATAACTAACAACTCTTATTGCTATCTTGACAATAATCTGGATTCATAGTATGGTATCTCATAGGAAATTAACTACTGTGGCTAGAATTTTAGTAAAGAATAACTAAGACCTCTTGCAACTGTTTTGACCGAAATCTGGATTCAGAGTATGATATCTGAAAGGAAATCAACTACTGAGGCTAGAATTTTAGTAGACAATAATTAACAACCCTTATTGCTGTTTTGACCAAAATCTGGATTCATAGTAAGATATATGATAGGAAATAAGCTACTCAGGCTAGAATTTTAGTAAATAATAAGTAACAACACTTATTGCTGTTTTGACCAAAATCTGGATTCAGAATATATCTGAGAGAAAATCAACTATTGTGGCTAGAATTTTAGTAGACAATAACTACTGTTTAGACCAAAATCTGGATTCAGAGTGTGATATCAGATAGGAAATCAGCTACTGTGGCTAGAATTTTAGTAGACAATATGTAACAACTGTTATTACTGTTTTGACCAAAATCTGGATTCAGAGTATGATATCTGATAGGAAATCAACTACTGAGGCAAGAATTTTAGTAGACAATAACTTACAACTCTTATTGCTGTTTCGACCAAAATCTGGATTTTGAGTATATCTCATAGGAAATCAGCTACTGTGGCTCGAATTTAAGTAGACAAAACTAACAACTCTTATTGCTATCTTGACAAAACTCTGGATTCATAGTATGATATCTAATAGGAAATTAACTAATGTGGCAAGAATTTTAGTAAAGAATAACTAAGACCTCTTATAACTGTTTTGAACAAAATCTGGATTGAGAGTATTATATCTGATAGGAAATCAGCTACTGAGGCTAGAATTTAGTAAAATAATAACTGACAACTCTTATAACTATTTTGGCCCAAATCTGGATTCAGAGTATGATATCTGATAGGAAATCAACTATTGTGGCTAGAATTTTAGTTAGTAATAACTAACAACTCTTACTACTGTTTTGACCAAAATCTAGATTCAGAGTATGATATCTGATTGGAAATCAACTATTGTGGCTTGAATTATAATAGACAAAAACTAACAACTATTATTACTGTTTTGACCAAAATCTGGATTCAGAGTATGATATCTGATAGGAAATCAACTATTGTGGCTAAAATTTTAGTTAGTAATAACTAACAACTCTTACTACTGTTTTGACCAAAATCTAGATTCAGAATATGATATCTGATAGGAAATCAACTATTGTGGCTTGAATTTTAAAAGACAAAAACTAACAACTATTATTACTGATTTGACCAAAATCTGGATTTAGAGTGAAATATCGGATAAGGGATCAGCTGCTGAGGCTTGAATTGTAATAGACAATAACTAACAACTATTATTGCTGTTTTGACCAAAATCTGGATTCAGAGCATGATATCTGATAGGAAATCAGCTATTGTGGCTAGAATTTTAGTAGACAATGTGTTCAACTGACAATTCTTATAACTGTTTTGATCAAAATCTGGATTCAGAGTATGATATCTGATAGGAAATCAACTACTGTGTCTAGAATTTCAGTAAACAAAAACTAACAACTCTTATTACTGTTTTGACCAAAATCTGGATTCATATTATGATATCTGATAGGAAATCAGCTACTGAGGCTAGAAATTTAGTAAAATAATAAGTCACAACTCTTATAGCTATTAAGACCCAAATCTGGATTCAGAGTATGATATCTGATAGGAAATCAGCTATTGTGGCTAGAAATTTTGTGACAACTCTTATTACTGTTTGTCCAAAATCTGAATTAAGAGTACGATATGTGATAGGAAATCAGCTACTGTGACTAGAATTTTAGTAGACAATAAGTAACAACTTTTATCGCTGTTTTGACCAAAATCTGGATTCAGAGTATGAAATCTGATAGGAAATCAGCTACTGAGGCAAGAATTTTAGTAGACAATAACTTACAACTCTTGTTGCTGTTTCGACCAAAATCTGGATTCAGAGTATATCTGATAGGAAATCAGCTACTGTGGCTAGGATTTAAGTAGACAATAACTTACAACTCTTATTGCTGTTTTGACAAAAATCTTGATTCATAGTATGGTATCTAATATGATATTAACTACTGAGCCTAGAATTTTAGTAAAGAATAACTAAGACCTCTTATAACTGTTTTATCCAAAATCTAGATTCATAGTATGATATCTGATAGGAAATCAGCTACTGTGGCTAGAATTTTAGTAGACAATAACTAACAAGTCGTGTTAATGTTTTGACCAAAATCTGGATTCAGAGTATGATATCTGATTGGAAATCAACTATTGTGGCTAGAATTTTAGTAGACAAACACTGACAATTCTTAAAACTGTTTCGATCAAAATCTGGATTCAGAGTATGATATCTGATAGGAAATCAGCTACTGTGTCTAGAATTTCAGTAAAGAAAAACTAACAACTCTTATTACTGTTTTGACCAAAATCTTGATTCAGAGTATGATATCTGATAGGAAATCAGCTACTGAGGCTAGAATTTTAGTACAAGAGTGCCTGAAAGGCACTGATATCGCTCACCTGAGTTTTTCCTGTATTTGATGGTGTACAATATAATTTTTTTTGTAAACAAATATGTATGTCGTATCAAGCTATTGTAAATTAAGTTTCATAATTTCCAATGAAGACAATGAAGTCACATTAGTATTCAATCATATTGCATGTAGTAGCATTTGCATACATCTTTAAAATTGAATATCATGTGCTGTTCCAGTTTGATAATCAGGATTAAACTTTTACAATTAACAATTTACAATTTTGAAACATCAGAATGCTACATTACAGGCATTAATACGCTTAATATGATAAGCCCCTCCTTGCCTCATCAACATTTATTATCCTATCAAAAATTTATAACCAAGTGTTTGAAAAGAGTAACTCAATAAGCATTTTGTTCTCTTGGTTTAAATTGGCCCCATGGTTGATTTTTGAAGAATTTCTTTATGATTTTTTGAAGTCTGATAAGCCCTACCCTGCCACACTCAAATTTTTTAACAAATCAAAAATTCACAAACAATATTATTGTTAAAAAGAGTCACTCAAGCAACATCCCTGGTTCAAATTGGCCCAACAGTTGATTTTTAAAGAATTTTCCTGTCATTTCTCCTAGTCGTATAAACATCCTGCCATGCCCATATTTTCAACCAATCACAAATTTGTAAAAAAATAAATAAAAACGGGTACCCAAGGAACATTCCTGGATAATTTGATACAATTTGTCTAACAGTTAAGGAGAAGAAAATTTTCAAGGATTCGTTTAATAACTTCTCCAAGTCTGATAAGCCCCGCCCTGCAGCGCCTACATTTTTTGACAAATCAAAAAATTCATAAACACACATTGAAAACAGTCACTCAAGAAACAGATCTGCCAGATTTGGTTTAAATTTGATCAATGGTTGATTTTTAAAGATTTTTTTCATGATTTCTTTAAGTCTGATAAGCACCGCCCTGCCACGCCCACATTTTTGACGAATCAAAAATTTGAAAACAAATTTTAAAAAGGGTCATCCAAGTAACATTTCTGCCAAGTTTGGTAAAAATTGATCCATTGGTTAAGGAGAAGAAGATTTTTTAAGAATTACTTAATGATTTCTCTAAGTCTGATAAGCCTCACCCTGCCACGCCCTCATTTTTTGACGAATCAAAAATTTGAAAACAGGCAGTAAAGACAGTCACTCAAGGAACATTCCAGCCAAGATTGGTACAAATTGGATCAATATTTGATTTTTAAAGAATTATCTAACAATTTCTCTAAGTCTGATAAGCTCCACCCTGCCACGCCCACATTTTTTGATGAATCAAAAATTTGAAAAAAAAAAAATTTGAAAAAGATCACCCAAGGAACATTTCTACCAAGTTTGATAAAAATTGACTCAATGGTTAATGAGTAGAAGATTTTTGAAAAAATATTTAACAATTTCTCTAAGTCTGATAAGCCCCGCCCTGCCACGCCCTGATTTTTTGATGAATCAAAAATTCATCAACAGGCAGTAAAGACAGTCAATCAAGAAACATTCCAGCCAAGATTGGTACAAATTGGATCAACATTTGATTTTTAAAGAATTATTTAACAATTTCTCTAAGTCTGATAAGCTCCGCCCTGCCACGCCAACATTTTTTGATGAATCAAAAATTTGAAAACAAATTTTGAAAAAAGATCACCAAAGGAACATTTCTGCCAAGTTTGATAAAAATTGACTCAATGGTTAATGAGAAGAAGATTTTTGAAGAATTATTTAACAATTTCTCTAAGTCTGATAAGCCCCGCCCTGCCACGCCCTCATTTTTTGATGAATCAAAAATTCATCAACAGGCAGTAAAGACAGTCACTCAAGAAACATTCCAGCCAAGATTGGTACAAATTGGATCAACATTTGATTTTTAAAGAATTATTTAACAATTTCTCTAAGTCTGCTAAGCCCCGCCCTGCCACGCCCACATTTTTTGACGAATCAAAAATTTGAAAACAAGTTTTGAAAAGGGTCACCCAAGAAACATTTATGCCAACTTTGGTAAAAATTGACTCTATGGTTAGGAAGAAGAAGATTTTTGAAGAATTATTTATCAATTACTCAAAGTCTGATTAGCCCCGCCCTGCCACGCCCACATTTTTTGACGAATCAAA
Organism: Fragum sueziense; assembly: GCA_963680895.1. Classification (NCBI taxonomy): domain Eukaryota; kingdom Metazoa; phylum Mollusca; class Bivalvia; order Cardiida; family Cardiidae; genus Fragum; species Fragum sueziense. Next base: position 13,002,258 of record OY804608.1, read on the forward strand.
AATTTGAAAACAAGTTTTGAAAAGGATCACCCAAGGAACATTTCTGCCAACTTTGGTAAAAATTGACTCAATGGTTAAGGAGGAGAAGATTTTTGAAGAATTATGTAACAATTTCTCTAAGTCTGATAAGCCACGCCCTGCCACGCCCACATTTTTTGACGAATCAAAAATTTGAAAACAAGTTTTGAAAAGGGTCACCCAAGGAACATTTATGCCAACTTTGGTAAAAATTGACTCTATGGTTAGGGAGAAGAAGATTTTTGAATAATTATTTATCAATTTCTCTAAGTCTGATAAGCCCGCCCTGCCACGCCCACATTTTTTGACGAATCAAAAATTTGAAAACAAGTTTTGAAAAGGATCACCCAAGGAACATTTCTGCCAACTTTGGTAAAAATTGACTCAATGGTTAAGGAGGAGAAGATTTTTGAAGAATTATGTAACAATTTCTCTAAGTCTGATAAGCCCCGCCCTGCCCCGCCCACATTTTTTGACGAATCAAAAATTTGAAAACAAGTTTTGAAAAGGATCACCCAAGGAACATTTCTGCCAACTTTGGTAAAAATTGACTCAATGGTTAAGGAGGAGAAGATTTTTGAAGAATTATGTAACAATTTCTCTAAGTCTGATAAGCCCCGCCCTGCCACGCCCACATTTTTTGACGAATCAAAAATTTGAAAACAAGTTTTGAAAAGGGTCACCCAGGGAACATGCCTGCCAAGTTTGGTAAGAATTGGCTTAGTGGTTAAGGAGGAGAAGATGTTTAAAGAAATTGTTGACGCCTTCCGACGCACGACGCACGACGCACAACGCACGACGCACGACGGACACAGGGTGATCACAAAAGCTCACCTTGAGCATGTTGCTCAGGTGAGCTAAAAACAAGAGCTGTCCGAATACAGCGTGCTCGACTTTCTAAGTTGCTTAGTATAAAGGGGGCATAACTCCAAATATAGTGGAGCCAGGGTCATTGGCCCTGGTAGTAAGGTAGAGGGTGTGATGCTGAATAAGTATTCCAAATTTAGGTTGAATCCCTTTGATGGTATGGGAGTTATTGGTGTTTGAAAAAACTTTAACCTTTGTTGCAACGCCGACACCAACACCGACGCCAACTCCAACGCCTGGGTGACAGTATAAGCTCTCATTTTCTTCGAAAAGTCGAGCTGATAATAAGTAACAACTCTTACAGCTATTTTGACCCAAATCTGGATTTAGAGTATTATATCTGATAGGAAATCAACTATTGTGGCTTGAATTTAAATAGACAATAACTAACAACTGTTATTACTGTTTTAACCAGTATGATATTTGATAGGAAATCAGCTACTTTGGCTAGAATATTAGTTAATAATAACTAACAACTCTTACTACTGTTTTGACCAAAATCTGGATTCAGAGTATGATATCTGATAGGAAATCAACTATTGTGGCTAGGATTTTTATAGACAAAAACTAACAACTATTATTACCATTTTGACCAAAATCTGAATTTAGAGTGAGATATCGGATAAGGGATCAGCTACTGAGGCTTGAATTGTAATAGACAATACTAACAACTCTTATTACTGTTTTGATCAAAATCTGGATTCAGAGTATGATATCTGACTACTAATCAGCTACTGAGGCAAGAATTTTAAAAGACAATAACTAACAACTATTATTGCTGTATTGACCAAAATCTGGATTCAGAGTATGATATCTGATAGGAAATCAGCTCGAGGGCTTGGTGCAAAACTATTGTAACTACATTTTGTAAAATTTTACAGGAGAGGGAAAAAACTTATTGAATTTCTCAAAGATAAAGAGGAAAAATGTTTTTAAAAATCTCAATATCTTTTTAAGTATACAGAATTGAAACCTTATATTAGAACATATGATGTATTCCCTCCTAAAGATTTAGAAAATGCAAAAAAGTGAATTTCTGAAAAATATGTAGTTACAATAGTTTTGCACTGAGCCCTCGAGCTACTGTGGCTAGAATTTTAGTACACAATAAGTAACAACTATTATTACTATTTTGACCATAATCTGGATTCAGTGTATGATATCAGATAGGAAATAAGCTACTGAGGCTAGTATTGTAATAGACAATAACTATCAACTCTAATTACTGTTTTAGACCAAAATCTGGATTAAGAGTATGATATCTGAAAGGAAATCAACTATTGTGGCTTGAATTTTAATAGACAAAAACTAACAACTATTATTACTGTTTTGACCAAAATCTGGATTCAGAGTATGATATCTGATAGGAAATCAACTATTGTGGCTAAAATTTTAGTTAGTAATAACTAACAACTCTTACTACTGTTTTGACCAAAATCTAGATTCAGAGTATGATATCTGATAGGAAATCAACTATTGTGGCTTGAATTTTAAAAGACAAAAACTAACAACTATTATTACTGATTTGACCAAAATCTGGATTTAGAGTGAAATATCGTATAAGGGATCAGCTGCTGAGGCTTGAATTGTAATAGACAATAACTAACAACTATTATTGCTGTTTTGACCAAAATCTGGATTCAGAGCATGATATCTGATAGGAAATCAGCTATTGTGGCTAGAATTTTAGTAGACAATGTGTTCAACTGACAATTCTTATAACTGTTTTGCTCAAAATCTGGATTCAGAGTATGATATCTGATAGGAAATCAACTACTGTGTCTAGAATTTCAGTAAACAATAACTAACAACTCTTATTACTGTTTTGACCAAAATCTGGATTCATATTATGATATCTGATAGAGTCCAAGGTCAAAGGTCACTAGGTCAAAGATCATGGTCTCAAGGTCAAGGTCATTGCATGAGGTATCCATATGTGAAATATCAAGGCTCTATCTGTGATAGTGCATGATACATAGGCCAGGTTAAAGTTTTTTAAAAGTAGGTCAAACTCTAAGGTCAAGGTCACAAGGTCAAAGGTCATGGTCACTAATGAAAGTTCTTGGCAAGTAGTATCCATGTATGAAATATCAAGGCTGTACCTCTAATAATGTCTGAGATATAGACCAGGTTAAAGTTTTTCAAGTGAAGACGCGACGGAACGGGACGCGACGCTGACGCCGACGCCAACACTAGGGCTGTGACATTAGCTCCCCGGACATAAAGTACCGGCTCGCTAAAAATCAACAAAGGGCAATAACTCCAAGAAGTTGATCGGCAAGGTTATGGTTCTTGTGCACAGCACCTCTCCATAATGAGATCTATTCACCTGTAAAGTTTCATGATTCTACCTTACATACTTTTTGAGTTGTGCTCCGGACAAGAATCAAGTTTTGAAATCAACAAAGGGCAATAACTCAAAAATTTTGAACGGCAGAGTTATGGTTCTTGTGCACTGCACCTCTCCATAATGAGATCTATCCACCTGTAAAGTTTCACGGTTCTACCTGACATACTTTTTGAGTTATGCTCCGGACAAAAATCAAGTTTGAAAATCAACAAAGGGCTATAACTTAAATTTTTGATCGGCAGAGTTACGGTTCTTGTGCACTGCACCTCTCCATAATGAGATCTATCCACCTGTAAAGTTTCATGATTCTACTTAACATACTTTTTGAGTTATGCTCCGGACAAGAATCAAGTTTGAAAATCAACAAAGGGCAATAACTCAAAAAATTTGATTGGCAGAGTTACGGTTCTTGTGCACTGCACCTCTCCATAATGAGAACTATTTACCTGTGAAGTTTCATGATTCTACCTTTAATACTTTTTGAGTTATGCTCCGGACAAGAATCAAGTTATAAAATCAACAAAGGGCAATAACTCAAAAAATTTGATCGGCAGAGTTACGGTTCTTGTGCACTGCACCTCTCCATAATGTGATCTATCCACCTGTGAAGTTTCATTATTCTACCTTTAATACTTTTTGAGTTATGCTCCGGACAAGGTTTGGTCTACAGACAGACCGATCGACCTACAGACCGACAGACCGACCGACACTTGAAAAACAATATACCGTAATTATTCTAATAAACAACGCCCGGGCGTTTATTAGAAACATGTTTGATGGAAAAGTAGGGGGTGGGCGTTCATTAGAGGTATTCTAATTTTGTTAGTCAAAATTTGCATTTCATGTGTCAATTCATGGACTAAAACTTCAGCAAGTAAAAATTGGCATAGTTTTGTTATAAGGACTGCAAATATACAATTTTTCAAAGAAATTCCTTCATTGCAAACATATTGATGGCTGGACATTTTCTTTTTCATTGCTTTTGGAAATGATCTTTGTTTATGACTTACATTTTTTAATCCGGAATCGGTGGATGGGCGTTTATTAGAATCACCCTTTTTCACTCAAATTGTGGTTAAAATAAGCAGATTTTCAGCTGAGATTTGGGGGATGGGCGTTTATTAGAATATGGACGTTTATTAGAATAATTATGGTACCCCCATATTCTTCGAAAGGGGGCATAATAACTAACTAACTCTGATAGGAAATCAGCTTCTGTGTCTAGAATTTTAGTAGACAATAACTAACAACTCTTATTGCTGTTTTTACCAAAATCTGGAATCAGAGTATGATATCTGATAGGAAATCAGCTATTCTGGCTAGAGTTTTAGTAGACAACAAGTGACAACCCTTATAATTGTTTTGATCAAAGTCTGGATTCAGAATTTAATATCTGATAAGAAAACGACTAAGTGACAATGGCTAGAACTTTAGTAAATATTACTAACAACTATTATTACTGTTTTGACCAAATTCTGGATTCAGAGTATGATATCTGATAGGAATTCAGCTACTAAGGCTAGAATTTTAGTAGACAATAACTTACAACTCTTATTGCTATCTTGACAATAATCTGGATTCATAGTATGGTATCTCATAGGAAATTAACTACTGTGGCTAGAATTTTAGTAAAGAATAACTAAGACCTCTTACAACTGTTTTGACCGAAATCTGGATTCAGAGTATGATATCTGAAAGGAAATCAACTACTGAGGCTAGAATTTTAGTAGACAATAATTAACAACCCTTATTGCTGTTTTGACCAAAATCTGGATTCATAGTAAGATATATGATAGGAAATAAGCTACTCAGGCTAGAATTTTAGTAAATAATAAGTAACAACACTTATTGCTGTTTTGACCAAAATCTGGATTCAGAATATATCTGAGAGAAAATCAACTATTGTGGCTAGAATTTTAGTAGACAATAACTACTGTTTAGACCAAAATCTGGATTCAGAGTGTGATATCAGATAGGAAATCAGCTACTGTGGCTAGAATTTTAGTAGACAATATGTAACAACTGTTATTACTGTTTTGACCAAAATCTGGATTCAGAGTATGATATCTGATAGGAAATCAACTACTGAGGCAAGAATTTTAGTGGACAATAAGTTACAACTCTTATTGCTGTTTCGACCAAAATCTGGATTCAGAGTATATCTCATAGGAAATCAGCTACTGTGGCTCGAATTTAAGTAGACAAAACTAACAACTCTTATTGCTATTTTGACAAAACTCTGGATTCATAGTATGATATCTAATAGGAAATTAACTAATGTGGCAAGAATTTTAGTAAAGAATAACTAAGACCTCTTATAACTGTTTTGAACAAAATCTGGATTGAGAGTATTATATCTGATAGGAAATCAGCTACTGAGGCTAGAATTTAGTAAAATAATAACTGACAACTCTTATAACTATTTTGGCCCAAATCTGGATTCAGAGTATGATATCTGATAGGAAATCAACTATTGTGGCTAGAATTTTAGTTAGTAATAACTTACAACTCTTACTACTGTTTTGACCAAAATCTAGATTCAGAGTATGATATCTGATAGGAAATCAACTATTGTGGCTTGAATTTTAATAGACAAAAACTAACAACTATTATTACTGTTTTGACCAAAATCTGGATTCAGAGTATGATATCTGATAGGAAATCAACTATTGTGGCTAAAATTTTAGTTAGTAATAACTAACAACTCTTACTACTGTTTTGACCAAAATCTAGATTCAGAGTATGATATCTGATAGGAAATCAACTATTGTGGCTTGAATTTTAAAAGACAAAAACTAACAACTATTATTACTGATTTGACCAAAATCTGGATTTAGAGTGAAATATCGTATAAGGGATCAGCTGCTGAGGCTTGAATTGTAATAGACAATAACTTACAACTATTATTGCTGTTTTGACCAAAATCTGGATTCAGAGCATGATATCTGATAGGAAATCAGCTATTGTGGCTAGAATTTTAGTAGACAATGTGTTCAACTGACAATTCTTATAACTGTTTTGATCAAAATCTGGATTCAGAGTATGATATCTGATAGGAAATCAACTACTGTGTCTAGAATTTCAGTAAACAATAACTAACAACTCTTATTACTGTTTTGACCAAAATCTGGATTCATATTATGATATCTGATAGGAAATCAGCTACTGAGGCTAGAAATTTAATAAAATAATAAGTCACAACTCTTATAGCTATTAAGACCCAAATCTGGATTCAGAGTATGATATCTGATAGGAAATCAGCTATTGTGGCTAGAAATTTTGTGACAATAACTAACAACTCTTATTACTGTTTTGACCATAATCTGGATTCAGAGTATGATATCTGATAGGAATCAGCTAAAGTGGTCAGAATTTTGGTACACAATAACTAACAACTCTTATTACTGTTTGTCCAAAATCTGAATTAAGAGTACGATATGTGATAGGAAATCAGCTACTGTGACTAGAATTTTAGTAGACAATAAGTAACAACTTTTATCGCTGTTTTGACCAAAATCTGGATTCAGAGTATGAAATCTGATAGGAAATCAGCTACTGAGGCAAGAATTTTAGTAGACAATAACTTACAACTCTTGTTGCTGTTTTGACCAAAATCTGGATTCAGAGTATATCTGATAGGAAATCAGCTACTGTGGCTAGGATTTAAGTAGACAATAACTAACAACTCTTATTGCTATTTTGACAAAAATCTGGATTCATAGTATGGTATCTAATATGATATTAACTACTGAGCCTAGAATTTTAGTAAAGAATAACTAAGACCTCTTATAACTGTTTTATCCAAAATCTAGATTCATAGTATGATCTCTGATAGGAAATCAGCTACTGTGGCTAGAATTTTAGTAGACAATAACTAACAAGTCGTGTTCATGTTTTGACCAAAATCTGGATTCAGAGTATGATATCTGATTGGAAATCAGCTATTGTGGCTAGAATTTTAGTAAAGAAAAACTAACAACTCTTATTACTGTTTTGACCAAAATCTTGATTCAGAGTATGATATCTGATAGGAAATCAGCTACTGAGGCTAGAATTTTAGTAAAACAAGAGCTGTCCGAATACAGCGCGCTCAACTTTCTAAGTTGCTTAGTATAAAGGGGGCATAACTCCAAATATAGTGGAGCCAGGGTCATTGGCCCTGGTTGTAAGGTAGAGGGTGTGATGCTGAATAAGTATTCCAAATTTAGGTTGAATCCCTTTGATGGTATGGGAGTTATTGGTGTTTGAAAAAACTTTAACCTTTGTTGCAACACTGACACCAACACCGACGCCAACTCCAACGCCTGGGTGACAGTATAAGCTCTCATTTTCTTCGAAAAGTCGAGCTGATAATAAGTAACAACTCTTACAGCTATTTTGACCCAAATCTGGATTTAGAGTATTATATCTGATAGGAAATCAACTATTGTGGCTTGAATTTAAATAGACAATAACTAACAACTGTTATTACTGTTTTAACCATAATCTGGATTTAGAGTATGATATCTGATAGAAATCAGCTACTGTGGTCAGAATTTTGATATACAATTATTAACAACTCTTATTACTGTTTGTCCAAAATCTGGATTCAGAGTATGATATGTGATAGGAAATCAGCTACTTAGGCTAGAATTTTAGTAGATAATAACTAACAACTTTTATTGCTGTTTTGACAAAAATCTGTATTCAGAGTATGATATCTGATTGGAAATCAGCTACTGTGGCTAGAATTTTAGTAAAAAATAACTATCAACTCTTATTTCTGTTTTGACCGAAATCTGGATTCAGAGTATGATATTTAATAGGAAATCCGCTACCGTGGCTACAATATAAGTAGACAATAACTACCAACTCTTATTATATGCCCCCTCAAGGGCCCACCTTTGATGCAGGTCAAACTCCAAGGTCAAGGTCACAAGGTCCAATGTCATGGTCAAATGTGAAAGGTCTTGGTGAAATGTGTCCATGTGTGGAATCCGAATAGTGTAATAGGACATGAGATACAGGCCAGGTTAAAGTTTTTTTTAAAGTCGGCCAAACTCCAAGGTCAAGGTCACATGGTCCAAGGTCATGGTCAAATGTGAAAGGTCTTGGTGGAATGTATCCATGTGTGGAATCCGAATGTCAAAGCTGTAAGTGTAATAGGACATGAGATACAGGCCAGATTAAAGTTTTTTATAAAGTCGGCCAAACTCCAAGGTCACATGGTCCAAGGTCATGATCAATTGTGTAAGGTCTTGGTAGGAGGTGTCCATGTGTGAAATATTTAGGCCGTATAGGTAATAGGACATGAGATATAGGCCAGGTTAAAGCTTTTCAAAAGTAGGTCAAACTCCCAAGGTCAAGATCACAAGGTCCAAGTTCATGGTCAAATGTGAAAGGTCTTGATCACAGGTGTCCATTTGTGAGATATCAAAGCTGTATTTGTAAAAGGGCATGATATATTGGCCAGATTAAAGTTTTTTAAAAGTAGGTCAAACTCCAAGGTCAAGGTAACAAGGTCCAAGGTCATGGTCAAATGCGAAAGGTGTAAACATTGTTCATTGGGAAGTTATGAACTACAGTCAAACTTCTGTATCTCGAACACCCACGGGACCAATTAATTTGTTCGAGATATCGGGAGTTCGACTCATCCCAAAATTGGCATGACGGCGTCGTATAGAAGGGAAAATGTGTTCAGTCTGAAAATAGGTTATATCCGACTTTTGGACATTATATCACTGCTTTTCAACTACAAGGGCCGTCAGAGATGGACAATGCTCCCCGAATAAGGCATTGTCACAATAAATGTATGCATGGAGATTACTTTATTGTCAAGGGCATCTGATTTGCTACTCAAATATGAAATTTCATCAAATTCTGACCATTAGACTAGGAGAAATTAGAGAAAACTGTATTTTACCTTAAGTCCCTTTTTCCCATGACGAGGTCTCAAATCCAAAACCTGGGAAAAGAACATCAGCATTATGTCATAGGAAGTTCACATGGTAAGTTTCATTAGATTTGGCCAAAGGGTTAAAGAGAAATCGCTTCGGATGGACGGATGGACAGACGGACAGATGGATGGACGGACGGAATGACGGATGGACAGGACGGACGGACGGACGGACAGACAAAGCGGCGACTATATGCTCTCACTTCGGGGAGCATAAAAAGCTCGTAACTGCAGCTTAAAACTAGCTGCAGTTACAAGGTTTTTGTTGAAAAGCGATGATATGTTTCATACTTACTTGGCACCTATTAGCAGGGCTTTAAATGTTGGAATCAGTGACACACCGATAAGTAAACCAAGCACTGCTAGGGCAATTATGTTGATATATAATTTACTGAAAAAGAAATGGGAGTAACAAATTTTCAACTGCAATGTATAATGTAGATTAACCTATTCCCAAACAAGACCTTGATTTGACGTCCCTAATAGAAAAGGCTTGGGAAAACTTTGAAACAAAAGAAGAAACTGCTGATAACCAGCAGTTTCTCCTTTTGCCTCAATATTAAACACAATTTCTATCTTTGATAACTTCCATTTTGTCATTTGTGGCAGTTTTTGAAGAGGATCACCCTAAAATTTTGCCGTTTGGGAAAGGATTAAGCCAACTAACATCAAACCTACAAATTCTGTAATTTTGAAAGGGTTAAAGTCCAGCAGTACAGTATGATCAAGTTTGCATTGTTACCTTAAAGTGACATTTCAGAATTTTTTGTCATAAATATTACTTTTATTTTTATCTAAAAGAGCATATTTCCTTATGAAAATTCTGAAAATTTCAAGCCAAAATATTGCACCGTTTACGAGAAATTTATATTTTTGTGTTAAAATTGAACAAATTGTTGTGGACAACAGTTCAGATTTATAATATGCAATTTATCGATTATGTGTCAACTTTAAATGCGTGTATCTCGCTTACTGGCAACAACTTAAAACAAGAGTGCCATGGTCACAATATACGCCGCCACTTATAAAACTTGAGACAAAAAAATGACATTGACAAGGATTTATAAATATTCACTGAAAAACCTGAAAAAAGTTGTGTTCACAAAAAGGTTTTTATAAATATCCAGTCAAAAACCTGGAAGGAATTGCGTTCACAAGGCTGAAATATCATTAAGCCCCAGAGACTAAGTTTTTAAGGGGCATAACTCAGACAAAAATCAACGAACCATAAAATCCTTCCTTCATGCACATCTACCAATTGAGGTGATAATATTGACCAAGTTTCAAGAAGATCCAGCCAGAAACTTAGGAGGAGTTGCGTTGACAAGGCTGCAATTTCAATAAGCCCCAGAGACTAAGTTTTAAGGGGGCATAACTCTGACAAAAATCAATGAACCATAAAATCCTTCCTTCATGCACATCTACCACTTGAGGTGATAACATTGACCAAGTTTCAAGAAGATCCAGCCAGAAACTTAGGAGGAGTTGCGTTGACAAGGCTGCAATTTCAATAAGCCCCAGAGACTAAGTTTTAAGGGGGCATAACTCTGGCAAAAATCAATGAACCATAAAATCCTTCCTTCATGCACATCTACCACTTGAGGTGATAACATTGACCAAGTTTCAAGAAGATCCAGCCAGAAACTTAGGAGGAGTTGCGTTGACAAGGCTGCAATTTCAATAAGCCCCAGAGACTAAGTTTTAAGGGGGCATAACTCTGGCAAAAATCAATGAACCATAAAATCCTTCCTTCATGCACATCTACCACTTGAGGTGATAACATTGACCAAGTTTCAAGAAGATCCAGCCAGAAACTTAGGAGGAGTTGCGTTGACAAGGCTGCAATTTCAATAATCCCCAGACACTAAGTTTTTAAGGGGCATAACTCAGGCAAAAATCAACGAACCATAAAATCCTTCCTTCATGCACATCTACCAATTGAGGTGATAAGATTGACCAAGTTTCAAGACGATCCAGCCAGAAACTTAGGAGGAGTTGCGTTGACAAGAAAAGTGGACGGACGTACGGACGGATGGACGGACGGATGGACGGACAGACGGAGAAGATGACGCCAATATACGTCCGCCTCCGGCGGCGTATAAAAACTAATAGTATTTATACTCAATAGAATACCCAATCTTGGCATCAAGACATACTTTAAAAAATTGAAATCGGGATGAAATGTCCCTTTAACCCATTACCAAACTTTGACGCTTTTTCATCCCCAACAAGATAATGCCTATGGAAAACATTGTGGAAAATGAAGAAATTGCTTGTAGCAAGCAATTTCTTCATTTCTCACAATGTTTTGTACACAAAAATACAAAAAAAGTAAAATGCCAAGCACTTGAAACTGTCATCTGCAACATCTTTGAATTTGGACTAGTCTTAAAATTTTGCTGTTTGGTAAATAAATACTACATCAAACCTACAACAAGAGTGCCATCGTCACAATATACGCCGCCACTTATAAAACTTGAGACAAAAAAATGACATTGACAAGGATTTATAAATATTCACTGAAAAACCTTTAAAAAATTGTGTTCACAAAAAGGTTTTTATAAATATCCAGTGAAAAACCTGGAAGGAATTTCTATCACGAGGCTGAAATATCATTAAGCCCCAGAGACTAAGATTGAAGGGGGCATAATTCTGGCAAAAATCAATGAACCATGAAATCCTTCCTTCATGCACATCTACCAATTGAGGTGATAACATCCACCAAGTTTCATTAAGATCCAGCCAGAAACTTAGGAGGAGTTGTGTTGACAAGCCTGCAATTTCAATAAGCCCCAGAGACTAAGTTTTTAAGGGGCATAACTCAGGCAAAAATCGACGAACCATAAAATCCTTCCTTCATGCACATCTACCAATTGAGGTGATAACATTGACCAAGTTTCATTAAGATCCAGTCAGAAACTTAGGAGGAGTTGCGTTGACAAGCCTGCAATTTCAATAAGCCCCAGAGACTAAGTTTTTAAGGGGCGTAACTCAGGCAAAAATCGACGAACCATAAAATCCTTCCTTCATGCACATCTACCAATTGAGGTGATAACATTGACCAAGTTTCAAGAAGATCCAGCCAGAAACTTAGGAGGAGTTGCGTTGACAAGCCTGCAATTTCAATAAGCCCCAGAGACTAAGTTTTTAAGGGGCGTAACTCAGGCAAAAATCGACGAACCATAAAATCCTTCCTTCATGCACATCTACCAATTGAGGTGATAACATTGACCAAGTTTCAAGAAGATCCAGCCAGAAACTTAGGAGGAGTTGCGTTGACAAGGCTGCAATTTCAATAAGCCCCAGAGACTAAGTTTTTAAGGGGCATAACTCAGGCAAAAATCTACGAACCATAAAATCCTTCCTTCATGCACATCTACCAATTGAGGTGATAACATTGACCAAGTTTCAAGAAGATCCAGCCAGAAACTTAGGAGGAGTTGCGTTGACAAGGCTGCAATTTCAATAAGCCCCAGAGACTAAGTTTTTAAGGGGCATAACTCAGGCAAAAATCAACGAACCATAAAATCCTTCCTTCATGCACAACTACCAATTGAGGTGATAACATTGACCAAGTTTCAAGAAGATCCAGCCAGAAACTTAGGAGGAGTTGCGTTGACAAGGCTGCAATTTCAATAAGCCCCAGAGACTAAGTTTTTAAGGGGCGTAACTCAGGCAAAAATCGACGAACCATAAAATCCTTCCTTCATGCACATCTACCAATTGAGGTGATAACATTGACCAAGTTTCAATAAGATCCAGCCAGAAACTTAGGAGGAGTTGCGTTGACAAGAAAAGTGGACGTACGTACGGACGGATGGACGGATGGACGGACGGACGGATGGACGGACGGACAGACGGAGAAGATGACGCCAATATACGTCCGCCTCCGGCGGCGTATAAAAACCTTTAAAAAATTGTGTTCACAAAAAGGTTTTTATAAATATCCAGTGAAAAACCTGGAAGGAATTTCTATCACGAGGCTGAAATATCATTAAGCCCCAGAGACTAAGATTGAAGGGGGCATAATTCTGGCAAAAATCAATGAACCATGAAATCCTTCCTTCATGCACATCTACCAATTGAGGTGATAACATCCACCAAGTTTCATTAAGATCCAGCCAGAAACTTAGGAGGAGTTGTGTTGACAAGCCTGCAATTTCAATAAGCCCCAGAGACTAAGTTTTTAAGGGGCATAACTCAGGCAAAAATCAACGAACCATAAAATCCTTCCTTCATGCACATCTACCAATTGAGGTGATAACATTGACCAAGTTTCATTAAGATCCAGTCAGAAACTTAGGAGGAGTTGCGTTGACAAGCCTGCAATTTCAATAAGCCCCAGAGACTAAGTTTTTAAGGGGCGTAACTCAGGCAAAAATCGACGAACCATAAAATCCTTCCTTCATGCACATCTACCAATTGAGGTGATAACATTGACCAAGTTTCAAGAAGATCCAGCCAGAAACTTAGGAGGAGTTGCGTTGACAAGCCTGCAATTTCAATAAGCCCCAGAGACTAAGTTTTTAAGGGGCGTAACTCAGGCAAAAATCGACGAACCATAAAATCCTTCCTTCATGCACATCTACCAATTGAGGTGATAACATTGACCAAGTTTCAAGAAGATCCAGCCAGAAACTTAGGAGGAGTTGCGTTGACAAGGCTGCAATTTCAATAAGCCCCAGAGACTAAGTTTTTAAGGGGCATAACTCAGGCAAAAATCTACGAACCATAAAATCCTTCCTTCATGCACATCTACCAATTGAGGTGATAACATTGACCAAGTTTCAAGAAGATCCAGCCAGAAACTTAGGAGGAGTTGCGTTGACAAGGCTGCAATTTCAATAAGCCCCAGAGACTAAGTTTTTAAGGGGCGTAACTCAGGCAAAAATCGACGAACCATAAAATCCTTCCTTCATGCACATCTACCAATTGAGGTGATAACATTGACCAAGTTTCAATAAGATCCAGCCAGAAACTTAGGAGGAGTTGCGTTGACAAGAAAAGTGGACGTACGTACGGACGGATGGACGGATGGACGGATGGACGGACGGACGGACGGACAGACGGAGAAGATGACGCCAATATACGTCCGCCTCCGGCGGCGTATAAAAATTGTTAAAACGCATTTGAATGGAGAAGTCCTTGAAAGGAAATTTTGAGAAACCAATCAGACTTAGCATAGGTAAACCTTGGATGAGAAGTTAGGGACAAAGTTTAATTTTAATGTTAAGATGTCCTGACAGACAGAAAAGCACAAGGGTAAGACAATATGCCCCTAATTATTAAAACAACACTTACTTTGGTATAAAGCTGCTGACAAAAGGAGCGGGTCCCAACATTAAAGATGGCACAACCATAGCTAAACTACCAGATCCTATCATTAGTCTTACAAAACCCTACAAAAGTAGAAAGAAACAATGTCACAATACAACAAAATGTTAGACTAATTCAAACTACAAACCTATTACTAAAGGAGATGAAAATACATCCGCCAAAACATTTGTCCAGACAAGCGATTTTCTTCAAATCAGGGGCCATAACTAATAAATCATTGAAAATTGATAGAATTTTAGCAAACTTTGAATATTGCACACCTACAGGTCCAAAGGCACATTTCTGCCAAGTATTGTCCGTAAATATTGACCAGGGGCCCGTTTTACTAACGAATGTACGATTATTTTTTGCTTTTTGCGTAAGTACTTGTAACAACAAACCTGATTGGCCTAATCCGATTTCTCGTGCAATCAGATGCCTTGTTACACAGTTTACACAAAAATATAATCGTAAGTTTGTTAGTAAAACGGGCCCCTGAACCTTTGGAATATGCAATTGTAATGCGAAACAATCTGTCTCCAACATATGTTGACACGATGAGCACGTGCAGAATACAACGTCATAATGCTTATGGAAACTATGGACTCTGCTTGACAGTGTATGATTCCTGGCGAGTATTGATAATTCTGTTTCACAATTACTCATTGCATATTCATCGAGTTCAGGTCAATATTTACGGACAATTATATGAAACAATTAAGAAGATGTGTTTGTGAAACACCAACATGGCTATTTTTGGAGAAAATACCGATGTTAAGTTTTCATGATAAGTTTTCGGAATGACCAACAGATAAACAGACAGATGGACAGGAGTAAAACAATATGCTCCCGATCTCTTGATACTTGGGCATAAAAACACTATATCTTACCTTTTTATCCCCTATGACGCCCCAAATTGGTGCTGTTAAAGCATACACTGCCGGGGCAATCAGAAACACCATCCCCACAACCCAAGTCTTCAAATTAAACTGTAAATAGATACCGGTAATATTTCATTAATACAGTCTAACTTTTGTGAATCGCTGAAAATACCTTGACATATCCAGAGTCGACACAAACACCAGCCATCAAAAATCGAACGTTTTCCCGGAAGTCTTCCGCAGATGTCGGGGCATAGATAAAACGACAATCTTTATAATTCTTCGGGAAGGAGGGGTCGTATATACCCTTGTACATGTCCTTATTTTACGAAGTTGAATTGCAAATAAAATAAACATGGATGCTTATACTGTTGTTGACAAAATTTGTGTAACAAACGTTGACTGCAAATAGCCTTTCTTTCATGTGTAATTTTCAGTTTGTGTATTCTTAAGTTGAACGGACAGCACAATACTATCATAAAAGTTTTTCAAACCTTTTGATCAAGATTTTAATTCCTTTTGTTCGAAAATGTGTGAATCTCCTCAATTATGAGATTGACAGCCTAGACAAAATGACTTTGATAATAGGCTAAAGAGCTGAACTGGTTATTTTACCATGAAATTATCATTACTGGCAAAAAAAATCAACATATCCGAAGTCGACGATTTTCCCAACTTGACATAAACGTCAAAATTTATATGAAACAAAAAGGGTCAAAGTTGGGACTTTGGAAACACTTTGACTTATCCAGAATATCAACTCATCCGATGTCGACACAACGATTTTCGATTGCATGTGTATTAATTTCCAAGCCTATTCAACATTTGAAAATAAAGTTTAAAATTCTAAATTGCATTTCCATAGAATTTTTTTTGACTAGTCACTGATTTTCTCTAAATTTTACCAGTACTCAATGTTAAAGATTTATCTTTAAATCTGGAAATCTATCACTAGTTGTGTGCAGACAGCCTAGAGATATGCTGCCAGCGACTATGTTAATAATTGCCATGAGACTCTGCTATAGTGTTAACAAGGAACCACTTTTAATTCAAAACTATGTCTTGTTTGGTAAAGGCTCAATAGAGAATCATCTTACCTGTTGTAAATGGTTGGCTAAAGTTGAATCGAGGAATCTGAGGGATATACTGCCGCCTACAATGTTGATAAGGGTGAAAATCACCACAGGACTGCGTAATAACTAGTGTTAACAAGGAACAATATAGCATGGAAAACATGGAGACAAAAGGAGAAAATGCTGGTTATCAGCATTTTCTTCTTTTGCCTCATTGTTTTCCCCAAGTCATTTCTATTAGGAACTTCAAAGCCAGGTCTTGATTGGTAATGGTTTAATAGAGAATTATTTACCTGTTGTAAATGGTTGGCTAAAGTTGGATCTAGGAATCCCAGTGATATACTGCCAGCCACGATATTGATAAGGGTGAAAATTACCATAGGACATCCAGGGTTTTTTCTCCTTCTTCGGCAGGGGCCTGATAAAGGCCCCTTCCCCTTGACAAAAGGCCCCTTTCCCCAGAAAAAATTCTGTTAAATCGTGCAGTTTTCCCCCAAATTGAGGTTTGCCTTGGAAATTTTGTTCCCCTTAAACAGTTTCTCGAGCATGTTTTTCCCCTACAAAAAGGCTAGGCCCCTTCCCCCAGACTGAAAAAAAAAACCCTGACATCATAATATTGTGAAAAGAGAACAATATAGCATGAAAAATATGGAGACAAAAGGAGAAAATGCTGGTTATCAGCATTTTCTTCTTTTGCCTCAATGTTTACCCAAGTCATTTCTATTACGAACTTCAAAGCAAGGTGTTGTTTGGTAAAGGTATAATAGAGAATTATTTACCTGTTGTAAATGGTTAGCTAAAGTTGGATCAAGGAATCCGAGTGATATACTGCCAGCCACAATGTTGATAAGGGTGAAAATCACCATAGGACTGCGTAACAGTGTTAACAGGGAACCACTGTACATTCTTGATCCGCCTGGAAATTAAGGACATGTAAGTTATGGCATCTCAACACCAAATTGAAGTATTTTACTCAGCAAATATTGGATGAGTTGAATTTTATTTTTCATCTGGACACAAAGTCTAGAAGCAATGACTAATACAGTTAAAGTGGCAGACTATCGATCATTGTTCACTGCACTTTGCCACAATGTGATCGTTGAGTATTTGAAGTTTGAATTTACCTTATATGAGATATAGCCATGAGAACAAAGATTGTAGAAGAACAGCAAAGGGTGATAATAAACCTCTCAAAGGTGAAACAAATTAAGTTAAAAAAGGTAAAAATTCAACTAGTAATGAATCCTTGACTAGAGGTTATTACGGTCACAGAAGCATGTGCAAAGTTTCAGCGTAATAGCATCAGTAGAAACAGAGATATGGCAGTTGCATGTAAAACCTTAACCAAAGCATTATTTTAACGCCTGTGTGACCGAAATAGCCCCATATTCTATGAATAGTTGCTAAAAAAATACCTGACAGACAGATAAATTAACCCTTTCCCAAGCAACAAAAAAATTGGGCTGTCAAATTTGAAAGCTGCTGCAGACGGCAAAATGCATGTTTTTTTAAGACAGAATTTGTAAAGAAGAAAGCACAGAAAATGTTGAGGCAAAAGGAGAAAATGCTAATTATCAGCATTTTCTTCTTTTGTCTAAATGTTTTCTCAAGCCTTTTCTATTAGACACATCAAACCCCAGTTTTGTTTGGGAAATGGTTAATAGAGAATATGTTTTACAATAATAAGTTTTAGCCTTCTATTTCTATGTACTCACTTCCTATAGATGGCATATATAATGATGTTATAGTTCCGATGATAATAACTGTAGAACCAATCACAAAGAATGGTAAACCATAACCACCAATCTGTAAGCATAAAGTTACGAATTACTATACAGTATTTATATGAAAAATTGACATAAAAATTTTCCTTCTAGATCTACATGTTTGGCATATACAATGATGTTAAAGTTCCGATGATAATAACAATAGAACCAATCACAAAGAATGGTAGGCCATATCCGCCAATCTGTAAGCATAATGTTACAATTACCATACAATGTTTATATGAAAAATTGACATTAAAATTGTTCTTATAGATCTACATGTTTGGCATATACAATGATGTTATAGTTCCGATGATAATAACAATAGAACCAATCACAAAGAATGGTAGGCCATATCCGCCAATCTGTAAGCATAATGTTACAATTACCATACAATATTTATATGAAAAATTGACATAAAAACTTTCTTCATAGATCTACATGTTTGGTATATACAATGATGTTATAGTTCCGATGATAATAACTGTAGAACCAATCACAAAGAATGGTAAACCATATCCGCCAAACTGTAGAGAAAATGTTTCCTTTAACCCTTTCCCAAACAAGACCTGGTTTTGACGTCCCTTATAGAATTGACTTGGGAAAACATTGAGACAAAAGAAGAAACTGCTGATAACCAGCAGTTTCTTCTTTTGTCTCAATATTTTCTATGCCATATTTTACACAGATTCTATCTTTAACAACATCAATATTGTCATCTGCAGCAGCTTTTGAATGGAACCACTCCAAAGAATTGTCGTTTGGGAAAGGGAAATAACAATATGTTCATAAATAATTGACATGAATATTTCCCTTATATATATGTATATCTACATGTCTGGCATATCGCTGCTTTTCAAGGAACGCCTCGTAACTGCAGTTTAACAAGAGGTTTTTGCAATCACACTGACGATATACAATGCTGTTAAAATCCAATGATAATTATAGTAGAACCTATCTCTTTTGAGGACATCTACATTGATTGAATGTCACAAAATTATTCCTCAGGGAATATAATAAATACTTGATTTAAATGCTCTATATTTCGGAAAATTTGGCTTTTTCAAGAAGATCGAAAAACTTCTCCCCACTACATAATTGTTTCATTGACTCATGCAGCCACTTTGTTTTTCTAATTGGAGTAATTATTTTACATTAGATTTTCACAGAAACTAATTTTTTTTATCGGCAGCAGCTTCATAATTGGACAAGTCTAAATGTAGTTATGGCATCTTATTACTATATTTTACCTGATGCAAAGCTCCTCCTATAGGCGGCCCTACAATCATGCCTAAATCACTAAATGTTTACAAAGACACACCCCCTGGCTAAAGCTCATGATAAATGACTTGGCAGAGTATCTCTATTGATTAGCAAGGGATTCTCTGCCAGGTCAATTATCGTGAGCTATAACCACTATAATTTTAGGCCAGTCACTTTAGGATTTAGGGTACCACTAATTCTAACAGAAATAATTTTGCAACTGAACGAAAGTATTTTATATCATGATCAACATATCAAAAGTCCTCAGAGCAAATCTGGGGGGAAATGGTGTTAAATCACGCTAAAAGATGCCTTGATATGATCGTAATACACTGGTCCATCCTAACCACCATACATTCTCTCGAGTATCACGTGCTTCTCTTACGCTCTACTTGTCACATATTATTTCTAATTTGATTGAATTTCATATCAAAACTGAAAAATGTATTCGTTATATAAAAATATAAAAGGATAAATATAACGAATAAGTAAAAATAATTTAGCTTTACAGGGTTCTCCACAGAATATTTGGAAGCTGTAGTGGCAAATTATATGAGAATTGGTAAACTTTGAAAGCATATAATTGTGAGTGAAAACATTATGGAAAAAGAAGAAATTGCTCATCTTGAGCAATTTCTTCTTTTCCCATAATATTTTTACTCATAATTATTACATTTACAATGGCAAAAATGTATTATTAAACAGTGTTTGGCATGAAATACCTCAAAATGCCTCTATTTGGTAACCATTTTGAAGAAATTAAGCTGTGGGGTAGTTTTGAAGCTGTAGGGGCATTACACTGATTAACATGAAGCTGTAGTGGGGCCGATACAGCTTATTGAGCTAGGGAGAACACTGCTTTAAATAGAATTATCTGTGATCCATTTTTAAAAGTACGGAAGCTCAATGTGACTATAATATTATTACATCCGTCAGATATAGATCATTAAAATCGGAATTACACAATTTGCGAGAAAATCATCCTTTACTCGCCCCCAACCACTTGGATTGAAGTCCACACATGCTTTTTGTTATTATACACCCGAAGGGTCGTATTATGTTATGGCCCGGTCGTCTTTCTGTCCGTCTAACCCTCCGTCCGTCCGTTATCAATTTCTTGTATGCGCAACTTCTCCTACAGTTTTGATCAGAATTTGATCAAACTTGCCATAATGAATCTCTATGGTATCTAGTTGTGCACATCGCTAACGGAATTCAGATAACTCTGTTCGTTCTTGAATTATCTGCCTTTGAATAAAAAATGCCTATAAAAATGCCCATTTTATTGTGTGCGCAACTCCTCCTACAGTTTTGATTAGAATTTTATCAAACTAGCCACAATGAATTTCTATGGTGTCTAGTTGTACACAATGCTCATGGAATTTAAATAACTGTTTTCGTTTCTGAATTATCTTCCCTTGAATTTAAGAAAAAATGCTCATTTTCTCAAAAATGCCCATTTTCTCGTGTGCGCAACTCCTACAGTTTCGACCCGAATTCAATCAAACTAGCCACAATGAATCTCCATGGTGTAAAGTTGTACACACCGCTCACGGAACTTAGATAACTGTTTTTGTTTCTGAATAATCTGCCCTTGAATTTAAGGAAACTAGAGACAACGAATCTCTATGGTGTCTGTAAAAAAGGGCGGGGAAAATATTGCATTTGCAATTTCATAACGCGGAGATAAGCAAATTTCACTTCAATAGAGAGCATTTATCAACTTTTAGTTGACGAACTATTATACGTACTTGCGACAACTAAAAAATTAGCTAATTTTTTCCCTGTTTGTTTGGCGTAGATCGCGAAAAGAAGGTGCATTAATGACGTCATCAATAATGGACGAAATAACGTCAAATGCATTTAGGATGCGACTAATGAATTGTTGCTACAACATAACAACAAGCTGGGCAACTAAGCGGCGTATCGCGATTCCAAAGAAATCGGACTAAATCCGCAAAGATAGGCATCCGGTTTTTAAATAATATTCACAATTAGAGACATGCATGACTGTTTGGTGATCCCATGTCTTCAAACTTCTTCTTGAAGCTGTACACCTGCTTCTTACTGATTAGCTATTTACGTTTATGTACATTCTTCATTTGAGTAATTACATAATTTTCTGACATTTACCCTTGATAAAGCCAATTTTGAAAATAATAAACGATTAGAAGACGTCAACAATGATGTAGTAATGACGTGTTCCAGCATATTATTAAGTATGTTGCACAAAGTTGCATTATCATATCTACAAATGGATTTTTAAATTCTGTATGAATGAAATACCACAGGCCTACATGTTCTTATTTCATTTCAAAGCTTAACATGCCTTATGAAATACCCTTATAACAAAGCAGTTCTAGTATTTGGGTAATGTAGATCGTTAAACATTCATAAAGATCTACTATTTTTTCACACACAATCTTGAATTGTACTAAATAGAAAACATAAGCATAACTTCATTTCTTTTAATGACTTAAATTCATTGTATAGTGATTTGTTTTATGGGCCGGTGACCTAATCTAAGACAATGTCATGATTGGTTGATTGTATAACAAGAAAACAAAATTCAATCAGCAATGAATAGCAGTCGTTGATTTGACGTCTCTAAAGAGAACCGACTCTTAAAAAATGAAGAAAGTGCTGATAATCAGATTTTTCTCCTTTTGCATCAATACGTTTTTATCTTGTTATTTTTCTATAATGTATACAAATCCATTTTTTTTTTCAAAGAATTTTTGTCGTCTACATCAGCTTTCGAACTGGAAGTCTAATTTTTAGGTACAGCGAAGGGTTTAAAAGTATTTGGATAAGTTAACCTTAATACATGAGTGGGTGGGGAAATTCCACTCGCAAATTCACTTTCCATGTAAAAGTTCAAATAAAGAAATAGCAAAATCGATGTTTTTTACTTTATAAACCTCTTTTATTAAATTATCCATAAAATATTCCATTCACAATAGCATACTTGGTTTCAAAAGACTGTTTTCGATGCCTACACCCCAAAACATACTTTTGGCTTGCTTTGAAGGGGTCCCCTAGTAAGATCGATTTTTTTCATATTTCGCCTCGAGTAACATTTGAGGACTTTTTTTCTAGAATGGATAAATGGTTATAGATTATAAAAATGTTGGTTTTGTTTCTGTTAGAATTAGTGGTGGGTTGGGCCTATTTTTCGGCTAAAGTGACTGGCCTATTTACCTGGTACAGAGCTCCTCCTATAGGCGGCCCCACCATCATACCCAAACCACTGAAGGTCTCTAGTGTGCCCTAAAACAACAAAAGGATAATGTATAATGATGCTTTTCAACAAAAACCTCATAACTGCAGCTTGTTTTAGCTGCAGTTAAGAGATTTTTGTTGAAAAGCGATGATAACTGGTTATTTATGAAAGTGCAAAGTTTTTACAAAGTGGGTCCAAGGACTGTAAGGTAAATTTCTTTTTATGTGACTTTCATTTTAATAATAATAATAATAATAATAAAGACTTTATTTAAGTTTTCTTAACCTATATAAAGTTTGTTTTGTAATCAAAGTCTGAATGTAACTTCATCAATCAATGCAGAGTCGCACCAATTAAAATAGAGACAAGACACTACCAAGAACTGCCTTGAATATACACATTTTTTGCCTTTGGTAATAATGTTTTCTACCTTCAAAGAACAAAGACTGGAAAATTCCCTTCATATGAAATTGTCATCTACAACATCCTTGAATTTGGACTATAGTCTAGATTTTAGTCTTTTGGTTATTGCTTAACCCATTACCAAATGGATTTACAATTTGGACTGGTTCAAATTAAAACATGCTACAGACGACAATTTCATACAAATAAAATTTAAAATATTTTGGTCTTTTTGGGTAGAAAACATTGTGGAAAATGAAGAAATTGCTTGTCACAAGCATTTTTTTCATTTTCCAAATTGTTTTCCAAAGCCTTTATCTTATGGGGAGTAAAAAAGAGTCAATATACAGAAATGGGTTAAGCAAGATGTGGCACCTAAGAAAAGCACTCACCATAACTGTGATGACATTGTCTGGAAATTCATGAGCTAGGATGGCAAACAGTGATGTAACATAGGCCGAGGCCCCCAGGGCTTCTATCGACCGGCAGGCAAAACACATTATGATAAAGACGATCCCGTCTGGACATTTATCTAATAACCTAAACCGAGAAAGAAACACGTATGTATTTAGAACACTTTTGCCCTCGACAAGGCAAATATTAAGTTATCCGAAAGAAAGACAACTGTAAGACAATATGTCACCTATAATCTTTCAATACAGGGGCATAGAAATTTAGCCATGAGACTGGTGATCCTCTTTTATACGTGGCACTAGTAAAGAAGATTAAATCAAGTAATATTTTTTTCAAATTGTTAAATAACTTGAAGTGTTGACGACAACAAAACATTAATTGTATTACATGTAACTAATTTTTACAGATTACTTTTTAAATGCATGTAGCAGTGAAGAAAGGATTAAACAAGGGCTGTCTAAGGACAGCAAAGTGCTACTATCATGTGCTGGATAGTGAAAAATCTAAGTCTGAAAAGGGTAAAAATTCCGCAAAATCAAATGCCAGAGTATCAAATCTTTGCCTAGAGATTGATATTATGGTCACAAAAAAACAGGTGCAAAGTTTCAGAGCAATAGCATTAGTAGAAAAAAGGATTTGACAAACTTGCCCATAAAAACACCATCGCTGACACCAACACCCGAGTGTCTAGAATAGTTCCCCTATTCTAGGAATAGTCATGCTAAAAAAATGAATGAATGAACGCATGGTGTAAATATCATGTTCAACTATAATCCTGTCATTTTGTGACTGGTTATCAACATTTTCTTCAATCAATGTTTTCTCAAACCATTTATACTAGGGATGTCAAAACCAGGTCGTATTTAGGAAAGGGATGATGATTCACAGTTGGCAAGTCAATTTGTCAACAGTCTTACGCAGAGCAACAGATAAGAGGGGGTGAAAACCTTCCAATTTCTTTTATTTCAAGTCCAAACACTATGTTGTGTGTACTCATTTGAATCCTCTCATTGAGACGATTCAAATGAGAACCAAGAACATAGGGTTTGATGAACATTAAGGGAAATATTTCAATTTGAAAAAAAAAAAAAACATCATCCGCTCTCATCTGTAGCTCTGCTTACCCAAACAATATTGCACACGATCCACACACCATACTGCCCGACACAAACATAAATTTACAACCTATCTGTGAAATCTGAAATACAGCATTCAATGATCTAATTAAGGTAGTCTATATCTAAAGAGATTCATCATTATGTGAATTCAGAATTATTCAGGCAATGTCATAAACATTTGGCGATGATAAAGGTTTGTATATGTATATGTAACAAATGTTCACAATGTTGCTTGGAAAACTGTAGATCAAGGTGACTGGTGTTTCATTTAAGGTAGTCCAACCATATAAGATTCTTGCCACTTATGCACCTGACCATGTATATTTCTTACAACAGTATAAAACAGCATCCAGTCTGATTATCTGTATAGTTGATTGATTGATTGAGGTTTAAAACCTCTTTCAACTGCTATGATCATAATAATTGTGAAGGCTTGAGCACCTTAACATGGATTCCTGTCATTTTTCAGTCCAGAACTACCCAGGGTTCATACAGAAAGCCAATGCCAAAATTCAAGCACCTTTCAAGCACTTTCAGGCACATAATTCCATTTTTCAAGCATGTTTCTTTGTACACCAGTCACTAATGATGGTCTTCAACAAAGAGTGCTGCAGTCCCTATATACAAAGCTAGGATATAAATTTTAAGTTTCCACAGGCAATTTCATTATCAGGAAAACATCTCTTTATAAAGGTTGCCCAATACTTTATTCGAGCAGATGTTTTCATCATCTACTTTTTACCGTGAATTTAGTCATTCAATCATTTTTAAGCATGTTTTTGACAAATTCAAGCACTTTTTAAGGACTTTTAAAGAGAGGCATTAAAATCAAGCACTTTTATGCACTTTTTTCATTTTAACCCATTACAACACAGTGACGCCTTTTGACTCCCCATTAGATAAGTCATTTAGAAAACATTGTGGAAAATGAAGAAATTGCTTTTGACAAGCAATTTCTTCAATTCCCACAATGTTTTCTATCCAAAAAGATATACAATTTTAGAATTTCATCAAATTGGAAATGTCGTCTGCGACTTCTTTCAAATTGAACTACCCCAAAATTTTGTCGTCTGGTAATGGGTTAAAGCACTTTTCAAGAAACAGGTTCTTTAGGCACTTTTCAAGACTGTGCGAACCCTGCTACCACAACATCTTAAGACAGTTCCAAATTCCAAGATGATGCAGATGACAATTTCAGGTGCATGGATTTTACATTTTTTGGTCTTTCTTTGTAGAAAACATTGTGGGAAATGAAGAAATTTCCTATAATGTTTTCCAAAGCCTTTAGCTTGTGGGACATTTAATTGTGTCACTGTGTGGTAATGGGTAAAAAGGAAAATAGAAAAGAAGGAAATGTTAGTTTTAACATTTTCCAATCCTTCTATGTTTTCTCTGTTGTGAATGATAGCATGTATGTACAACTACATTATGATTTTATGTACAGTAAGGCAAACAAAATAATGAGGCAAAAGGACAAAATCCTGGCCATCAGCATTTCTTCTTTTCCCTAAATGTTTCCCCTTTTTTCTATTTAGATCAAAATCATGTCTTGTTACAAAAACATGATGCTTAAACTTCATAAAATTCTCTAATTATTGGGAGATGGTACCCTATTTAACGCTTTTCCAAACAGCAAAATTTAAGGGTGGTCAAATTTAAAAGCTGCAGTAGACCACAAAATGGAAGTTGGGGAAATGGTGATTTGTGTATGATATTGCAAAGAAAATATTGAGGCAACAGGAGAAAATGCTGATTGTAAGCTTTTTCTTTTTTTGTCTCACTGTTTTCCCAGGTCTTTTCTATCAGGGACGTCAAAACCAGTTCTTGTTTGGGAAAGGGTTAATGACAGTTTTCTCCTTCCAAAATTATGGCAAACAAGAGCCGTCAGAGACGGACAATGCTCCCCGAATAAGGCATTGTCACAATAAATATATGACACGCAGAGCTAATATAAAGCTAACAAATGTTAAGCCCCCTTTTTCCATGACATATTTTGTATACGCAAATTTTAAATAGTTTATTGTCAAGGGCATCTCATTTGCTACTCAAATATGAAATTTCATCAAATTCTGACCATTAGACTAGGAGTTATTAGAGAAAAACTGTATTTAACCTTAAGTCCCCTTTTCCCATGACGAGGCCTCAAATATCAAAAACGGGAAAAGTACATCGGCATTTTGTCATAGGGAGTTCACATGGCAAGTTTCATTTGATTTGGCCCAAGGGTTATGGAGAAATCGCTTCGGACGGACGGACGGATGGACGGACGGAATGACGGACGGACAGACGAAGCGGCGACTATATGCTCTCCCTTCGGGGAGCATAAAAATTCAAACGGTTCTAATACACGTATAAAATTTGAAAACTGCTGCAGACAATAACATGGATGCTGATAAAGAGAGGATGTGTGTTAAATATAGCACAGAAAATATTAAAGCAGAGGGAGAGAATGGAGGTTAGCATTGTTTTTCTTTATTTTTTCCTCAGTGCTTCCCCATGCTTTGTCTAATGTCTATTCCATGCCTCAAAATGTGTAAACAACTAAACAGTACTTACATAATTTCCAAATATGGGTGATGATATAAATATGATGAGTTCAAAGGCTCCAAATATCATGCCAACAACAGTCTGTGAGACACCTTTTTTGCCAGCCTGAAAAATTAATTTATTGGCAGAGCTCCAGATGAGAGGGGGTGATAAACTGCAATAATTCTGTTATTGCTCATCAAGCCCTTTATTGTGGGTAATCATTTGAATCGTCTCGTTGAGACGATTCAAATGAGTACCCACAACATAGGGTTTAGAATTGAAATAAGAAAGTTAGAATGTCTTCACCCCCACTAATGATGAGTTCAAAGGCTCCAAATATCATACAACAGTCTGTGAGACACCTTTTTTACCAGCCTGAAACATACAACAGTTCATGAACATTCATCCCTTCCCAAACAAGCCTTAGTTTTGACTAGATTACAAAAATGAAATAAATGAGAAATTATAAAGCAGAAGGGGTAGGCTCAAACAATCCCCACTATGAAGCCTATTTTATTTAACCTTTTCAAGTAGAAATTCAGTATAAAATATGTAATAAACTATAAAAGGAAAATGAACACCCTTACCTATATGTTTGAATGCCCATAAAAGAAATCTTGGATCCACAACAGCCAGTACCCAAACTCATCATTTGGGAAAAGATTAGTTAATTTCATACATTCATTATCCTCTTGTTTGTCAATTGATTGACATTTTCTTTATACAGTATACTAACCTCAAATGGGAAGAATGGCCATAGTAGTGAAAAACAGAATGGGGCGCAGAAGTTAACCCTTTCCCAAACTACACAATTTCTAGGAGATCCCATTTGAAGGCAGATGTAGACCTAAAAATTGTTGATATCTAAGCAGTAAAAGTGCATGTTGTAGCTTAGAAAATATTGAGGCAAAAGGAGAAATTGCTGATTATCAGCAATTTCTTCTTTTGCCTCAATGTTTTCAAAAGCCTTTTCTACTAAGGATGTCAAAACAAAGGACGTCAAAACAGTCTTGATTGGGAAAGGGTTAACAAATTCAAAGGATATTTACCCATTCCCAAACAAGACCTGGTTTTGACGTATTTAGTGGAATAGGCTTGGGAAAACATTGAGACAAAAGAAGAAAATGCTCATAATCAGCATTTTCTCCTGTTGCCTCAATATTTTCTATGCTATACTGTACACCAATTTGATCCTAATATAGACCCATTCAAGGTCGTTTTCATTACTTTTTGAATTTGGTCACCCTCAAATTTTGTCGTATGGGAAAGGGTTAATATGAATTTCTTCCCTTTGCAGACAAGTTCATTGTCTGCAATAGCTTTCATACAAAATACAAAACACTTACCTCAACTGGAAAGAAAGGCCCTAGTAATGAGAAGCAGCATGACGCACAGAAGTTAACAAACGCCATCGATATCAAGATGAATTTCTTCCTTTTACTGACACTTTTAAATGAGAATTCTTCCTCTTTCACCGGTGTTTTCAATAAGTCATCCTTAACTTCAGGATTCACACTTATGTTTGTGTTTAACAACAAAGGTGTTCTTTCGTTCTGCTCAGTCATCCTTGATAACGATGATTTGAAATGTTTCTAATATGGAAAAAATAAAAGTATCATAGTTTTCTTTGTTTACTAAGAAACTGGGGTTGTCCATGGTTAAACCAAATTCCCCTCTTAAACATTGTTATCATCCATGTAAACAAGCAATATTTTTGCTTGGAATTTCAGGGGTCTTGCTACCAATTTTCATTTGGGGCCAGGGGCCAGTGAAATTGGGAAAAATAGTGACGTTTTTACCTAAATTGGGAAAAACTAAAACAAGTTGGTATTCATACTGTCACTCAGATTCAGCTGCAAATTAGACTGTAGTGATGTAAAATGCATTTGTACATACATGTGTACTTAAGAATCTACTCTAAAACTGTCTTCAAAATGTTTGTAAATGAAGATGAGGTCTTAACATGGGTCATTCTGGGTCCTCATTGGGAATTTTCACTAGAGAATTGGGAAAAAAAGATACTTTTTGCCATTGGGAATGGGGCCGAATAACGGCCCCAAATTTTGGCAAATGAGACCCCTGAATTTGTTATCTGACTTTTTAAATCCATTCCAACACAGTGACGCCTTTTGAAGCCCTACACGTTAAATTGGTTGTCTGATTGATCAATTAATTGGGGTTTAATGCCTCTGTCCACTGCTATGGTCATGTCACAACAGCTGGAGCACCTAACTGTGGATTCCTGGTCAGTGGATTCTACATGTGATCTGGCTGCAATATTTTATGCTGCAAATTTGACTTTTATTGCTCAGAGTAGCACGCCTTCCTTTTGGTTATAGCGTATGATATTGCAAAAACTGAACATAATTCCACCTTTACCACCGTAGTTTAAATATTCCAAAACATTGTTACAAGCTACATTTAAATACTGACAGCTTTGATCGCATGGCTGGAGCCAAGCCCCCTCTTTCAGACTGATTGTGCAAGATTCCAATTTCCAGTTTAGTTTAAACATATTTTATTGCCATCAAAAGTGTATAAAACAAGTACAAATTACAATGAATGGAGAAAATAATTGGCAAATGGGTTTGGCCACAAGTTCTGCCAACTTAGATACGGCCATTCCCTTTTGATTCACATATATTAGTGTCTTTTGTTTGCATACACGTGTATATCTACGTAACTGTACACACTGCTGTGTATACTATTTCGCAGATAAACACGTGTATGATGATTTGCATTCAGGTATTTCCTTTGTTGTAGTTTTAGACAATGTTGTTCCAGTAATGATGCGAGTTCAAAGATGATGACGATGTATGTTAAATATCTTTTTTGAGAAATAGAAAAAAAAGAATGTTTGTTGTCAGCTGGAAGATGAAAAGGTTGATTAGATGTTGATGGGGCTGCACTTTTAACCAAATCGATTTGTGTTTTTAATATAATCTTGTACAGTTTTGAAAATTAAAGAATTTTCGTCCAAGGTTAGGTTTTCTGACCCAAACAGTAATAACGTCACGTTCAAGGGATGGAATTTGTGAAGTGAACGAAATAGTCTTAATCTTGCATTAATATATAATGGGCATTGAAATATAAAGTGTTCTGCGTCTTCAGTAATATAACCACAATTACAATTTCCATTTGGCGAGATGTGGTTTAAAAAAAGATCATTGCTTAGGTCGCTGCATTTGTTTCTGATTCTAGCGTGAAAGATTGATAATTTTCGATCACCTACATAATAAAATTTTGGAACATTAGGCACGGAGAACATTTGTAAAATGCGTGATTTAAATAACGAAAGAGATTGTAATGATTTAACATCTACTGGAAGGTCATTCCAGAGGGAGACTGCAGATGGTATAAAGGAAGACGCGAAAAGTTCAGTTCTGCATGCAATTAAATCGACATTGTTCGCATTACGTAGTGTATATTGTGTTCTATTATGAACATGACCAGGAAAAATGTCCTGAAGATAACTTGGGGTTAGACCGTTGAGTATTTTAAAAATCAAAATGAGTTTTTGGTATTTGCGTCTATTTTCTAATGTAAGCCAACTAATTTCTTTATAAATATTATTTAAAGATGCTGATCTTGTAAGACCTGTGACGATTCTAGCAGCTTCAATTTGGAGTTTTTCAAGTGTTTCCTTCTCACGATTTGTGCAATTATCCCAAACTACAGATGCATATTCCAAAACTGGACGCAAGAATGAGATGTAGATTTGATTTAGCGAGTCCCGTTTCAGTCGAAATTTTAGACATCTCATTATTCCTAACAGTTTAGAAGCTGAATTAAATATGTTTTTAACATGGTCGTGCCACTTACCGTCACTACTTAAAGTTAGCCCTAAATGTTTGTGGCTTTCAACAAAGTTAAGTTTTACATTATCGAAATAAAGATTTGGATGTTGCACATTATGTCTATTCGAGAAGTTTATAGCTACGGTTTTAGTTGGATTAAATGTTACTAGCCATTGTTTAGCCCATTGTGATATGATTAATAAATCGTGATTTAAAATGCCTTCTATATCAGGTAAATGTGTCGCAGAGCACGCCAAAGAAGTGTCGTCGGCAAATAATCGTGAGATGCTTAATAGATTTTCAGAGATGTCGTTGACGTACACCAGAAAGAGCAGAGGGCCGAGAACAGAGCCTTGGGGAACGCCCGCGTTTGTTGACCTTAGACTTGACCTTGACGAGTTGACAATTACTGATTGTTGTCGTCCCGACAAGTAGTCTCCAAACCATTCAAGTAAAGGGTCCTGTAAACCTAACTGCTTTAATTTAAACAAAAGTCCTTTGTGCCAGACTCTATCAAAAGCTTTTGATATATCACAAAATACCATACACAAATTCTGTTTTGAATCTAAAGACGAAACAATTTGGTGATATATCTCAAGCAATTGATGAACGGTAGAATGGCCAGACAGAAAACCTGACTGGTTTCTATATATCAAGTTGTTGGAGTAAAAGTAGTTGTACACATGTTTATAAACACATCTCTCCATTAACTTTCCAATGCAACTAAGCAGAGAAATTGGTCGATAATTAGAAGAACATGATTTGTCACCCTTTTTGAACAAAGGATTTACAATAGATTCTTTCCATTTTCTTGGAAAAACTTTATTGGTGAGTGATTTGTTAAACATTTTTGACAACGGTTTAGATACGCTTTCCTTTATATTTTTTAATAACCTATGACTGATAAGATCTGGGCCTACAGCTTTATTGATATTAAGAGAACTGATAATACTTTCAACTTCATTTTCTGTGATAGTTATGTTATGAAGACTATTATCTGTTTTTAATTCGAACCTGGGTAGAGACACATGCGAATCATCTACATTAGAAATTGATGCAAAGTAATTGTTAAGACATTCAGCCTTTTCGACATCTGTGTAATGAATGGTTTCTATATCGTCGTGAGTACTTTTTAGGATTGGAATTTTTTCTGACTTTTTATTCATATTAATTAATGTTTTGATATGCTTCCAGTATTTAGAAGGCCTTTGAAATCGAATATCGGAAAGAATTTCGTCTAGACTACTGAAATACCGCTGTTTTGCTACTTTTTTCAAATTATTAACTCTGTTACGAAATACCTTGTATCTGTCCCAGTCTGATCTCAGTCCACGTCTTGTAGCAATTTTCTTTTGTCTGTCTCGTTGTCTACTTAGGCGTCGTATTTCAGAATCGTACCATGGTCTGTCGTTGGGTCTAATGGTGACCTCTTTAGAAGGAATACATAGGGACATCATTTCCAATAACCTATTTGTAAATCTTTCACATCCGTCATTAACCGATACTAAATCAATGAAGTCCCAGTTTTCCGTTTCTATTAATCTATTTAGCTCTGCAAAGTCGGCACGGTCATAATACCATACTTTTCGTTTGGTGCAAGTGGATGCCAAATTGTTGAATTTTATCATTACTGTAGTGGCTTTATGATCACTGATGTCGTTTTCAATGTCAATAGTGTCTGATTGAATTACATTCACAAACTCGGATACTAGGATGGGGTCTATCAATGTCGCAGTATGTGCTGTCACTCGTGTTGGACTTGTGATCACGTTAGTCAGGTTATTTAAGGCTATCGAATTTGTAAGATGTCTCTCGGTCGGGTCCAACAGGTCTTGATTTAAATCTCCAACAATAATAATGTTTCTGTTTGACTCGAGGGCTCGTTCAATTGACGTATTAAAGTGATCCCAAAAAGCGACTGGTGAGTTAGGTGATCTATAGATATTACATAGTAGAAAGGATGTTGCTTTATGCTTTACCTCGACCCATATTGAGTGGATGGAACAACTTTCCAAGTCTAGTCTTCTAGTAGAGTAAGGCCTAATAAAAAAATATCTGTGTTTCGGGTTTCCCGACCCTACCTAGAAAATACCGCCGACCCTAAAGTTTTTTTTTCGCCAGTCTCCAAGAAAAAATCGGGGATGTCCTTTTTGCGAATTGGAAGGGAAATTCCTTGCGCTAAAAATAGAATTCTGTACTCGGTTGTAACCGTGACCCTGTCGGAAAATTACGAGAAATAGCGAATGCAATATTCGTTCATGGGAGATCAATAACTCTTAACTTTAGGCTCGCCAACCGTTAGATACGAGATTCTTATCTCTGACTAACAAATTCCTTTGTTCGTATTACTCCGCGACCGGAAACCGTTAATTGGATTAATCGGCGTTTTTCCTTCGTTGTGTACAGCGGTTGACCTTGACCTCAAAATAATTTTCAACTCAGTAAGTTATTCAGACACAAGTCGAATATTTATCGAAACTTTATCAGAAAAATGAAACAATCGGATGCTTATGATGTTGTGAAAAAAACTAATTTGATCCATTAAGTCTTGCTGTTAACTCAAATGACTGTGACTACCGATGAAGGTGAAGAATCTCCTCGGAGATTTTTTTCAAAACGAAAGTAGATAGACTTCACTCTCCGAGCCAGTAAAAACGGCGAGCGATTTACAAAAATTATAAAAAAAATCGTAGACCAAAAGAAAAATTAGCGTTGATCTTTATGAAAAATTGTTGCTGACAGGATATCCTCTGATGCACCCTGGCTATATCATGGCTAGAAATTGTCTGTAAGCAAGGATACAAGGATTGCCAGGACCATTTTGATTGTCTCGAGTCACACTTTTTTTACAATTTACATGTGATAAGCTAATTATTGTCTCCTACTGCGTAAACTAAAACCTATCTATAGCCTATGGGTAAATCTCAACATATTTCAGTTTTCACAATCAAATGTGTTTACCCAAATGCCAAAACTTATTAACTTACCACTTCTATTATAACAACTTCCAAGTTAAGGAAGGGGTAAATGCAATAACCTTGTTAAATGTTCCCCATATTGTCCCCAAACTTAGTGTTGGCATGATTTATACACTTTCTACCAACATCCTTTGACTTCCGCTTTATTCCCTGCGATATTTGTAAAATAAAGTTGGTAACTCACTGTCTTGGGCTGGGACTCATTGTTTCAAACCTACTTCAGATTTCAAAATGAACCACTGTATTTCTATTTTCTTTTTTGTTTCTTTAAATTATAATCCTCAAGTATAACTGCAAACTGAAGTGAACAACAAGTATAAAGTTCTACAAACAGCACCAAACTGAAGAGAACAAACATTGCATATCGCATGTTGTTTTAATGCAAAATGCATTCATTACAACTTACAATGTAGATCTATCATTCACAAAAAAAAAAAAAAAAAAAAAAAAAAAAAAAAAAAAAAAATCCTACCTACCCTACCTAGAATTTTTCAGAGTGAAACCCTAAACACAGATATTTTTTTATTAGGCCTAAAGATTACCATTTCCAGTGACCTACTTTTTCAGTGTATTTTTGTTTTTAAGATTTCGAAATTCCAAGAACTAAAATAAACATACACGATGTGTCAGCGTGCAGCACAATATAAAACAACCAAAATATAAGGTTTTTATCTGTCTTACATTCCTTATTTGCTTAGGTTGAATTCGGCCTTCAGCAAGTTCGGGATCAGTCGGCGTCGCCGCCCGGATTTCTATGAAGATCTAACCGTAAAAATCTGTTCGACATGCATGAACCGGCATTCCAACTGATGAAATATAGATTAAGGATGCGTATGACTTGAGTCAACAAGTGAAATAATCATAAATTTTGTTGTTTTGCGAGAAAAAAAAATTTTGTTTTGACAGGGAAGGGAGCTCACTCTAGTCGAAATAAAAACCTGATAGACTGGATTTTCAGCATCGATAGACTGGTGTCTCTATTTCCAATTTAGATAAATCACTTTCCTAAACTTTGAAAATCGACACTTAGATTTGGCACAATTTAAAAAAAAGGACATTAAAATGTTTTGTTGGAAACGTCCAAAGATAATGATAGCCTATATTTTCTGCAATCCATCAAAATTCTATCTTTATCAACATCAATTTTGTCAAGTAAATAGGCCTATTCATGCAACCACATAACTCTGTTTCAACCCATTTTAAAACAAGACATGGTTTTGGTGTCCCTATTACTTTTAGGCTAAAAGAAAATGCCTAGGAAATCATTGAGGCCAAAGAAAAATGGGTCCGAAGAAAAATTGCTGATAAACAACAGTTTCTTCTTTTGTCCCAATATTTACTTAGCTATATAACGATCATCACGTGATCAAAATGGGTACATTACACGGACGCAAGATGGCGGAAAATTAGCGATTTTCGGTAGAATTTCCTAAATTGGTAAGTACTGCTCCATTCGTTTGACTTACCATATAGCGCACAGTGGCGGATCCAGGATTTCTATGAGGGGGGTTCGGATTATATGCAAATAGGGGGGTTCGTTTTTCGAGTGTTGCACAATTTTGACTGAAATTCTGCATGAAAATGAAATAGTCAGGCTACAGAGGGGGGTTCGTTCGAACCCCCCGAACCCCCCCTGGATCCGCCACTGGCGCAGTCTATGGGCATTTCCGAGTGCTTTTCAGTGATGTCTGTCTCGTCTTTAGGCCGCATGTAGTTTCTGAGATACCCTCGAGGTTTTGAGTCGAATCGGAACGATTTTCGAGGGAAATTGAATATGGTACGTTACACGTTCCCCGTTTTTTTTCATCAAAAATAGCGTTTTCTCTCAAAAATTCATAGGCTTACTTGTTTCGATTCAATACTAAGGTCCTTCATGTGCAACAATCATACGTACTTTGCTTCAGCCTGTTCCTTCTTAAATTCACGAAAAACGGGGAAATTGTAGAAACGGTACGGAACACGTACATGATACGCAACACGTGATGATTATTTGCAATTATGGTACGCACCACGTAAATATTTCAAATCCAACATTTAACTACAAAACATACTCTCGGAACACAATTTTACAGTTTACTCATCGGTATTAATGT
Organism: Fragum sueziense; assembly: GCA_963680895.1. Classification (NCBI taxonomy): domain Eukaryota; kingdom Metazoa; phylum Mollusca; class Bivalvia; order Cardiida; family Cardiidae; genus Fragum; species Fragum sueziense. The sequence goes on from OY804608.1 coordinate 13,038,281, forward strand.
GACTATTTTTAATGGGAACCCCGGTCTCCACATTTTTCTCTTCTGCAAAGACTTGAAAACTAAGTAAGTAGGCCTAGATCTATGTAATAAAATACGACACAAAAATTATCCTCATATAGACTGAATAGGCCTAATCTAAAAAAGAAATCTAACCTAACGATGAAATGCAGAAATTCCACACCCAAAGTAAACAAGACTAAACTCAGTCACATTTTACATTGCAAACGTCATCACTTCACCAAATGACGTCTCTGTGTAAATAAACTTCGCACAGTGACATGCGCATACTAACATGACATACAAATAAACTTCAACACGAGGGTAGGTAAATTCAATCTGCCTTTGGGAAATTTGCAGAATTTCTGTATTGCCGTGTTTAAAAAGATACTCATAAATTTGATTTTGCTAGTCATTTGTGAGCTTAAAATCGTGTATTCAATGGCAATGGTCGATCTTGTTTCTCAAGTGCGCAGACAGTAAGTATGAATTCAGGGGTTGGACCTAATACTTCTGTTGATAACGTTTTCAGACTGAGCCCATTGGGACAAATTTGATAAATATATTCAAAAAGAAAGAGGTAGGCCTACTCAATATTTAAATGGGACCGATTTGTTCCGAAGGTAGGCAATATGTACATTTTTTCACGCATTTCTGCAAGCGCAAGCAAAACACTCATACCTACGTTTTCAAGAATGTCGGCTTCATAGGATTGCATTGAGACATTTTATGTAAAACTTCATTTCATATTTCAATATTTGCAGAGATACTAATCTTCTTTTGATTTTACCGGAAGTTCCACATGCGATATAAAAACCAAGGACAACCAAGTCCGTTAGCGATTTGCATGTTAGCTTATTCCCCGTGGGTAAAGCAATTAATTTACTAAAAAATACAACTACATCTAGATCTACAGATATTCTATTGGCTGTAACTCGGTTACGAAACGTAGTTTGTCCATTCAAACACAACAGTGCAATAACTATTTACCCAGCCTTGATTGGGAGTGGCGTAAACCTTTGTTTACTACTTCATAACCAATCATCTGTTTTCATTTGTAGCGTTTATAAATATTGTGCACGTGAGTTAATTGTTTGAAATAGATTGAAATAGGTAAACTCGTGCCCACGTGACTCCCATTTTAGGCTGGTTGAATAATATAAATGCATATCTATAATATCAATAATCTAAATCATATTAGATCTATATACTATATACTGTTAAAAATAACCCCAAATAACCCCAACTTCGATACCAACCCCATACACGTCAACAAGCATCCAACGTTACTCTCAATCCAACTGATCAACAATAACCTCGGCTCTCCGAGGGCGGTAAAGTTGCGGGGCTCATTACACATAATATTTAATTTTATTTCTTTTTTTTTTATTGTCAACAGTATTGCCTAGATGTATTTGCCTCTTAAAGGACTACAATCATAATAAAATGGCATTCTTGTTTGGACCCATCGGATGACAACAAATTCAATACAAATACAACAAGAGGACCATGATGGTCCTATATCGCTCACCTGAACCAAAATGATATGAGCAACACTTATGTTCAATTCAATTGATATTTATGACTTTAAGACTGAATATGAACTAATGGTCAATAACGTCATCCAAGCTCTTATGGTGCCTAACATTGTTTTTTTTTTTTTTTTTTTTTTTAAATAATTGTAGATTCTAGAGTGTAAACAAGGTCGAAAACAACCAAAAATGGCAATTTTATCAAATTCAAGGGCACATAACTCTCGTCTTTCTGGTCAGATCAGACTGAAAATCAACCTCATCTGAGATCTAATATTCTCAAACATTGTGTCCAGGATTTGTCTTGATTTATGTATAATTGTATTTTTCTAGAGTGTAAACGAGGCTGACAACAGCCCAAAATGGCAATTTTATCAAATTCAAGGGCACGTAACTCTCGTCTTTCTAGTCAGATCAGACTGAAAATCAAACTCATCCCAGATGTTATGGTCTGCAACATTGTGTCCATGTTTTGTCTTGATTGGTTGATAATTGTAGATTCTAGAGTGTAAACATGGTCGAAAACAGCCGAAAATGGCAATTTTATCAAATTCAAGGGCACATAACTCTCGTTTTTTTCTGGTCAAATCAGACTGAAAATCATACTCATCTGAGATCTTACGGTCTCCAACATTATGTCCAAGATTTGCTTGAATGGTCAATAATTGTAGATTCTAGAGTGTAAACAAGGTTGAAAACAGTCAAAAACGACAATTTTATCAAACTCGAGGGCACTTAACTCTCGACTTTCTGATCACATCAGACTGAAAATCATACTCATCCATGATTTTATGCTCCCCAACATTGTGTCCAAGTTTTATTTTGATTTATTAATAATTGTAGATTCTAGAGAGTAAACAAGGTCGAAAAGAGCCGAAAATGGCAATTTTGTCAAATTCAAGGGCACATAACTCTAGACTTTCTGATCAGATCAGATTGAAAATCAAACTCATCGAAGATCTTATGTTCCCCAACATTTTGTCTAAGTTTTGTCTTGATTTATTAACAATTGTAGATTCTAGAGTGTAAACAATGTCAAAAACAGCCAAAAATGGCAATTTTGCCCAATTCAAGGGCGCATAACTCTCATCTTTCTGGTCAGACCTGACTGAAAATCGAACTCATCTGAGATCTTATTCTCCCCAACACTGTGTCCAAGTTTTGTCTTGATTAATTAAATAATTGTAGATTCTAGAGTGTAAACAAGGTCCAAAACAGCCGAAAACGGCAATTTTGTCAAAATCAAGGGCACATAACTCTCGACTGTCTGATCAGATCAGACTGAAAATCAAACTCATCGAAGATCTTATTTCCCCCAACATTTTGACCAAGTTTTGTCTTGATTAATAGATAATTGTAATCTAAGGGAAGTAACTCTTGACACTACTAAAGAAAAGTAGTGTCAAGTGTTACTTACCTTAAATTAACACTGAGTGTAAAAGCAGCTGAAAATGGCAAATTTGTCAAGTTCAAGGGCACATAACTCTAGACTTTCTGATCGGATCAGACTGAAAATCGAGCTCATCCGAGATCTTATGGTCTCTAATATTATGTCTCAGTTTTGTCTTGATTGATCAATAATTGTAGATGCTAGAGTGTAAACAAACTTCAAAACAGCATTTTTTGACATTCAAGGGCAGATAACTCAGCACATTTCTGGTCCGATCAGGCCCATAATCGAACTTGTCCGAGAACTTATGATCCTACTTGTTTTGGCCAAGTTTGATCAAGATTGCCTAACTTTTGTGGATGCTAGAGTGTAAACACCCCAAATGTTGACGGACGGACGGACGCCGGACAAAAAGTGATCACAATAACTCACCTCGAGCACTTCGTGCTCAGGTGAGCTAAAACATATTCACCAACACAATTAAGACAAAATCAATATGACAAATGTATCCCTTTCCCAAACAGAACCTGTAAAAAGGCATTGGAAAAACATTGATCCAAAAGAAAATGCAGATAATCACATGTTGTTCTTTACCTTGAACGTTTCCTACGCTATATTGCACAAGAGTACATTTTTTCAAGTATGTAAAAAATAAGGTAAGTAATTTCTCTTACTAAAAGTGGGTCCGTACTTCCTTAATTACAGGCCCGTAGGAAGCAATTTCATATTGGGTGGGCTCAAGCCGTTTTGTCTGAATATTGGGGGGGGGGGTTAAATTGAATTTTCCATAAATTTTTAGTGTAAAAGAAGGAAAATTTGAGCACCCCCTGTTCCTACGGGCCTGTAATTTCTACAATTCAATACGAAGTAGATTTCAGTTTCAGTTGTTGCATTACAGATTGGATATATTCTCTATACCTTGGGTATTTGAAGATGTTTTTCTTTCTGAATCATTAATTGATGAGAGCTTTTTCTGATTCAACTTATCATTGATCTTTCTACATGTAACAAATAAAAGGTAATTTATCTAATCAACATATTTCGTCTAGATAGTGCCCATCTTGTAGACTCTGTTGTTGGAATTATTGTCTGGTTGGCATTGCAGCACATGGACGGCCTTAACTCTCTTCACTGTCCATGGTTTCTTGCCAAGAGAGAGCATCGACTTTGTTTTCCCCATGGTTCTGTAATGATAAAGGAATGACGAATGTTACAGTCGTATAATTATGTAAAAAAATAGGTTATGGAATTCTGTTCCCGCAATCCACTTTTCTACTAATAAAACCAGAATTGTCGACCAATCTTCTTTTCTTGGAAAAACCAGAAGAGATTATTTTTTCTTGAAAGAATTGCCAGAAGTAAGTATGACAAAATTTGATTTTTCTACTCTTCTACCATTTTTTTTTTGAAAATTTAGTTACAGTTATATAAACTTTTCTAGCAAAAACGGGACATAGAAAGAAGAAATGACGAAGCTTGACACAGTAACTACAGTCATTTGTCAGGGAAAAAAAATCAACTTTTCTACTTTTCTACCTTACCATTTTGCTAGAGTAGTGGAAGTTAATCACATTAATTTCAACTTTTCTAAACTTGATACATAGAATAATATAACAATTGACGTGGGTCATACAGAATTTGACTTTTCTAGAAAGTTCTTAAGGTAGAAAAGTTGAAGTTTTGCGCCCGGCAATTTTCAGAATTAGTGTGACAAAGTTCAATGTTTCTAGGTATCACATTTGCTAGAAGAGTGTCACACTAATTTCGACTTTTCTTGTAGGTAGAAAGGTGGATGGCAGTAACAGGATTTTGTATTAATGCATGGGAAATAATTATTGGTCCAAAGGCACATCAGTTAAAAAAATCATCGTGCATTATGAAACATACTGCACACTCTTTTTATCTATGAATTAAATCGTTCTGGTAAGTGGATAGTATTACGCTCTACTAGTATATTCTTGTATAATTTAATCAAATATGGATGATACCTTGTACTTCGTCACGATTGGCGTGGGAAATTCATAAAACTTTGTAGCTGTTGGATTTAAAATATTTACGTGGTGCGTACCATAATTGCAAATGATCATCACGTGTTGCGTATCATGTACGTGTTCCGTACCGTTTCTACAATTCCTTCAAATTCTCGAATCCAGCTGAATGGCCTGACTGGAAGGAAAGATTTTCTCGGTTCAGGATGGCATCGAAGCTGTACAAGGATGAAGGCGAGGTGCAGGTCAGCGCGCTCATCTATTCCATGGGAAAGGAGGCTGAGCACATATTTAAGTCGTTCGTGTTTGCAGACGATAACCAGAAAAAGAGTTTCAACGTCGTGATGCAGAAATACGATGACTATTTCGTGCCAAAAAGGAACGTGATTCACGAGAGAGCAAAATTCCACCAACGAGTCCAGCAGAATGGAGAGTCTGTGGAAAACTTCGTAAGGAATTTATACGAAATTGCGGAACACTGTGACTTTGATCAGAAAAGTGAACAAATACGGGACAGGCTTGTGATCGGAATTCTTGACAAGGATATATCCGAAAAGTTGCAGTTAACACCTGATCTCACATTGGAAAAAGCTGTTGAAATAGCGCGACAAAGTGAGCAAGTGAAACAGCAGATAAGGGATCAATCTACTGTCCAACATGTTGAAGCGGTCCAGAACGCACAGCATTGGGGAAATCAGCGCGGTGGAGGCCGACGACGCAATTTCCAGAATAAACCAAAGCAACAGTCACAGGATCGTGGAGCGCAGGATAAAAGGTGCACGCGATGCAATAGATTCCATGAAAAAGGGAAATGGTTCGCGAAAGGTAAAGAATGTCGGCGATGTAAAAAGATGGATCACTTCGAGGTATGTTGTAGGTCCAAAATAAATCCAAATCGCTTAGATGAAGTGACCGACGATACTAAAGAGTCATTGTACCTTGGAACAGTCACTACGTGTAACGACAACAAGGAAGCATGGAAGGTAAAACTTTCTATTCTTGGGAAAACGCTTACCTTTAAGATCGATTCAGGAGCTGACACATCAGTGATTAGCCAAAGCACGTACAGAAGTCTGAGAAATCCAGCAAAACTAGAACCGGTAGTATCACCATTGTTCGGACCAGGCGGCAAATTAGACTGCCAGGGAATGTTCAGAGCAGAAACGTCTTACAAATCGGAGAAATATTCGTTTCCTATTCACGTGATCAAAGGATCTACGACACATAACTTGTTAGGTCGTGCTACTGCTGAACAAATGGAATTAATTCAGAGAATTGAGAACGTGTCCGTGAACAAACAAGTGTTCGGATCAATTGGATTATTTAAGTGTGACCCAGTCAAAATACGACTGAATGAAGGGGCAAAGCCATATTGTCTCACAACAGCACGTAGGGTTCCATTCCCGCTCATGAAGAAAGTGGAAGCAGAACTCAAGCAACTCGAAAATGAGGACATAATTGAAAAAGTGGACAAACCGACAGACTGGTGTGCGGCGATGGTACCAGTAGTTAAACCAAACAATAGTGTAAGAATTTGTGTTGACTTGAAAAGGCTAAACAATGTAGTAAAACGAGAAAACTACATGGTGAACTGAAACCGATCGCATTCTGTTCTAGAAAATTGACTGACACTGAACAAAAATATGCACAGATAGAAAAGGAATGTCTAGCTTCTGTTTGGGCATGTGAGAAGTTTTCGCGTTATCTAATGGGTCTTCATTCGTTTAGATTACTGACAAATCATAAACCATTAGTGCCGTTGATTAACACACAGGACTTAGATAAAACTCCACTTAGATGTCAGCGTATGTTAATGCGTTTACGTGGATATAACGCACAAGCAGAACATGTACCGGGGAAACATTTGATAGTGCCGGATACACTTTCACGATCACCCATAAACACAGATCAAGGTTTTATGGTGAACGAAATTGAAAGCTACGCTATATCGGTTGAAACGTTGAGACCGGTATCAGATCGACGTCTGGAGCAAATTCGAAATCATTCGGAAAAGGATCAAATCATACAGGAGGCAATGAATTATACGAGATACGGTTGGCCTTCTCATGTTACATCCGTCCGTGCCGAAATGCGAGATTATTTCGCGTCACGTAATGAGTTGTCGATATCGCGGGGATTGCTACTATACCGTGACCGGATTGTCATACCACACGTGTTGAGAGCTGAAATACTAGAGTCGATTCATGAAGGACATCTCGGGTTAAACAAGTGTCGAGCACGCGCACAGACTACTGTGTGGTGGCCGAGGATTGCGAAGGACATTCAAGAAAAGGTGAACTCTTGCGACTTTTGTAAAACTTGTCGTCCAAGTCACCGAAAGGAACCTTTGAAATATACACCTTTACCGTCAAGACCGTGGCAAAGGATTGCTGCCGATTTATGTGAGTTTGAAGGGAACAATTACTTAATCGTTGTGGACTATTACTCACGATACATTGAAATCGTATACTTGACATCAATTTCGAGTGCACAAGTAATCGGGAAACTGAAAAACATTTTCGCTAGATGGGAAATTCCAGAAGAATTCGTGAGCGATAATGGGACACAATTTACGTCAAAAGAATTTGAACAATTCGCAGAAAAATATGGTTTCAAACAGATATTTTCGAGTCCGCATTACCCGCAATCAAACGGAGAAGCTGAAAGCGCGGTTAAAAACGCTAAGAAAATCCTGAGACAAAAGGACATCTTTATCGCGTTAATGGCGTACAGATCTACACCTATTGAAGCTACAGGAATGAGTCCGTCAGAAATGATGATGGGACGAAAAATCAGAACATTTCTACCAGCGTTACCGGAATCATTCATACCGAAATGGAACGACGATGAGGATTTGAGACTTAGGGACACTCAATACAAAGAGCGAATGAAATTAAATTACGAACGTAACAATTCGGTGAAACAATTGCCGTACTTGAAAGAGGGAGATAGTGTAAAACTCAAAACTGACAAAGAAAAACTGGGAAAACGACGGCAAAGTTAAAAGTGCCGATTGGGACAATCGTTCGTACGTAGTCGAAACGGATAAGGGACTGTACAGACGAAACAGGCGTCATTTACAACAAAACACGTCTGAAACTGAGTCACAGGCTCAGACAACATCGGGGCCTGGCACTGGTATTGGTACTAGCGGAACGTTAACGGAACAAACGAGGCAGATCAAGCCAACGGATGGGAATCCACAACCATATATTACGAGGAGTGGTCGAGTGATAAGAAAGCCGATCAAATACCAAGACTTTGTGCCTTAAGCATATTTTGATAGCATGAATGTTAAAGAGAGTGTCGAACTTTTAAACGTTATAAGTTAGATTAAAATTTCAGTGAAAATTTGTTATTCAGAGACGATTAAAGACGATTAGAAGTTGTATTCAAATTCCAGTAACAGTTCATTTATAATAGAGAATTTTCATTAAGTGAGGAATTTCAATTAGTTTACAATAATTAATTTGCTTAACTCAAAAAGGGGAGATGTTTAGTACCGTCATTGTTTATAATGGAAAGGTCAAATAATAATTAAAGGTCATATTAGCATGGGAATTTTTGCATGAGCCATCAAATTAGAAATATCACAGAGAGTATGTACATTGTATACGTGAGAGTCATAGAATAAAGTTGTATAAAACATTGCTCTATTTTATTGAATCCTTTTGGTACGAAACACCGTTTTTCGTGAATTTAAGAAAGAACAGGCTGAAGCAAAGTACGTATGATTGTTGCACATGAAGGACCTTAGTATTGAATCGAAACAAGTATGAATTTTTGAGAGAAAACGCTATTTTTGATGGAAAAAACCGGGGAACGTGTAACGTACCATATTCAATTTCCCTCGAAAATCGTTCCGATTCGACTCAAAACCTCGAGGGTATCTCAGAAACTACATGCAGCCTAGAGACGAGACAGACATCACTGAAAAGCACTCGGAAATGCGCATAGACTGCGCTATATGGTAAGTCAAACGAATGGAGTAGTACTTACCAATTTAGGGAAATCTACCGAAAATCGCCAATTTTCCGCCATCTTGCGTCCGTGTATGTACCCATTTTGATCACGTGATGATACACCCTGATAACCATATTAGGTATTGTAGCCTACCTTTTTTAACGTCAATTTTGCCGCCTGCACCAACGGTTGCAAATTTTAACGTTATCTTATTGACCAAATTGTATATTGACGACTGGACCCAGGCTATCCAAACCAAGGGAGAGGTGCGAGACTGTGTGGGGGGGGACCTAAAGTATTTTCTACGCTGGAGCGTTTTACCCGTATCACCGTCGCAACATTCCTCGCACAAACTTCAAGAAACTGAAATTCTATGCTATTTATTGGAAAAATTCCCCACATTTACCCTAATCGACCAAACAGACTTATAGCGTCCGATTGATTTGACATTTATTCAACGAATCTTTAAGCGACATGGTGGATTTGTAATAGAAATCCTGATTTATTTTACCCCTCCCACCTGGTATCGAATGTAAACAAACAAAAATGGCACTGTTACTTCATCTGTTGCAGCTGAAAATATTCAAGAATTAATGATTTAAATGTGAAAAAATGATAATTGTGAACTATCTAGATATTGTCTGATCAATATTTGAGCGAGATAGTGGAAATTTAACTGTTATGTGACGAGTGTTGTAAGAATTTAAAGCTTGTTTTACCAAAGAACTATGGACAACAGAAAAAGTAAACGACCACTCCGCGTGAAAATGATCAGCATGGGTAATGCTGAAGTCGGCAAGGTAAATTACATGCAGAGCTTTGTAAAAGAATTGGTAGTTCCATTATATGTCAGGGATTTTTTTAGGGTGTCTCAGGGGCCGAATTTCTCAGGGGCCGAAATTCGGCCCTTTTCCCAATGGAATTTAGCTTACTTTTTTCCCAATCTGAAGAAAAAATTCCCAATTACAATTTAGAAAAAATATCAAAATTATCAAAACACCAGTAAAATTGCTTTTACAAGTCATTTGAAAACAAACTAAAGCTCTCTACTCAAAATCCATATCAATATATTCATCTATTCAGTTTAAAAAATGAATTTTACTTAATCTAACACCTTGTATGAGGTAAGTGTATAATGCTTGAAATTTCACAATTTTAGGGTTTACGCCGCTAATTTTCCCAATTGAAAAGGCCTCAGGGCCCTTTCCCAAAATTGCCAAAAAAATCCCTGTATGTTCAATAGCTCAGGGTTCAACACTAAGGCACGTCCGACAGACATTCACTGTCTGTTGCTTGATCCGGGCTAGCTAGACCAGCAAGATACTTAACTAGCCCGACTGGTCGTCCTAAATTCAAATCGCAAATTCATTTTCCCTGTAATTAAAACGGAGGATACTTGTAGGCTACTCGTCTGCTTTGTACAAAATTCACACTCGCGAGTAAATTTCATTTCTCTATTCATTACGGTAGAATTGTGTTTAATATGTCCACCAATCCGAAAAGTGAAACTAAAATTTAATTACGGCCAAAACTTTATGAACGTAAGTAAATTTACGTTTAGATTGGCAACTTTTGAGAAATGCGAGAAAATATCACCTCAAATTTGGATTCACATCAAAGTCTGAAAAATATGATGAAAAGGGTGATGAAGAAGATAAACAAAGGGGAGGCCAAAACAAAGGAGAAATGTGAAAAAGAGAAACAAACGGTTTCTCCAGAAATGGGAACTTTGTCAGGGCTAATGTACATCTAGTCCGGGCTAGTAGCATCTGGCAGCAGCAAGCCCGACGGTCTTGTAGCCAAAAAAGTTAATGTTGAACCCTGTAGCTTTATGTATCATTATGTGCATCAGTGTTTATTCTAGGGCGCGGGATTGCGAGATTCCCCCACTTTTCTGACAAATCCCCCACATTTTTCATCTCCGAGCGGGAAAATCCCGCAAATGAAAAACTCTCTGTACTTTGATCTAATATTGCCGTAAATATCAATAAAACAAAATTCAAAGCAAAATTAATTTTAAGGTCTCGAATATCGCTAGAGATAGGTTACAAAGTATCCAATTTTGCTTGGAAAAGCAAATCTACTGCATCATTCATTGTTTTAAGAAAATGATTGGTATTTAGAAAAGTCATTTTAAGCCAGTCTATAGAAATGGCGGCCATCGGCGATCTAGAACTGTCAAAAATGCTATTTCTTCTGAAGAAAATATAAAAGTAGAACAATAGGTAAATGTTCATGAGAAATTCTTAATTTGTGATCTAAATATCATTTCCTTTTGTTTAAAAAAAAGGTCCAACACTTTGTTTTGAGAGAAAGAAACAGAATTGTTTCTCTACATTCGTCCCCAAAATAGTTCAACCATAATTAAATTTAAATATTTTACTCCCCAGTTCCTGAACCAATTGAAGAAAATATTTTATGAATCAACAAAGAAAGTTTAGAAATGTAATTTGAATATTTAAGAATTGATTAATGAATGATTAAAATACCATACAAAAACATATTTTACTTAAAATTAGTCACTTTTTATAACTATTTATTATATTGAAATGCCCCCATACTTTTTCAAAATCCCCCACATTTTGGGGGGAGGTGGGGGCAGATCCCCCACTTTATTCAAATCCTAGAATAAACACTGGTGCATAGAACATGCTTAATTTAACCCTTTCCCATTTGAATAACACCGGGTTTTGATGTCTCTATTAGAAAATTCTTGGGAAAACATTGAGACAAAAGAAGAAAATGCTGATAACCAGCATTTTCTCCTTTTGCCTCAATATTTTCTGCGCTATTTTGAAAACAAACTTTTTGTGTAACTCCTCTTTTGTGTCAATGTTTTTCAAAACCTTTTTCTTTTAGGTGACTGATCTGTCAAAAGGGTATACTGTTAGGCAGGGTTTTCCCTGGCAATACGAATTTGGGGGTCAATGTGAACCCTTGCCCTCAAAGTTGGGCATCATTTCTCCAATTTTGTTGGTCACATTTTACTGTAAACAACTCAGAACTCAATTATCGTTTAAAAATCTGGATTCTAAAACTTGCGCCCTTTCTATCTCTCAGGTATACATATTTCTAACTGGTGAATTCTGTAATTTGTTTTGTAATTGCAAAATCGTGCGTTATGGAAAATCATGATTAGGGAATGGGTCAGGGATGTTGTTTAGCCAATATTTAGGGCGACTAATTGGGAAGCTGCTGTAGACAACAAAATCGATGTTAAGAAGGAAAAAACTCTTGTACAATATAGCACAGAAAATATTGAGGCAAAAGGAGAAAATGCTGATTATCAGCATTTTCTTCTTTTGCCTCAATGTTTTCCAAAGACTTATCCATTGCGGACATCAATACCAGATCTTGATTGGGAATGGGAAAGGGTTAACCCTTTCCCAAACAAGACCTGGTTTTGACATCCCTAATAGAAATAGCTTTGGAAAATATTGAGGCAAAAGAAGAAACTGCTGATAATCAGCAGTTTCTCCTTTTGCTTCAATATTTTTTGTGCTTTCTTATACACAAATTCTTTCTTTAACAACACTCATTTTGTCATTTGCATCAGCTTTCTAATTGGACCACCCTAAAAAATTTTTGTTTCGGAAAGGGTTAATCTTGGTTGTTATTTTTTCCCCTTGCAGAGTTGCATCATCAAGCGATATTGTGAGAAAAGATTTGTTCACAAATATTTGGCTACCATTGGTATTGATTATGGTGTGACAAAGTAAGTATAGCTAGGTTGGGCTAATCATCCTTTAACCCATTACCACGCTTTAACTCTTTTTGACTCCCCAAAACAAAAAGGCTTAGCCCTTTCCCAAACAACAAAATGTTGGGTTGGACCAAATTCAAAGATGTTTCAGATGACAATTTCAAAAGAATGAAATTTAAACATTGTTGGTCTTTTGTTGTAGAAAACATAGTAGGAAATGAAGAGATTGCTTGTCACACGCAATTTCTTCATTTTCCATAATGTTTTCCAAAGACATTATTTTGTTGGGAGTCAAAAAGGAATCATTGTGTGGTAATTGGTTAAGAAAACATTGTGAAAAATGAAGAAATTGATTGTGACAAGCAGCTTCATTTCCCAAAATGTTTTCTACGGAAAAAGTCCCAAACAGATTTTAAATTTCATTCACTTGAAATTGTCGTCTGCAACATCTTTGAATTTAGAATAGCCCAAAATATTGTCGTTTGGTAATAGGTTAAATCCTTTCCCAATCAATTTATTTATCAATTCTAATGAAAAGCTACTGGTACATATATTACATGCACAATCTAAATTTTTATCTTTGTCCCTTACAAAATGATTTTAGTAAAATGTAATCATATCAATTAATCACTGACCCACTTCCAGAAATGAAAAACACAATGTGGTGCATTTTGAAATTTGCAACAGTCAAAATCTTTGATGCTGCTCAGTTTGGTAAATTTCAGCTTTAAACATTTCAAGTGATGAATGTTTCTGAAATACAGGAAATGACCGGTTGGAGGCGAATTTAGAGGCTGTCCAAGAGCTGCTTCCATGTTGATAAGACATCCCGACCGGTTTCGTTTGATTGTTCCAACTCTTCAGAGGATTTTGTCCTTCTATGCGAGATTGGTTTTTTGCTTTGGTTTTCAAATAATAGACATACTTTCTAACTTGGCTAAGATCCGGAATCACCAAGAAGTACAATCTCTAGACGACCCAGAGAAAGATATTAGATCTATCAACTACACACCCTCAAACCAGTCAGGATCAACATTTCAGGGTAGAACAATAACCAACCAGTCATTTTCCCTTTTTGTTACTGAAGTTTACCTTTGAATGATGTGTTTTTGCACATTTTTTTCTTTAAAGAAATACTTGTTACTTTCAGATGATTATATATGTGACCCGTCACGCTAAAAGGGACCTTAATCGAACTCAAAAAATCCGAATTTTGACAAACTTGTCAGACTCAGCACATGTAAAGCAGATCCCGTATGCGAAAAATTAAAGTATAGTAAGAAAGGGAAAACATTCCAGATTTAGAAATTTACATACTAGTGAAAAGTGTCGGCCCTAGTCTGGCTGCCCGGACTGGCCAGACTGACTAGGGTCGATATTTTTCACACACCCAATAAGGTCCCTTTTAGCGCGACGAGTCACATATGTATTACTCTGAAACCTATATTCGGGACCAAGCATTTGTATAGAACAGGATAATTTATTTACATGTTGATGTTTTTGTGTGTATTTAAGGGTGAATGTTAAGGACAGAGATGTGAAAGTCAACATTTTTGACATGGCAGGTCATCCAATATTTTATGAGGTAATTGTATACATGTATTTCTTTTATCATGTGAATAAAGACTAGCAGGGGCCCAGTCGCCCATGACCCCTTGATTTTGGGCTGGACGCTGAATATTTAGAGAAAATGCTCATACCCTTAATGTTAAGTATTGAATTTTGCTATTTTGGGCCCCTTAATTAAAATTGTCAGTCTTTTTAGCTCACCTGAGCACAAGGTGCTCAAGTGAGCTATTGTGATCACCTTTTGTCTGGCGTCTGTGCGTCGTGCGTCGTCCGTCAACAATTTCTTTAAATGACATCTCCTCCTAAACTACTTCGCCAATTTTAACCAAACTTGGAAGGAATGTTCCTTAGGTGACCCCCTTTCAGAATTGCTGAATGAATTGAAATCCATAAAAACTCTGGTTGCCATGGCAACAGAAAAGGAGAAATTTGACTGAATCTCAATATTATCTTTGAACGACATCTCCTCCGAAACTACTGGGCCAATTTCAACCAAACTTGACAGGAATGTTCCTTAGGTGACCCCCTTTCAGAATTGCTAAAAGAATTGAAATCCATAAAAAACTCTGGTTGCCATGGCAACAGAAAAGGAGAAATTTGACTGAATCTCAATACTTTCTTTGAACGACATCTCCTCTTAAACTACCAGGCCAATTACATCCAAACTTGGCAGGAATGTTCCTTAGATGACCCCTTTTCAGAATTGCTAAAAGAATTGAAATCCATAAAAAACTCTGGTTGCCATGGCAACAGAAAAGGAGAAATTTGACTGAATCTCAATAATATCTTTGAACGACATCATCTCCTAAACTACCAGGCCAATTTCAACTAAACTTGGCAAAAATATTCCTTAGGAGGTCCTCTTTAAGAATTGCTAAAAGAATTGAAATTGACAAAAAACTCTGGTTGCCATGGCACCAGAAAAGGAGAAATTTGACTAATTCTCAATAATTTCTTTGAACAACATCTCCTCCTGAACTACTTGGCCAATTTCAACCAAACTTGGCAGAAATATTTCTGAGGAGGTACCTTTAAAAATTGCGAAAAAAAAAAAGAAATCCTTTTAAAGCTCTGGTAGCCATGGCAACAGAAAAGTAGATTTTCCACCAAATCTCAAAGACATCGTTGAACGATATCTCCTCCTAAACTAACAGGCTAATTTCCGCCAAACTAGGCAGAATTATTCCTTAGGAGGTCACATTTAAAAAATTGCTAACAGAATTGCAATTTATTAAAAAAAACAACAACTCTGGTTGCCGTTGCAACAGAAAAAGAGAAATTACATGAAATCTGTCAGAAGCAATTTCTCAATAATTGCAGAGCCAAATTTGACAAAACTTAATATTTGCATTGCCTATGATATTGCTAAGAGGTACTTTTCTTTGCTTTTCAATATGAAACCTTGTCACAGAAAAAGGAGACTTCTTGTAAAAATCTGCTTATCAGGGGCATAGCATCTACATTTATACATGGATTTAAAAAAAATGTATGGGTAAATGTGTTCTTTATCATGAGTAGATGTTCTATTTGAAATATATATTTAGGTAGGTTCAAGGTCATAGATCTAGGTCAATTTGTAAATTTCTGTTTGTTTGTCAGTCTGTATGTTTTATTTTAATTCCATCTGTCCAAAGCAATTTCTCCATAACCACATAGCCGAATTGGATGAAACTTCATATTTGATTTACATATGATATTGCACTAAGGTAGTTTTCTGGGTTTTCTACGGTTTGAAATCGCATAGCGGCGTTCATATGATCTTTGACCCTTTATTGCATTACCGGTAAGAAATCTGATCTGTTATAACACCCCATCTCAGGTGAGCGACCTAGGGCCAACGGCCCTCTTGTTTCCTGTATCATAGATCGGCTTGGCAAAATTAATCTTTGCATTGTATTGCTTAATGCTGTATCATATATCAAATCCAATTTCTCTTATAAGTAAACATGTAGATATACATGTATATCTCTTATGTTGACATCTAGGTTCGTAATGAGTTTTACAAAGACACACAGGGTGCATTATTGGTGTATGATGTATCAGACAGACACAGTTTTGAGGCCCTAGATCACTGGTTACTAGAAATGCAGAATGAGATCGGCAACCAGGCTGATCATGATAATGTTGTCATGTGTGTATGTGCTAACAAGGTAAATATCTTTGCTTTTCAACGAAAAATCTTGTAACTGCAGCTTGATACAAGCTGCAGTTACTAGGTTTTTGTTGAAAAACAGTGATATATATTTTAGTTAATTACCAACCATAGTTAAGTTACACCCCTGCAAAACAATGTTTCTGGGGATATACAGTATTACTGGAATCAGCCTGTACATTCATCTGTTTGTCAATTGTCTTTGTTGGTGGTGTATTGTGTATCAGACAGACTAACACTGATAATTGACAGACATACAGACAGACAGGCTGATTCCTGTATATCTCCTGAAACATTTGTTTTGCAGGGGTGTAACTATGTTTGGTAATAAACTAATAAATTCATCGCTACTTTTCAACAGAAGCCCTTGTAACTGCAGCTTTAAACAGTAGGCTGATCTTAGCCTGCCAAATCATATGCTTCCTCCATTCTTAGTCTATACAAGCAGTGGCCATGGCACAGTTGGTAGCGTATAGGACTCTCACTTTTGAGGTCCGGAGTTCGAACCCTGGGCGCGGTATATATCCTTTTAGACAAAATTGTCTCCCACCAATATCGTGAACCTATGTGGGCGAGCAGCTGGAGGCAGGGTTAGGGTGTTGTTGTAGTACTGGTATGAGAAACAACAGGAATCCTTGGTTTGGTGGTGCAGTCTCCATGATATGACCATAGAAGTTGAAAACAGCTTTAAACCCCAATAAATCAAACTATTCATAATTCAATACAAACAGATAGATAGGAAGCGTCTAGGAATACATGGTTAGATGCTCCAGCTGCCACAATATGACCATAGAAGTTGACAGACGCTTTAGACACCAATTATTAAATCAAATTGGACCACTTTCAATTTGATGTTTGTGAGTGTTGAAATAATTTTAGGCTAAGCCTTCAAATAATATAACGCTGCTTTTCAATGAAAACCTCGTAACTGCAGCTTAAAACAAGCTGCAGTTATGAGGTTTTCATTGAAAAGTGACGATTTTCTACCATTCTATACAAACAGGTAGATAAAAAGCGTGTGGTAGACCAAGCGGAAGGTAAAATCTGGGCAGACAGTCGGGGGTTCAGGTACTTTGAGACATCGGCGCAGACGGGGGAAGGTGTATCAGAGGTGTTTCAGGTGGGTAGCATTAGAACAAAATATATTTTGATATAAACCTTTTTCTAATCAACAATACTTCAGACTTTTTCAAATTCAAAACAATCAAATGACAACTAATTGTTGATGTAGATATGAAATGTGCACAATATATTGCAGAAAATATTGTGACAAATGGAAAAAAAAATGCTGATAATCAGTATTTTCTTCTTTAGCCTCAATAGATCTGTTTGTCCCAGCTGTTTCTGTTATGGTCATCAAAATTAGGTTTTGTTTGGAAAATGGCTCATTTTAGATATGCCTCTTCTAAAGAAGTAAATTTTGGCCTTTTCCCAATAAAAAAGCTTGTCCAGATGACAAAACAAGTGACACATAAAAAGAAGATCTAACGTTATATTTGATAGCATAGAAATCTGTTATGAAAAAAGAGAAATATCATTTTCTTCTTTTCCTTCAAGGTTTTCAAAAGCATCATTCTATAGGATCATCAAAATCAGGGCTTTTGGGGGGAAAATGTTAAAGAAGAATATATAGCTAAACAAAAATTTACTGATAAAAAATGTTTTATTCTTAGGATAAAAATTTATTGAATAAGTTAAATGATTTCACAGTTACATAATTGTTTCTATCATTCAACACTAGGCATTATTTGAAGAAGTGGTAACGGCAGCAGAAAACGGAGGGAAGAGAGCACCATTTCAGACAACACTAGGCTATACCAAAGACCAAATAGACGCAATACAAAGATTGAAAAACGCTAAAGGCGACTACGACAGACTAGGTCTACGGGAAGGTGCTACAAAGTAAGTTACTGTACAGGGTTCTCCACAGAATAATTTGAAGCCGAAGGGGCAAATTAAAATTGTGTCCATGCAAATAATTGTGAATTAAAACATAATGGGAAAAGAAGAAATTGCTCAATTTGAGCAATTTCTTCTTTTCCCATTATTGTTTTTAAAGAGAATTGTCACATTTTAAGGTATAATAATGCATTATTTATCAGTTTTTGACATGCAATACATCTAAATGTCTCTATTTGGTGACCTTTTTGAAGAAATTAAGCTGTAGGGGTACTATTGAAGCTGTAGGGGCATTACATAGATTTATATGAAGCTGTAGTGGGGCCGATACAGCTTATTAGGCTGGGGAGAACACTGGTTAAACCTGACATTCATTATATCGAGAAATTTCCCTAAACAATTAATGTAAGTCGTTTTAACCCTTTCCCAAACGAAAAAATTTTAGGGGATCCAATTTGAAAGCCGCTGCAGACGACAAAATGAATGTTGATAAAGATAAGATTTGTGTATGATACAGCTCAGAAAATATTGAGACAAAAGGAGAAACTGCTGGTTATCAGCAGTTTCTTCTTTTGTTTCAATGTTTTCCCAATCCCTTTCTATTAGGGACGTCAAAACCAGGTCTTGTTTGGGAGAGGTTTAATCAGTTGTTTTCTACACATGAATGATTTTTTCATTTTTATTGTTTTGAATTTACTATAGATTAATTGAATCTTTTCTCACAAAACCTTTTTTATGTCTGCCTATCGAAAGATCTGGGACATATTGTTATCCCCTGCTGATGAAGTCATCAGAGGGGATATTGTTTTTGCACCGTATGTCCTTCCATCTGCCCTTCCGTCCGTCTGAGTTTCCTTTCCACACTATTTCTTGGAAACCATTGACTGGATTTCAATGAAATTTGTGGAAAGCCTCATTACAAATAAGAGATGTGCATGTCCCTCTGTCTGTCCATCTGTCTGTCAGATAACTTAACAT
Organism: Fragum sueziense; assembly: GCA_963680895.1. NCBI lineage: Eukaryota > Metazoa > Mollusca > Bivalvia > Cardiida > Cardiidae > Fragum > Fragum sueziense. Next base: position 13,057,452 of record OY804608.1, read on the forward strand.
TAGTCATTTTGGGGTTATTCATGTTTCACAAACATATGAGCAAGGATATGGAAAAACGTCCTTTATAGCATTTGAGAACAACATGGTACCAGGCCAGCCTGCGTATACACGCAGTCTGACCAGGATACATGTTGTTCTCTAACAGCTTCCTCGTGGTCTGTAGCAACCATATTAGAGTAACATAGATGCTGGCTAGACTGCATCTAGGCACAGCCTTATCTTGAAACTCAATTTTCTAAAATGCTATAAGGGACCTTTTTCCAGATCCTGACTCAATTATATTTTTTTTCAGAGATGATATCAACAAGGCCTACAGAAAATTAGCAGTATTATTACATCCAGATAAAAATGTTGCGCCGGGAAGTGAAGAGGCATTTAAAATACTAGTGGCAGCAAGAACTGCTCTATTAAAACGCTGCTGACGAAGGAAAAAATCTAGCTAACTGTTTGCTTTTTGTTATTTAATATAACGGATACAGTGTTTTTAAGTTAAAGCACTACCAATAATTGACCAGTCAAATGTCTACATGCATTAATTATGCAGCTTTAGGCAGTGTGGGTTGGATTTCATTGGCACTGGCCTGGAAATTGCCAGGAAAACACATTGTTAGGTGCACTAGTGACTTGAAATACTTGTGTAAAGAAAATCAAATTCCATAAACATGCAGAGGATTACTTTAGAACTAGACCATGAGTTTGAAAGTACCATAATACTTATACATTGTATACAAAATCTTGGACAACTTTGAAAATGCATTATTATACCCCATGCAAACAAAGTTTTGGGGTCTATAGGAATCACCAGTTCTGTCAGTTAATCGTAAGCACAGCACCTTTCAAACGGCTGGACAGATTTTGATGAAAATTTACATGAACTGTCCGCATAACATGTTGATAAGCATGAAGCAATTTTTTGCTCTTGGAGCTTATCTAAGGGACATACTTCGACTTTGATTTTTCCATTCACATTTTTGTGATTGCAACACCTCTCAAACAGCTTGACCTATTTCGCTGAAAATTTACATGAACGGTCAATGACATGTAGATGGGCACAAAGCAATTTCTTTGCTCTCTGAGCTCAACTAATGGAGATAATTATACCCCCCACCTACGAAGTAGAGGGGGGTATATTGGTTTCACCATGTCTGTCTGTCCGTCCGTCCATCCATCCATCTGTCCGTCCGTAGACTTTTTCGTTTCCGTGCTCTAACTCAACAACCGGTTGACCTAGGATCATGAAACTTTACACAGTTGTTGCCCATGACCCAAGGAGGTGCCCTATTGTTTTTTGGTCACCAAGGTCAAAGGTCAAGGTCACAATCGGACTTTGTTTAAAATCCGTTTCCGTGCTCTAAGTCAAGAATCGGTTGACCTAGGATCATGAAACTTTACACAGTTGTTGCCCATGACCCAAGGAGGTGCCCTATTGTTTTTGGGTCACCAAGGTCAAAGGTCAAGGTCACAATCGGACTTTGTTTAAAATCCGTTTCCGTGCTCTTAGTCAAGAACCGGTTGACCTAGGATCATGAAACTTTACACAGTTGTTGCTCTTGACCCAAGCAGGTGCCCTATTGTTTATGGGTCACCAAGGTCAAAGGTCAAGGTCACAATCGGACTTTGTTTAAAATCCGTTTCCGCGCTCTAAGTCAAGAACTGGTTGAGCTAGGATCATGAAACTTTACACAGTTGTTGCCCATGACCCAAGGAGGTGCCCTATTGTTTTTGGGTCACCAAGGTCAAAGGTCAAGGTCACAATTGGACTTTGTTTAAAATCCGTTTCTGTGCTCTAAGTCAAGAATCGGTTGAGCTAGGATCATGAAACTTTACACAGTTGTTGCCCATGACCCAAGGAGGTGCCCTATTGTTTTTGGGTCACCAAGGTCAAAGGTCAAGGTCACAATCAGACTTTGTTTAAAATCCGTTTCCGTGCTCCAAGTCAAGAAGCGGTTGACCTAGGATCATGAAACTTTACACAGTTGTTGCCCATGACCCAAGGAGGTGCCCTATTGTTTTTGGGTCACCAAGGTCAAAGGTCAAGGTCACAATCGGACTTTGTTTAAAATCCGTTTCCGTGCTCTAAGTCAAGAACCGGTTGACCTAGGATCATGAAACTTTACACAGTTGTTGCCCATGACCCAAGGAGGTGCCCTATTGTTTTTGGGTCACCAAGGTCAAAGGTCAAGGTCGCAATCGGACTTTGTTTAAAATCCGTTTCCGTGCTCTAAGTCAAGAACCGGTTGACCTAGGATCATGAAACTTTACACAGTTGTTGCCCTTGACCCAAGCAGGTGCCCTATTGTTTTTGGGTCACCAAGGTCAAAGGTCAAGGTCACAATCGGACTTTGTTTAAAATCCGTTTCCGCGCTCTAAGTCAAGAACTGGTTGACCTAGGATCATGAAACTTTACACAGTTGTTGCCCATGACCCAAGGAGGTGCCCTATTGTTTTTGGGTCACCAAGGTCAAAGATCAAGGTCACAATCGGACTTTGTTTAAAATCCGTTTCTGTGCTCTAAGTCAAGAATCGGTTGAGCTAGGATCATGAAACTTTACACAGTTGTTGCCCATGACCCAAGGAGGTGCCCTATTGTTTTTGGGTCACCAAGGTCAAATGTCAAGGTCACAATCGGACTTTGTTTAAAATCCGTTTCCGTGCTCCAAGTCAAGAACCGGTTGACATAGGATCATGAAACTCTACACAGGTGTTGCCCATGACCCAAGGAGGTGCCCTATTGTTTTTGGGTCACCAAGGTCAAAGGTCAAGGTCACAATCGGACTTTGTTTAAAATCCGTTTCTGTGCTCTAAGTCAAGAATCGGTTGACCTACAGCACTTTTTCAGTGACAAGGCGCTAGTGGGGGGTATTTGTCCGCTTTGCGACAGTTCTAGTTTGACCTTGATTATTCAATCCTCATTTCTCTGGTGAGTGCAACTCCTCTCAAACAGTTGCATGGATTTCAAAGAAAATTTACATGAATGATCAATATGCCATGTAGATTTGCGTGAAAAATACTTCCAAGGGAGATACTTCAACTAAGTTTTTGCTTAACCCTTTCCCAAACAAGACCTGGTTTTGACATCCCTATTAGAAAAGGCTTAGGAAAACATTGAAACAAAAGAAAAAACTGTTGATAACCAGCAGTTTCTCCTTTTGTCTCAAGTTTTTCTGTACCATATTTTACACAAATCATATCTTTGATAACATCTATTTTGTCTTTTATGGCAGTTTTTTAAGTGAATCACCCTAAAATTAAGTTGATTGGGAAAGGATTAAGTCCATTCAGGGACAATTCTAGTTAAATTTTACAGACATCGCAAGTGTATAGATAAGAAAGAGTGATGGTATTTTACCCTTTACCAAGCTAGACAACCTTTCTCTGATGGAAAAGGTCTCTGAAAACATTGAAGGAAAAGAAGAAAATGCTGATAATCAACATAGGGTTTGACTGAGCATTGACAAATGATTTTTGTCTGTTAACCCTTTCTCAAAAAAGACCTGGTTTTGACGTTCCTGATGAGAAATGCTTGGGAAAACATTGAGGCAAAAGAACAAACTGCTGATAACCAGCAGTTTCTCCTTTTGCCTCAATATTTTCTGTACTATATCCTACACAAATTATGTTTTTATCATCATCTAATTTATCATCTGCAGCAATTTTCAGATTGAACCGCTCTAAATTTTTGTTGTTTGGGAAAGAGTCAAACCCTTTTCAAAAGGACAAAAGTTATGAAAGTTATGTTTCAGTTAGATGCTTCAGACAACAAAATGGATGATGCATGCAGTATTTCTGTAGGCCTGTTCTCTTCGATGAGGCATAGAAAATATTGAGACAAAAGAAGAAAATGCTTGTTAGTCCCCTACCGGTGTTCACACCGGAGGGGACTATAGGTTTGCCCTCCGTCTGTCCGTCCGTCCGTCTGTCCGTCCGTCCGTCTGTCCGTCCGTCTGTCCGTCCGTCCGTCCGTCCGTCTGTCCGTCTGTCCGCTCAAATCTTGATCCTGCGATAACTTAATAACTAAGCAAGCGTTTTTGATGAAAATTGGTATATGACTAGATGGCAATGTGTAGATTATGCACATCATTTTATTTTTGTTTTTCGACTTAAATTGAGGTTGCTATGGTTACGGAAATAGTGAAAATATGGCCAAAAATGGGATCCTGCGATAACTTAATAACTAAGCAAGCGTTTTTGATGAAAGTTGGTATATGACTAGATGGCAATGTGTAGATTATGCACATCATTTTATTTTTGTTTTTCGACTTAAATTGAGGTTGCTATGGTTACGGAAATAGTGAAAATATGGCCAAAAATTGGATCCTGCGATAATATAATAACTAAGCAAGCTAGTTTGATGAGACTTGGTATATGACTATATGGCAATGTGTAGATTATGCACATCATTTTATTTTTGTTTTTAGACTAAAATTGTTGTTGCTATGGTTACGGAAATAGTGAAAATATGGCAAAAAATATTGGATCCTGCGATAAGTTAATAAGTAAGCAAGCTAATTTGATGAGACTTGGTATATGACTAGATGTCAATGTGTAGATTATGCACATCATTTTATCTTTGTTCTTTGACAAAAAGTGCGGTTGCTATGGTAACGGAAATAGTGAAAATATGGCAAAAAATGGATCCTGCAATAACTTAATAACTAAGCAAGCTAACTTGATGAAACCTGTTTTAAAATGTAAAAAAATTTATAAGCCATGTTAGTCAGGGTGGTGATGCAGCAGTATTAATCACCTCCAGTTGGGCATAACATTTCATATGTTTGACAATTATTTTGATGACTTGTTCATCTTAATCTATTATTGATTACCATATTGAGTCAATGTGAAGCCGGTAGGGGACTTTATGTGTTGCATACAACACCAGATACTTGTTATCAGCATTTTCTTTTGTCTCAATGTTTTCCCAAGCTTTACCCATTAGGGACATCAAAACCAGGGCTTGTTTGGGGAATGACCGAAAGCTTCCTCTTATTCAGAGCTCTACTATGCATATGCAACTTTTATGATTAAACATTTAAACAGTGATTGTCTTTGTATTTGTCTCCCCTTTTATTATCCTTATCCAAACCATAAGATTTTGAAGTAGATCCGTGGCTGTGGCCATGGTGCAGTTGGTAGTGCATCAGATTCTTTTTTGAGGTACTAGGTTTGATCCCGGGCTGGGGCAAATAGCCTTTTCAGAGAAAATAATCTGCCACCAATGGCTTAATAATTGTTAACCTATTAATGGGTGAGCAGCTGGAGGCTTGGTAAGGAAGTTGTGGTAGTACTGGTTTTAAGAAATGAAAAGAATCCATGGTTAGGTGCTCCAGCCGCCACTGTCCACAATACGACCATAGTAATTGAAAGAGGAGTTAAACCCCAATCAATCAATGGAACTAGAAATGATAATAACAATGTTCTGTTCAACTTATACTTTAATAGTATCACAGAATAAATAGATAAAATTGATGGTACAGAAATCTTCTAATTTCTGTTATTGTAATTGATTCAAGTAGCTAAGGAAATATAACAACATTTATAATACTTAGTAGTTAGTACTATTGGCTCAATTATTTTATCCCTTGAACAGAAACAATGCAATGTTTGTTTAACGACTCTTACTGCAAAGCCTTTTAAAACTCATCAAAATGTATTAAATGCATTTAACCCATTCCCACACAGTGACGCTTTTTGACGCTCCCTCATGAAAAATTCTTGGGAAAACATTGTGGAAAATGAAGAAATTGTTTGTAACAAGCACCACAATGTTTTCTAACCAAAAATGGAAAGACTTTTAAAATTTCATTAACTTGAATTTGCCATCTGCAACATCTTTCAAATTGGAACAATCCAAAATTTTGTCCTTTGGGAAAGGGTTAATGGCTGAAAAAATATATATTTCTAAAACTTCTGAGTATCACAGGAAAAGGACATTGTCGTTTTTCATCAAAAACACCATAACTACAGCTTGTTTAAAGCTGCAGTTGTGTGGTTTTGGATGTAAAGCAGCAAAAAAATTTACAAATGTTCATTTAATAATCTTTTCCAACAATGATTTCCAAAACCAAAATTTTCTGATTTTCTGTATTTTGGGCATGATAGTTTGTAGATCTATCTATTCATCATTTAACAATGGCATATAAACTGTTCTATGACTTCAAAGGGAAAATGGATAATATTTTTAGGAATTTGGCAGCTGGTTTGGATGAGTGAAGAAAATAACATCTGCAATATTATATATTTTCCAATTTTTATCTTGTTTCACTAACAATATTAACACATGATTACAAAAACTTCTTCATTATGCGGACTTTCCAAGGTTGTAATCAATGTTAAAAATAAATGTCAATAAAGGGAGATAATTTATGAACTTTCAACAAATCTTCTAAAGTCTTCAAGGCTTATCTTTCCTTCTGGATCATCTGTACATTGACCGACCAACTGAAAATAGAAAACAAAGTGAATTATCAGACCTGTCTTCCATACATATATTTATTCATTCAAACTTTGTCATTTATTGACCCTTTTCTGAATGAATTTTTGATAGTTCCAATTTGAGTTGATAAAGGTAGTATTATCATACAAAGTAGCTCAAAAAATATTAAGGCAAAAGAAGAAAATGCTTGTTTTCGGCATTTTCTTTTGACTCTGTGTTTTCCTAAGCATTTTCTATTAACGGTGTTAAAACCTACTCTTGACTTGTTAGGGAAAAGATTAATCATTTCAGCTAATGAAAATTCAATAAGTCAGTTGTATACACTCCCGAATAAAACATAAAATTTCTTCTCTCTCTCTTTGGTAATTTTAAATTTCATTTGACCAGAAACTATGTTGAAGTGGTCCAAACTGAGAGTCTTTGCAGATATCAGATAAAGCTATTGAAATTAGAAAATCTGCATGTTGTGGCATAAAACTCTTTGAGGGAAAACACAGGATAAAATACCTGAAAGGTGTCTAACCTAACATGTTACAGAGTTAAGCATTTCCAAAGGAGAGAGTGTTAGAATGCTTTGAAAGCAAAAATGAAAATGCTAAAAAACAACATTTTCTTCCATTCATTCAATTTTCTTCTCTTCTATAATGGACATTAATTCAATATATTATTCACACCCATGTTGATGTCTGCACCAGGTTTCAATTTTGACCAGTCTAAACTCTTGCTGTTTGGTAAATAAGAAATGCAGATAACACATAATCAATGAGCCAGGATCTGGAAAAACATCCATTTTAGCATTTTAGAACAACATGGTTCCAGATCAGCCTGCATATACACGCAGTCTGATCAAGAACCATGTTGGTCTCCATTAGCTTCTTCATGATCTGTTTCAATTATTAGAGTGAAGTATGGTTTCAAATCAGACTCCACTTGGGCACAGGCTACTCTGGATGGAAACATGGTTGACTCAAATGCTATAAGGGGCCTTTTTCCAGATCCCGGTTCATTTGTAACAGAAAATCCTAACTTACAGCGTTGATGACATCATTGTCAGCGGGCAGTTGTAGACGACGACACAAGTCTCTCATATTGAGGGCGTCGATGTAGCCAGTTCGGTCGTTATCGTATCGTAAAAACATCTCGTCGACGCGAGTCTTGTCCGTGATCGCTATTTTCTTCAGCTGAGCTCGGACTTGTTGCACTAATGTATCTAGATCTCCTTCACTGTAAAGTAGCAAAAACATGGTATAAATTCACATGACTTAGACTTTCAGAAAATCATCAATATTTTTGTTAATATGTGACCAATTTGAATTCGGTTTGAAGCAGAGAATGTGGAAAAATGCCAGGAATAAGCTGGAGGTAGTGGATTTTTGAAAAATCAACTGTTAAAAAAGTTGTTGAAGATCAACCAAAATTTTGGTTGATCTTCAATAACATTTTCATCTGATTTTTAAAAAAAAAAATCATGTCCATCTAATGTGTGACGTCTGTCCACCTTCTCTGCTTCAAACCAAATTCAAATCTGTCCAGTATTAACAAAATTATTGAAGATTTTCTCAAATTTTTGTATCACGTGATTATCCACCGTGGCTTGGACTTGTTGCACTTATGTGTCTAGATCTCCTTCACTGTAAAATAATTAAAACTGATAGCATTCTAGACAATATATTTTTTCAGATCAGTCTGTGGTCAAAATTTGAAATGTAGTCAAATAAGGTCCATGCTGTTAATTTTATGTTATATTTACAGGTTAAGACAGGTTAAGAAGCTATAATAGAGCAACATGGATCCTGATCTGAAACTTAATTTGATTATAATATATTTGTTTACAGGGTTTCCAAAAAAAACCTACTGTTTTTTTTTTTGTGTGTGTTTATTTGGTTTTTTTTAACCCAAAATTGAATCTTATAACCCCTCAATTTTTGCGAGCAGCCACCTACCGGGTATGTCTCTAAAAAAGGGGTACAAGCATGCAGTGTCTGATCCAGGATTTGAAAAACATGGGGGAAATCCCCCCATTAGGTTTAAAAATATGCGGGATCTGTAATTACTATGGGGGACTTCAAGTTTGCTTTACCAAACAAAACAATTGACTAGCGCCGTTTCAGTTACGTTGGTCGATGTATTCCCGTCATCCACATTTGTTTCACGGCCAAAGAAATCGGTAATACGCTGTTTTTCCTTGTCTGATCTATTGTTTGTCAAAGAAAATGCAGATGTTTCGATCATTACTGTCTATGACAACAAACGTAAAATTCGAATTTTCCTGTTAACGAAAACGATTTTTAAAATTTTCTTTGTAAGTAGATCTAATTCACTTCGAAAAAAACTATATTTATTTTTTCAAAAGTAGATCTAAGTATTTTGTATAGAATCAGTCGGCATGACGTCATAGCCTCACTTTCATTTTTTCATCGAGGGTACTTCCTGGGTCTTTATCGTTACGGGATACCATTTTTGAGACAGAATATTTCAAAAATCCATCGTTAAAATTCATAAACAAAACTCTTTCTTTAAAAAATGTGATTTAAACTTTCTAACTACCAACGCATTTTTAATACCCAGGCGTAGTCGTTGAGATATTAATGCTGAAAGTTGGTAATGCTTTAACGAAAAAGACCAAAGCTTTCATCTCCATCAAATGAGTACAGGTCCGCCCTTAATGACTGACTACGTTTTTGATTTGCTGAAGGGATTGTGCCGACCGAATCAATTGACAATATTTTTCTCGACCAATGAAAATATGAATGAATGTAATCAAATGTTCGTTTAAAAAAGATTCGTAAAATCATAGATCAATTTCGACTGCTACTAGAGTGGGAAAACGATAGTACGAATAACTGTAGTTACAAACACATGGTCTTACTTGCTATCGAACTCAACCATTGTAAACAATAAGGGAAGTCACTCTTATGATACCACTCGAAGAAGTTAAACGTGATTTGCTGTCAAAGGCTAGATTTATTGATATTCCTTTTTTATTTTTTTCTGCGCCACCATCCCGCGCTTGATATAAAAACATGCGTGATCTTTCAGAAATGCCGGGGATTCTCGCAGTTGTGCGTCCTAGATCAGACACTGAGCATGCTGTCAAAAAATGTTATTCACCCCCAAATTTGAAAGTCAGTTTAAACTCTGTTGTTTTTGTCATTCTGGGATGGGTTGGGGGCAGGCCAAACTATAAAATGATACAAACTTACGTTCTTTTAACTTTCATGGGTGCTCCCTTGATGGTCTCTGTCATCATGGTACCAGCTGCTAGCCTCTCTTTCAATGAGTTGATGGTCGTGGCTGTAATAGGAAGAAACATTTATGAAATCTTTTCAAAAATCTGTGTCCATATAAGATATGTACATGTATTTGAGACATAATTACAAATAAAATTTAATTATTGAGCTTGAAATATGTAGATCTATGTATTTATACCAGTATCGATTTGACTTATTTGTATCTTTCTTTTTCATGTATGCATATAAGACATTTTATACGTATTTGGATCACTTCATTTGTTCCTGAATTATCTGACCTCAAATTGGAAAGCAAGCCTTTTACAATGGCAAGTCAATTTGGATGTATATTTGCCACCACCCTAGGCTCTATCTCAGATGTATTAACCCTTAGTTGTCCTGCACAATACTTGGTTTTCATACCCTTAAAGTTTTGGAAAACATTGTGGCAAAAGAAGAACATGCTTATAACTAGCAATTTCCCTTTTTCTCTCAACATTTTCTGGGCAGTGATGTACATATATTTTTTTCTTTATTATCTTTCATTGTCTTCAACTTTTCAACCAGTCAAAAGATTTTGTCATTTGGAAAAGCATTAAATCAATGAATATGAGACTGATAAATACCTGGGAACTGGCCACTGTGTTCCTCCATGAATTTCAGTACATATTCATCCGCGTTGGTGATCACAAATCTGTGTCTGAATACTTCTATCACAGCCCCGATGTAGAAGTCCTGCGGTCCATAGAAGACGGACTGATCCGGGGGACAGTTGGGTTTGGCCACGCGAGTTCTCTCCAAGAATTTTCCTCCGATGATTCCGGAGTTCCTGACTGGGGGTTCGTAAATTGTCATCATGTCGTCGGCCAGTCGGTATGAAATGATGAACCGTCTTCCCTTGTCTTCTGGTCGCACTGAATCCTGGATGGAGTAGAGTACAATAAAGAATAGTAAATGTAAGGCAGGCAGTGATCATATATAAAAGTCTTGATGCGTCAATGAAATAATGAATCCAAAATGTTCATTTTTTACGTTGTTTTAGGTCTTTACATCAATTCAGGTAAGCATTAGCGAGCTTACAGACTGAAAATACCAACGGGCGATATGCTTTTTAAATTATTCTGCAAACTTTGCTTTCCTTTGCTACATGTTGTATCAAAAATGCTGTCATAAGCATGTGAACGACAAATTATCATTATGTTTATGTTACAATTAATAGTAATAAATTTGGATTTAACAAGTCTCTATTGGACTTACCATGCTAGCTTCAAATCTTAACACTTTATGATCATTTTCCAACATCTTGATGAAGTCCTTCTTTGGAGGTTGTGGTATAAGTGAGAGACATGACTGTAACGAATCTTCTAGTGAGCCAAACTGGTTGAAAGGAGGAATTTCCTGTAAATAAGAAAAGAATGCTTAAACTTTACTACAGCACAGAATTACAAAACAAGTTAAATGACGCATAAATTCAACTCAGTTAACCCTTTGCCTAACAAGACATAGTTTTGTAAAAATGGATTCGGAAAACATTTAGTCAAAAGAAGAAAATGCTAATAATCAGCATTTTCTTCTTTTGTCTCAATATTTTCTATGTTAACTTATAACACATAAGTTTCATTCCAAATTCCATTAATTTAGTTGTCTGCAACAGCTTTGAAATCAGGTCACCCTTATTTTTGTTGTTAAGGGTATAACTTGTTGTTTCTCTAACAAACTATCATCAAATATAGTCATAATCCAGTCATTTATGCAGAGTATTTGGTATTATATCATATTTTGTGATAAGCAATTTCTTCATTTCCCACAATGTTATCTACCAAGCAAGACCCAAAAATGTGGAGTCCCATTCAATTGAAAATGTCTTCTGTATTGTAACATCTTTGAATTTTAATCAGTCTAAAATCTTTCCGTTTGGCAACTTCCGGTGACATTTGTGCTGAAAATGTACATAGCAACAAGATTATCTTACCATTTTAGGGAGCTCCCGTCCCTTTTGTTTTACATCGACTGTCGGGAATTCAGTAATACCGTATGTATGGTAGTAGAAACTCTTTGTAAAGTTGTCACAGTCGAAGATCAGGAATCTTCTACCGTAGATCACAATCGTTTCACCGATCTTGAAGTCTTTTGGTGTGAAGTACTCCTTAATCTCGTGTGACGACAGCTCCATGACCACGGAGGGGAAGGATGTGTCAACGTTGTAGCGATCTTTCGGTACTTTGTGTCTTCCGATCAACACAGGGAAGGGATCGCGTCCGTCATTAGCTGTGTGGACCTCTCTGACTTCCAATGTATCATCTACTAAGAAATACTGAAAGAGACAAAGATAGATAAAAAAAATGAGCAAATTGTCAAATCAGTTACAGGATCTTTATATAGGAGATTGTTTCTTGTTTAGGAAATTGAGTAAGTTTAATTGTTACATGTATGTAATTGTCTCCCTTGATTAGAAGTATTCAGCAACATATTTATCGCTTTATTATTTCTATGAATTTAGATATCAAAGTGCTTAATTTGGGACTTGTCGAAATTAAAATTTAAAACGATTTGTGACTTTGCGATTCTTTCTCTTTTTCTACGCAGTTACATTGAAATGATTGAAATTCAGTAAGTCAGATAATATTGCAGAAAAAGAAGGAAATTCTGGTTGTCAGATTTTTAAAATGTTTTTCTTTTTCTGACAAAGGGACAAATGAATCAACTTACATGTATAACAAATGGACGCATTTCACCAAACATATTGTCTCTATCATCCCAGACACAGTGAAATCGTAAAACTTTTCTGTCTAATTCTATAAACTGTTTGAGTTTATCGAAGGACGATGGAGTGGTGTATGTTCGGAGAGCAGCGGCATTCTTTCTTCTCTCGACATACGGGTCTGTTGGTAGGGGCTCGCTGGGGTTTACGATGATACCTTCACTCTCTAGGAAATCCTAAAATGAGGAATAAAAAGAGATCGAATCAAAAGCTGATCTAAAATTATACTAAAGTTGCTCTTCTTATCAAAATGTCACAGCAAAGATAAAATTTCATGTATGTTATGTTCATACACCTTGTGAGTTTAAGCAAAAATATTGCTATTGTAATGAAATTGGAAAGATAATTCAAATTAGAATAATATCTTAAAAAATAACAATAATGACAGCCATGTCTTGGTCAGACAATGTTATGTCATTCCTCTACATCTCTTAACCCATTACTAGACAACAAAATTTAAGACTTGTCCAAACTGAAAGATGATTCAGATGGCAATTTCAAGTGAATGAAATTTCATATTTTTTGTCTGTTTGGATAGAAAACATTGTGGGAAATGAAGAAATTGCTTGTCACAAGCAATTTCTCCATTTTCCACAATGTTTTCCAAAGTCATAATCTTGTAGGGAGTCAAGAAGAGTTATTGTGTGGAAATGGGTTAATTCTGAAACTATTTCTTCTTACACTAGTGAATTTGTCACATCCGACAATGTGAAACACTTTCCCGTAGAATGTCACATTTACTCCATTGTTGATGTCCTTCCAGTGCCAGTGGTCTCCTTGGTCATTCTTCGGCAGTCTCTGTCGTTTGATAAGTTTACCTGAAAAAATTGTCGATACAGTTTAATTAGAAGTACAAGTCATGTTTTGTAAACCGTTTCCCAAACGACAATTTTTTAGGATATTCTAAACCTAAAACCACTGCAATTGATAACATATATGTTGATAAAGATGACTTGCTATGTACAATATAGCACATGAAATATTGAGACAAAAGGAAAAGTGCTGATTCCAAGTTTTGCCATTTGTAAGCCTGAAAGCACAAATTCTAATTGGTTCCCAAAAAGGACAGTGGATATGATATTCACTTTGAAAGCGTAGAAAGAAATGAAGAAAATGGTCATCTATGCAGCATTTTTGCTTAAAGATTTTTAAAATTTTCATTGGCCTGTCAGCTATCCACCTATTTTATGAATTAGCCAAAATCAGATTAAACCAGCCTCCAGCTTCAGACTCACTACTGGCCAAGACTGGGGTAGATGGACACCTTACCTTGTGGCATTCCACAATTCTCTACATGTGGTTCAATAACTGCTATACTGTCATCTTCAAGGTAATAAAAAATGTCTACGGGTCGAACTCGGAAAAACTCATCCTTGGACTCGTGAACTGTCTGTTTGAAGTAGGCATTGAATTTCAGCACCTAGATAATAGAAGTGAAAAATAGTATGGGTGAATGACATAAGAAAAGAAATTCACAGTTTGAAGATCATAAGTACCTTTTTTTTAAATCATTAATCCAATTATAAAAATCAAATATATGCCATATACCTTCTGTTTTCATTTGTTTTCTTCTCTTCTCATAATGCTCTTAAACTAATTAAACACTTCTGAGAGAACATGAGTAACATGTAATTTCATTTGATTGTCAGCTCAGTATTTTACAAAAACAGTTTGTTGTTAACTATTGAATTACTACCACTTTGTCCTCATAAACTATTATTCTTACCTTAATGAAATTAAAAAGAATTTTGAAATTTAAGTAGAATACAACTTCAAAAGATACAGGTCGGTAATTTGATGCTTTTCAACAAAAGGCTTGTAAAGTTCTGCATCTTGTTTTAGCTGCAGTTATGAGGTTTGTGTTGAAAAGCAAAACATTATAACCTCTTCCTCTGTTTTGTCGCTAACATTCAGAAATACTAAAGCTACAGCTTATTTAAGCTGTAGTTATGACATTTGACATAGTTGATGATTTAATGAAGGAAAACATACCTTTTTGTCGTGTGCAACATGTCCAGGGACAAAATCTTCAGGAGGTGCTTGTTTGGCCTGTCCGTATGTGAGTGTTGGGTTAAAGTTGGCTAGTTCGTCAAGGTCCTGTTCAGACAGCTGATTGTACATGATGGGGTCCCCACCAATACCCACTTTGGGATGTGTTGGTAATGCATAGCCGTTCTTATAGTTTAAACTGTGACTTCTGTGGTATTTTGACCGCTGTAATCGAATAAGTGAGAAGTTATGAACCATTGCAAAACTGATATATATATAAAGACTAAGAATTGATCATTCTCTTTATCTTATCCCAATACCAGACAATAAAAAAATAGACTGTCCCAATTTGAAAGCATCTGCAGATGACAATTTTAAGTGAATGAATTTTTACATTTTTTGGTCTTTCTTGGTAGAAAACATTGTTGTAAATGAAGAAATTGCTTGTCACAAGCAATTTCTTCATTTTCCACTATGTTTTCCAGAGCATTTGTCTTTTGGGCCATCAAAAGACGTCAATATGTGAGTGATGGGTTAAAGTTGGCTAGTTCATCTAGGTCCTGTTCAGACAACTGATTGTACATGATGGGGTCCCCACCAATACCCACTGTTGGATGTGTTGGTAATACATAGCCGTTCTTATAGTTCAAACTGTGACTTCTGTGGTATTTTGACCGCTGTAATGGAATAAGTGAGAACTTATGAACCATTGCAAAACTGATATACATAATATGTATATTATATTATAAAGACTAAGAATTGACAATTTTCTTTATCTTATCTCAATATCAGACGACAAAATATTAGACTGTCCCATTTGAAAGAATCTGCAGACAACAATTTAAAGTGAATGAATTTTTACATCTTGTGATCTTACCTGGTAATAGTCACAAGCAATTTCTTCTTTTTCCACTTTGTTTTCTTGCAGCATTTATCTTTTTGGGTTGTCAAAAGGTGTCAATATGTGGGAATGGGTTATAAGTTTATAACAAGAACAGGTCTGCTGTAAGGTTGTAAATTATAACAGCTAAAACTTGTTGTTTTGACATTGAATGAGTTAATTTTCTGGATAAGTCAAAGTGCTTGTCAAGTCCTGACTTTGTCCATTTTTTTTCGTAAATAAATTTTGATGTTTTATGTTCGAAAAAAGTCAACTTAGGATAAGTTGGAGTTATTTTTTTCTGTTCCAATTACCAAACCCGGATTACACATTGAAAATGCCTTTTCAACCTGTGACCGGTGAACAGTGTGAAGTCACAAAATGTCTATACAAGTTAAGTTTTTATTCCGAAGATTAACACCTTTTTAGACAATATTGATTGTTACAAGGTGTGAAAAACTCACCAAAATGGTTTTAGATGTCTAAGAAGCAGTCTGTCATACAAATAGTGCAAAGGATAAAAAATGAATGATCAAAACTGTTATTAGATGACACATTTGCTCTTGTATTTTGCCGAAAAATAGCATAGACGAGAATTCTTTGCATTCCTAATCCTTAAACCAGAGAATGTGCCTGGTAAACCAAAGACAGTCTACCCGAAGACACTTAAGACCGATTGTGGCTGATATGAAAGCATCTGATAATGTATATTGATTTGTTGCCACATTGTGGGTGTCTGTAGTCAAGAGGTAGAGTGTCGGCCTTGAGACCAAGAAGTTTTGTGTTTTCTCCCGGGTAGCAGGGGATGTTCTTTGATTTCTTGTCGGGCCCCTGGCCCAACAATGACATATCCAATGTGAGGACTGGTGTAGTTTCCAGGTAGCAGAATCATGAGGGAATAAAATAACTTCACAATCCATAATAAACATGAATTAAATATGTATAAATCAAAAGAGATTCAAGGCACACCCTGGTTGCTGCAAGCGAATCAAACCCCAGTCTATCACACAAGTATCACACAGTTTGTCCCAATTTAAATATTTTGTAAAACAATTGGAAATCATCACAAACATAAAATCAATTTGAATCTTCCGTGCTTCACGAAAAAATCTCAAAGAAATAGAGATCCATGGCAAATGGACATAGATATGAGATCCAGTGTTGTCAAGCATGAAAGATGCAAATTTGGCTAAATTTCAATCAATGAATCAATAACATGCAATCAGAAATTAAACAGTAAAATATATCATTACCGTAGGGTCTATAAATGTATTTCCGGGTAGGAATGGTAGTCCTTCCATTGTTAAACTGTTTTACTTTAATGATACAATGTTTTCATCAGTTGTTTTCCTTACTAGCCAACACAAAAGTAACCGTTGCTTGGTCGTTGCTATGCAAACAATTGATCCTCGATGAAGGCCGAGAGTTCCAAATGAAACCGGAAATAGAAATTTACCGAAACTTCCGGCCAATAAACATTTTAGTTTAACTCTTTATTTTCTTATTTTACCCAAATCATTTGCAATAAAAACGCATATTTTAAATGCTAAAGAATGGCGACTCCCAACGAGGTACGTTTTTAATTGCAATCACTTTGTTGCTCGAATTATGAGTCATACTTGGTTTCGTCCACAGGAAAGTTCGTACCAAGTTTATTTAATTCTTGTTTTATGCTGCTGCGATCTGTAGTTGGGAGATTAATTTGATGGTTTGATCATTAGTCTGTAATAATTGTCTATTAGTGCCAAATGGAAGTAGAAGAGGCAAGTCCCTGAATGTGTGACTTAGTTTGAACATGTCATTGAAGGAATAAACTAAGTCAGGGTGTCCAAAAACCTCCAAATGGTTTCTTTTTACCCCCAAAATGATTCTTGTACCCCAAGTTTTTGCAATCAGCCTTCTTTGTCTCTACTAGAGGGGGTACAAGCATGCTGTATAAGTATGGTTTCAGGGGTCTCGTTTGCCAAAATCTGGGGCCGTTATTGGGCCCCATTCCCAATGGCAAAAAGTATCTTTTTTTCCCAATTCTCTGGTGAAAATTCCCAATAAGGACCCAGAATGCCCTATGTTAAGACCTCATCTTCATTTACAAACATTTTGAAGACAGTTGTAGAGAAGATTCTTTAACAAGAGTATGTACAAATGCATTTTACATGGCTACAGTCTAATTTGCAGCTGAAACTGAGTGACAGTATGAATACAAACTTGTTTTAGTTTTTCTCAATTTAGGTAAAAACGTCGCTATTTTTCCCAATTTCACTGGCCCCTGGCCCCAAACAAAAATTGGTAGCAAGACCCCTGGTAATCTGAGTCTTCTCTGACGTAAATACGCTCTTTGATATTATGATTTTTCGCTATTTACATCAGAGATAATTGCATATCGAAAACAGCGGAAAGTTTGGTACAAGTAGCGAAGCTTTGTTTTTGTGTATCATATCCAATCACTCGGCAAAACACTGTAGGGTATAGATCAATAAATCATTTTTTGTCATACCTGACCAAGAATTTCATTTCAAATCGGCCTGCTGGAAGAGTATAACCTTTCGAAACTCAACAACCCCCTATTTCCACTCCATTTCGTCGCCATTGTTATTGCAGATCACGTGACCAGGTCTCGTTCAAAAATAGAGCGGAATTTACCGCCATGTGACTATCACGTGATCGCCTTTGATTACGAATTTTTCTCAAGTCACGTGACCGCCTTTGTTCAGAAATTATGGAGTGTTCTTGTTGTGGAAATCAATTTATGTCGATCTGTTCAGCTTGCAACTTGAATGGTATTGCTTTTCCTGAGAAATTTCGTTTATTTCGTTCTCCATGCTCATAAGTTATGGAATTGACCCAACATAGTAGCAAACATTATTGGTGCGAATACTAGCTTTAAAACGTTTGCCGGACGTTTCTGATATATTTCATTTATTTATTTATTCATGTTATCAGTTTTTTTAAACTCGTTATTGTTATATTATTTCAGAAGGGCCGTCAATTTGAAAAATAAAATAATCTCATTTCTTTTTTCTTTCAAATTCTACCATTACGTCATAATCTGGGAAAACCCGCATTCCATGTGCGAGATTTCGCGTTGATCACGTGGTTTTAAGTGGAAGGTCATGGTAAACAAAGGCTGCTCAGGTGAGGGTTGTTGCAAAACATTGCCTATAAACCTTTTGGAAATACTTTTTGGT
Source organism: Fragum sueziense (assembly GCA_963680895.1). NCBI lineage: Eukaryota > Metazoa > Mollusca > Bivalvia > Cardiida > Cardiidae > Fragum > Fragum sueziense. The sequence continues at coordinate 13,075,930 of OY804608.1, forward strand.
CGTATTTTTTTCAGCAGCCATGACAATAAATGGTTCATTGATCGATATCATCAGGCCTTTTACGGATAGCGTTTAAGATCGGACGGTGAACGATGCGCAACATCGAGTTGCGAACTTCTTGATGTTTTCGATATGCAATTATCTCTGATGTAAATAGCGAAAAATCATAATATCAAAGAGCGTATTTACGTCAGAGAAGACTCGGATTAGACCCCTGGGTTTGTACCCCCAGATTTGAAAGTCGGCGGAAACCCTGCTAAGTTCAATGTCTTTTATTTTAGATAATTCAGAATCATTTATTTCATTAAATTGAATAGCTGATGAATTACTTTTTCTGTTTTTCAGGCAAAGGTAGGTTTTGCGACGTTGTGTGACAATAAGTCATCTGGGGAGACCATACAACTACAGCTGACACCTGAAGTCCTGATTCTACTGAGAGAGGAGTATGTACACAGGGACGCACAGGTGGAGGAAAATGGAAATGATGTTGTTCTAGAGCAGGTAAGGCTAAATAAAAAAAAATAGGCGTGGTTCAGGTTACCCGACCGTCCCTAGCAAATTTTTTTCAACATGTAACCTGAACCACACATATTTTTTTATTTGGCCTAATCACAGAATAGGCAGATCTGTGTGATTATGCCTTTCCCAAACGACAACATTTTAGGGTGATCTACTTCAAAAACTGCAGAAATTAACAAAATTGAAGTTATTAAAGATAGAAATTGTGTAAAATATCATGGCATAAAAAATATTGAGACCAAAGTAGAAACTGCTGGTTATCAGCAGTTTCTTCTTTTGCCTCAATTTTTTCCCAAGCCTTTTCTATTAGGGAAGTCAAAAACAGGCCTTGTTTGGGAAAGGGTTAACATTATTCAGATCTCCAGATTATAGGATATGAAGGGCCTTTCAAAATGCAATACATGTATTTCACTTATAGTTCATGAAACCCTATGTTGTTAGTACTCAGTCTCAGTGCCAGTCATTGAAATGGATTCTAATGAGTACCCACAACTTAGTGTTTGGATTTGAAATAACAAAGTTACAATGTCTTCGCCCCAACATATTTACTAATTATTTAGCTGTGATTATATATAATTAATTATAGGGATTATTATTGGATAAGTGGAAAGGATATTCGACAGGACAGGGAAAGAAAATAAGACTTCAAAAGTTAAGAACAAGCCTTAGGATTTTATTTTCTTTCAATTAAACCTCTACCGGTTTCACAAGAAGTTTAATAATAACCAAATTATGATGTTACGCCAACATCAAACTTAATATTTCAGATAAGGACGGTTGATATACACAGAGATTCTGAAGGTGGTCTAGGCTTGAGTGTCAAGGGTGGATCAGAACATCGGCTGCCTGCTCTCGTCTCACGGATATTTCCAGGTCAGGCTGCTGCACGCACGAACCAGCTCTTTATTGGTGATGCTATTTTAAAGGTAAATAAATATATTCATGATCCTCATGAGCTCGGTAAAGGAAAAATGACCTTCATGATACATATAACGTTAACTAAGATCTTAAAAAAACTTGAAGTCAAAAACTTAGTGGGAATAGAAGAGAATGTTGATTATTTGAATTCATCTTTTTAGCTCCACTGGATCAGCGGGCTATTTTTAAGGCACAATGTTTCTGCTGTGTGTGCATGCATCTGGTCGCCAATTTTTTCTCTAAAAATCTGACAGCTTTTGTTTATCTCATTCTGTAGCAGTTTTTCCATTGGAATAGTTTCATTATATAATTTTTGCAGTTTAGGTTTAAAAGATTTATTACCATGAATTACATTTTTTGTTGACAGGTGAACGATGTTAGCCTAGAATCATTTACCCATGACCAGGTGATAGAGACGTTACGCAATGCCGGGGATGTAGTCACGCTCACTGTCAAACATTTTAAACCAGCGGCCATCTTTCTTAACAAATCAGGAGATTCAGGTGAGATGTCTTCCTTCACTCTCTATACAGAAACCAGTTGTTTATAGTTTTGACTTTCAAACATATTAAAAAAAAACCCTAGACAATTACCCCTGTTAATAGAAATCATCTATCTTTTGAAGAACAAAAAAACTAGTGGTCTATTATTACCGGTATGTTTGATGCTTAAAAATTTCAAAACAACTAACAATTTGAACTATCTTTGTAAATAGATATCAAAATATCAAACTGTACTTTGCTTCTAATATGTAAAGAACTTTTTGTCACACAGCTTTTATAAACATTTTACTCTATTTGACATGAACAACTTTATAAATAAATGTATTCATTATTTTTTTCCAGTATCAATAAATGATAATGAAAGAGTAAGTACCAATTGCATTTTCTGTCTTCTTATATCAACATTTCCCTATACGAGACCTGGTTTTCATGTTTTGAATAGAAATAACTTGAGAAAACATTGAGGTTAAAGATCCAGCTTTTTCTTCTTCTGCCTCAATATCTCCTGTACTATCTGTTGTTACATAGTAATGCATACTCATATCCTTTCTTTGTTAACATCCATTTGGTTGTCTGCAGCAGCTTTCAAATTTTGACAACCTAGTATTATTTGCTGATAGGGAAAGGACAATTGATGAATTATCTTAACCCTTTCCCAAACAAGACTGGGTTTTGACGTCCCTATGAGAAAATGCTTGGGAAAACATTGAGACAAACGAAGAAAATGCTGATGATCAGCATTTTCTCCTTTTGCCTCAATGTTTTCTGTGCTATAGTATTCACACAGTTTACATCAAGTAACATCCATTTTGTGGTCTGCAGCAGCTTTCAAATTAGACCACCCTACAATTTTGCTGTTTGGGAAAGGGTTAAAAAGACATCACAATCAAGTGTCAAAGACAACAACCAATAAATGTTTATGGGAATAAGCTAAATTGTCCTACTATCATATTTCGTAAAATGCATGAAAAGAATGGCATGAAATAATTGCTTATTCATCTGTCTGTCTATATGTTAACAAATTCTTAACTGCGCGTATCCGAAAATAAGAGTTTCAATCAGATTAATTGAAAAAGTGGAACACTTCCAGTTTAGCGGTCCCTACCAAAATGGCGTCCATTCACCTTGTCCACTTGAATGTATTTTTGGGGGCTGCCGCCCCCACACCCCCGCTAAATTTCAATATTAAATCATTTATGGGGGCTGCTGCCCCCACACCCCCGCTCATTTTCCTTTTTATTGATGAAATCTTACACTATTTTATCCCTTAACTTCTTAATGTGCGGTAACAGAATGGCGGCCATTTTATTTGGGGACCGCTAAACTGGAATCTACCCGAAAAAGTTTCTGTCTTTCTGTTCAGGTGACTTATGAAAACTTCAACATTTCATAACATAAACATTTAATGAAAACTTCAACATTCTAATAGGGTTTGCTGGCAAACTTGATGTTGTGGGTTCTTATTTGAATTGTCTCAATAAGACAATTCCAGTGAGTACTCACAACATAGAATTTAAGTGAACATACTAAAAAGCTATTAAGGTAGAATACCCGTAATGTGGCCATTTTGAGATTCATAAAACATCGGAAAATTTCAAGCGGCGTCATTACGTATCTGAACCTATCCGGGCGTGGTCTTAAACATTTGGCAGTTGAAAGTTCCATTCGGTGCTGGAAAGTTTCCTGAATGTTTTCGATGTCACCCAAATAATTCCGCTGTCACATGAATCTCATTAGGGATGGACTACCTTAACCCCCTCTTTGCCTATAGCTCTGTCCATATTAAGCAGCCCTCGTTTTTATCCTATTTTCAGAATGTATATCCACCAGGTGTCATTCAACCCAGATTTGAGAAACAGTGGGTTGTTTATTCATCCATACCTCTCTTATATGCCTATCTTACAAGATATGTAGGGGCCACAGACCAACTTAGGTAAATATGGCTTTTCAACAAAAACCTCATAACTGCAGCTTAAAACAAGCTGCAGTTACGAGATTAATGTTGAAAAGCGACAAAATGTCAGTTTAGTTAGTATTTTGCCTGTCTGTCTGTCTTTTAGTCTGTCAGATTTGAGAAACAGTGGGTTGTTTATTCATCCATACCTCTCTTATATGCCTATCTAACCAGATATGTTGGGGCAACAGATCAACTCAAGTATACCTCACGATAAATGACCTGGCAGAGCAGCCCATGCTTATCGAATGGAATGCTCTGCCAGATCTATTCTCGTCCGCTATAAATTATTGCTTTTCAACAAAAAACCTGTAACTACAGCATAAAACAAGCAGCAGTTACGAGGTTTATGTTGAAAATCAACAAAATATAAGGTTGTTTTTGTATGTTTGTTCAACTGTCTGTCTGTTCGTATGTCGGTCAGATTTGAGAAACAGTGGGTCGTTTATTCATCCATACCTCTCTTATATGCCTATCTTACCAGATATGTGGGGGCAACGGATCAACTTAGGTAAATATGCAATCTAGTTATGCCCCCTTTCGAAGAAAAAGGGGGTATATTGTTTTGCAAGTGTTGGTCGGTCGGTCGGATGGTCAGTCGGTCGGTTGGTCGGTAGGTCGGTCGGTCCGTCGGTCTGTCCGTAGACCAAATCTTGTCCGGAGCATAACTCGAAAAGTATTAAAGGTAGAATCATGAAACTTTACAGGTGGATAGATCTCATTATGGAGAGGTGCAGTGCACAAGAACTGTAACTCTGCCGATCAAATTTTTTGAGTTATTGCCCTTTGTTGATTTTATAACTTGATTCTTGTCCGGAGCATAACTCAAAAAGTATGTAAGGTAGAATCATGAAACTTTACAGGTGGATAGCTCTCATTATGGAGAGGTGCAGTGCACAAGAACTGTAACTCTGCCGATCAAATTTTTTGAGTTATTGCCCTTTGTTGATTTTATAACTTGATTCTTGTCTGGAGCATAACTCAAAAAGTATGTAAGGTAGAATCATGAAACTTTACAGGTGGATAGATCTCATTGTGGAGAGGTGCAGTGCACAAGAACCGTAACTCTACCGATCAAAATTTTGGAGTTATTGTCCTTTGTTGATTTTATAACTTGATTCTTGTCCGGCGCATAACTCAAAAAGTATGTAAGGTAGAATCATGAAACTTTACATGTGGATAGATCTCATTGTGGAGAGGTGCAGTGCACAAGAACCGTAACTCTGCCGATCAAATTTTTGGAGTTATTACCCTTTGTCGATTTTCAACCTTGATTCGTGTCCGGGGCATAACTCAAAAAGTATGTTAGGTAGAATCATGAAACTTTACATGTGGATAGATCTCATTATGGAGAGGCGCAGTGCACAAGAACTGTAACTCTGCTGATCATATTTTTGGAATTATTGCCCTTTGTTGATTTTCAAACTTGATTCTTGTCCGGAGAATAACTAAAAAACTATGTAAGGTAGAATCATGAAACTTTACAGGTTAATAGCTCTTATTATGGAGAGGTGCAGTGCACAAGAACTGTAACTCTGCTGATCATATTTTTGGAGTTATTGCCCTTTGTTGATTTTAAATTTTTATTCTTGTCCGGAGCACAACTCAAAAAGTATGTAAGGTAGAATCATGAAACTTTACATGTGGATAGATGTCATTGTGGAGAGGTGCAGTGCACAAGAACCGTAACTCTTGCGATAAAAATTTTGGAGTTATTACCCTTTTTTGATTTTATAACTTGATTCTTGTCTGGAGCACAACTCTAAAAGTATGTAAGGTAGAATCATGAAACTTTACAGGTTGATAGATTTCATCATGGAGAGGTGCAGTGCACAGAAACCATAACCTTGCCGATGAAATTCTTGGAGTTATTGCTCTTTGTTGAATTTACACTTAATTCTTAAAATTGCCTATATCTCATGTCTTTTTACACATACAGGCTTGGTATCTCACACATAGATACTTCCTATCAACATCGTTCACATTTGACCATGACCTTGGACATTGTGACCTTGGCCTTGGAGTTTGACCTACTTTAAAAAAAATTATACCGGGCATATAGTTCAAGACCTATTACACATACAGCCTTGATATTTCACACATGGACACCTCCTACCAAGACCTTTCACAATTGACCATGACTTTGGACCTTGTGACCTTGACCCTGGAGTTTGACCTACTTTTTTAAAACTTTAAGCTGGCCGATATATCATGTCCTTTTACACATACAGCCTTGATATTTGACACATGGAAACCACCAACCAAGACCTATCACATATGACTATGACCTTGGACCTTGTGACCCTGACCTTGGACTTTGACCTACTTCTATGATACATTAACTTGGCCTATATTTCATGTCATTTTACACATACAGCCTTTATATTTGACACATGGACACCTACGACCAAGACCTTTCACATTTGACCATGACCTTGGACCTTGTGACCTTGACCTTGGTGTTTGACCTACTTCTATAATACATTAACCTGGCCTATGTTTCATGTCATTTTACACATACAGCCTTGATATTTCACTCGTGGTCACTTCCAACCAAGACATTTCCATTTTGATCATAACCTTGGACCTTGACCTTGGAGTTTGACCTACTTTTAAAATACTTAAACTAGGCCTATATCTCGTGTCCTGTTACCTATACAGTCTCGATATTTTATTCACATGGACACCTACTACCAAGACCTTTCACATTTTACCATGACCTTGACCTGTGTGACCTTGACCTTTGATTTTTACATACTTTTAGAAATCTTTAACCTAGCCTTTATCTTATATCTTATTACACCTACAGCCTTGATATTTCACACATAGACACCTCCTACCAAGACCTTTCACATTTGACCATGACCTTGAATATTGCAACCTTGACCTTGGAGTTTGACCTACTTAAAAAAAAACTTAAACTAGGCATTTATAATATCATGTCCTTTTACACCTACAGCCTTGATATTTCATACATGGACACCTCCAACCAAGACCTTTCACATTTGACCATGACCTTGACCTTGGCATTTGGCCTACTTTTAAAAACTTTAACCTGGCCTATATTTCATTTTACTTTTATGTATACAGCCTTGATATTTCACACATAGACACCTCCTACCAAGACCTTTCATATTTGACCATGACCTTGGACCTTGTTAACTTGACCTTGGACTTTGACCTACATCAAATGTAGGCCCTTGAGGGGGCATATATGTTTTACAAACATCTCTTGTTTTAAATATTTACGTTATCTATGTCTATCCATCTGTCTGTCTGGTCGGTCCGTCGATAGACCAACATTATCTGGAGCATAGCTAAAAAGAATATTCAATGAAGAATTATGAAAGATCATGATTTATCTCACTTTGGAGAAGCACAGTGCTTAAGATCGTTAACCATGCCAACCATATTCATGGAGTTATTGCCCTTTGTTGATGTTCAAACTTAATTTTTGTCTGGAGCATAACTCAAATAGTATGCTACTAGGTGAAATCATGAAACTTTTTAGGTGGATAGAGCTCACCATGGAGAAGTGCAGTGGACAAGAACCATAAGTCTGCTGAGTTTGCTGATTATATCCATCATATTCAAGTACCTTATAGCACTTTATTTCTGCGGGGACTTTATTTCTGCTATTTCTGCGGTCCTGGACGGCACCGCAGAAATAAAATCAGCAGAATATTAATCCCAAAGGTAGAGATTGTTGTTGTTCGGCAATAGTCAGTACACATAAACGTTAAACAGTCACCCCTTGATGCAAAGCATGTTGTCATAACAATGGAGTTCTTTTCCATTCAAAGATAGTGTAACTGCATCTTAATTAAGATGTAGATAAGACATTTTTGTTTATCCACGAATAATGATTCAACAAGTTTGACTGATTGATGACACTTTGACATGTCTTTCTTTTCACACCTATCTGTATTCGGCATTGTTTCCCATAACGATTTATAGATAAGTGATAGGGATTATCCCTTAACCATCACGGAGTAATTCGAATATTTTATAAGCATCGTCTTTCAAAATATGTTTGTTACTGACTTAAACTGATTTCATAGCGCAGAAATAAAATCTTTAACTTGGCAAAGTGAGAGACCGCAGAAATGTGTTACGCAGAAATTTAACCCTGCTGATTTTAGGAAAAAACGCAGTATTTGGACCTTGCAGAAATAAAGTGCTATACGGTATTCCTTTCTGTGGTCTGACAGCTTTGTTTTTAGCTCACCTGAGCACGAAGTGCTCAAGGTGAGCTATTGTGGTCGCTCACCGTCCGTCGTCCGTCCGTCCGTCCGTCCGTCCGTCCGTCTGTCCGTCCACAATTTCTTTAAACATCTTCTTCTCCACAACCATTTGGCCAATTTTGACCAAACTTGGCAGGAATGTTCCTGAGGTGACCCTTTTTAAAACTTGTTCGCAATTTTTTGATTTGTCAAAAAATGTGGGCGTGGCAGGGTGGGGCTTAAAAATCCTATGAAAATTCTTTAAAAATCAACCATTGGGCCAATTTGAATCAAATTTGGCAGGAATGTTCCTTAGGTGACTGTTTCCAAAATTTATTCACAAATTTTAAGATTTGTCAAAAAATGTGGGTAGGGCATACCAGACTTTGAGAAATCCTAAGAAAATTCTTTTAAATTAATTCAACCAGGTATGATATCGTTAGTGGGAGACAAAACCCCGTAACTACAGCTAGACAAAGCTGGAGTTACAAGGGTTTAATCCCCCACTTAGGATATGTCTAATCCCTATAAAATAAACAAAGAGGAGAAAATTGTTTACATTTACCGAGAAATGTTTACCAGAATGGGGAACAGCAGGTAAAAAGGGGTAAATACATTGTATCTGTTATTTAAGCTGTCCTTTGTTGATGGTACTAATTTAAATAGTTTTATTAGATCATTCAAATGAATACCCACATCACAGGGTTTGATAAAGTTTAAACATTGAAAGATATTTTACAATTTGTAAAGCCCTTAACCTCTCCTCTTTGAATCTCTAGTACAGCCTCTAGATATGTACTTTAGTTTAACCCTTTCCTGAAAATGCCGGGTTTGACATCCCTAAATAATTAGAAAAGGCTTGGGAAAATATTGAGTGAAATGAAGAAAAGGCTGATAATCAGTAATTTTCTCCCTTTGTCTCAATATTTTATCTGCTTTATTTTGCATGAATCCTTTCTTTATCCATATCAATTTTATGGTCTTTTTTCAAATTGGAACTGTCTATTCCTTTTCAGTTTGGAAAGGTATTAAGCAGGCTTTGGCTCACTTATTGAAAATGCTGGGAAAATGCTATCGCAAAAGAAGAAAATGCTGATAGCCTATATTTGCATCTTTTTCCTCATATCATGTTCTGTCGACTTTTGTAAATGAATGCAGTCTTACTCAGCATTCTGTTTTGTTAGTTACAGCAGTTTTTAATTCTACTGCTCTGATGTTATGCTGTTAGGAGAAGATTTAACCAAAATCAAATTGTAACTGTTCAATGAATAGTTCCCCTATGTTGTGGGTTGACTGGGTTCCATATAAAAATGATAAAGAGGGCAGTGTTTGACAATCTTTTCTTAAATTATAAGACCTGAATATTTGAAGATTTTGTGTAGTTTAATGTCCAAAGACTGAAAATTATCCTTATGCTGTAGCTTCTGATCGTAACGGAAAGTTCTTATATATAGTTATATGCCTTTTCAATTGACAAAATTACCATTTTTGTTCATGTCACCTATGTTCAGGTGAGCGATATAGGACCATCATGGTCCTCTTGTTTATTTGTCTTTATTTCTATACAGGACAAATGCGTTTGAGTTGGTTGGAATAGACGGAAATACTTCCGGAGTACTACAATTTGACGATAGTCATTCTTTAGCAGAGTGGATAGCAGCTATTACAAATAATATACTACAACTTCTAAATCAAATGGTAAGTGAATAATTCAACAATCCAGCTATTCTACAAGTACTTATTTGACCAAGGGATTCCATAAGAAGTATTGAGTACCAAATCATGCTTCCATTAAGTGGCCTAAAAACCTGGCTCTAAAGAAATCTTTTACATAATCTCCCTCGAAAGCGCCTAAGATATCAGTTTTGTCGTTTTTCATTTGTAAATCAGTTATGATAAATGAAGAAATATTGAGTTGTACAATCATAATTGCAATATATGATCTAAGCTTACACTTTCTGCTTTCTACTACATTATTGTGGCAAAAACTTGAGCTAATCTTAATGAAATGTCTCTTAACCCTTTCCCAAACAAGACCTTGTTTTGACGTCCCAAATAGAGGAAGCTTTGGAAAACGTTGAAACAAAAGAAGAATTTGCTGCTAACCAGCAGTTTCTCCTTTTGCCTCAACATTTTCTGTGCTATATTGTACACAAATCCCTTCCTTTACAACAACAATTTTGTCCTTTTAAGCAGCTTTTAAATAGGACCACCCTAAATTTTGTCGTTTGGGAAAGGGTTAAATTGTGGATCTGGCCCCGGTTTCTCGAAAAAACTTAAGTATATTCTCATGAGTTCATGCTCAACTTCTATTCAATACCAATCAACGTTGATTGGTATTCAATTGAAGTTAATGTGGATCTCGTGCGATTTGAGCACGATGCTCAGATTTGAGCATGAGAACATACTTAAGTTTTTTCGAGAAACCGGGGCCTTATATCTCTTAAAGGGGGAATGGCACTTAAAATCTTGCAAATTTTCCGAGAACTTCGTACAATATAAATATGTATTATGAAAATATGGCCCTTAAATTGCATCTATGCCAAATCTTAGCTTTCTATCTTGTGCATTGGCTAGGATGTCGACGGATTTAAAACCCCATATGTTCCATTATTGTAAATATTATCCCCGGGACAACAAATCATGGGGTTTTAAATCCGTCGACATGTAAGCCAATACACAAGGTAGAAAGCTAAGATTTGGCATATATGCAATTTAAAGACCATATTTTAATAATATATATATTTATTTTTTTTGTACGAAGTTCTCGGAAAATTTGCAAGATGTTAAGTGTTATTCTGCCTTTAAACAGGACAGGGGTTAAGTGAATAGTCAATTGATATGTTATAAAAGAAACCCATATCAAAGGAAATAGAAACATAAAGTTGAATTTTTTATTCCAGTTAAAGATGATGAACAGATTGCTACCTCCTGAAGAACAGGCAAGTAATTGACCAAACGCCGACTGTCGATCGAAAACGTTGATTAGCCAATGGACGATCAGAAAAATGTCATGCCCCAATTGTTCGTCATTGCACGTGCTATTGTATCGATTTATCGACTGACAATCAAAACAAACGACATGCCAATGGCAAAGAATTTTGTGCTAACAATAGACTAGGTTTACTGTTATGTTTTGATAAACCGTCAGTGTTATTATAAAATCTCGTAACTACGGCTTAAATCAAGCTGTAGTTACGAGATTTTATAACAACACCTACGAAATACTATTTGGTTTGTCCGAATTTACTTCACGATTAACTGGATAAAATTGTTCCCTATAAACGAACATATGTCCATTGTTTGTATTAAATTCTATGTTGGGCGGAGCGATCTATCAATTGGCGTTTGGTAATTCTTGATTACTCAGAGCTACAGATAAGAGGGAGTGATTGCTTGTCAAATGAAATAGTTCACTAAGAATGGTCATCAAACCCTAGGTTGTGGGTATTAACCCATTACAACACAGTGAGGCCTATTGACGCTCTTTAACACAATGGCTTTAGAAAACATTGTGAAAAGTGAAGAAATTGCTTGTGACAAGCAATTTCTTCACTTCCCACAATGTTTTCTACCCCAAAAGACCAAAATATTTCAGATTTCATTGATTATAAAATGTCGTCTGCAACATCTTTGAATTTTGATCAGTCCAAAATTCTGTCGTTTGGGAAAGGTTTAATTAAAATCGTCTCAATTTCAATTATGATTATGTTAATACTGGGATCTGGAAAAAGATGGTGTTTGAGACATGTAATGTCCAAAAAAATTTAACTTTCATTCACTGTCACATGTATGAAATTGTCCTCTGCTACATTTTTGAGTTAAGACAAGTCCAAAACTTTGTAAGTTTTAAAGATTTAGTGGAATTTTAACCGTTTTCAGACTTACATTTTTCCCTATCCAGTGTTTAAAAGTCATGGATGATGCATTGCTGTCCTGACAACCCTTGATATTTTTATGCCCCTGTATCGAAAGATGAGGGCATACTTTTTTACTTGTGTCTGTCTGTCTGTTTGTCTCTCCAAAATCTTAACATTGGCCATTTCCAATTTCGGGAGCATAAGTGTTTCACAAACACATCATGTTGTTTTACAGATAATGTACATGGGCTGGGCACAAGAAAGGGCCTCCCCAGGCCGTCATTCACAAGCTTGGAAACCTAAATTTGTGGCGTTAAAAGGGCCAGATGTTTTCCTCTTTGAATTTCCACCTGTAAGTATCAATGTTTTATGCATAACCACATAGTTATGGTTTTTGACAATGCTGATCAGTATTTTCTTCCTTTTCTTCCACATTTTCTTAAGCTTCAATGCATCAAAAGGCACCTGGGAAGAAAATTGATAAAGCATTATACTGATTCAAATTCATGATAATTTCTGAAGGGTTAATTTAATACCAAAAACATTTCAGGCAGCAGCCAATGCGCAGTTGGTAGCCAGTTTGACACTCAATCATTGAGGTTCGTGGTTTGATGCTAAATAATCAAAAACCTAAGTAGGATGAGCAGCTTTTGGCTTGGACCAGATATGGTCTTATTACTTGTGCAAGAAATATCATGGACACATGGTTAGGTTAAGCACACCAATCACAACAATATGACTGTAAAATTGTTGAATGTGGAATTAAAACCTATTCAGTCCCATTACCACACAATGACTCTTTTTGACTCTCTACAAGATAATGGCTTTGTAAAACATTGTGGAAAATGAAGAAATTGCTTGTGACAAGCATTTTCTACATTTCCCACAATATTTTCTACCCAAATAGTGAAACATTTTTAAAATTCCTTCACATTGAAAATGTAGTCTGCAGCTTCTTTCAATTTGGACCAGTCTAAAATTTGTCATCTGGTAATGGGTTAAAGTGATTGAAATTATGTCATTTTTCATGTTCCCATGCAGAGGCTCGTTTTGCGCCCTTCAAGATGATAGCTTTTGCAAACATTTCCCACAAAATTTTCACCAAGAAAGACCAATAAATGTAAAATTTCATTAGCTTGATATTGTTGTCCACAACATCTTTGAATTTGGACAAGCTTAAAAATTTGTCATCTGGTGATGGGTTTAACCCTTTCCCAAACGGCAAGATTTCAGGGTGGTCCAATTCAAAATTGGCTGCAGACGACAAAATGGATGTTAATTGTGATCAAATTTGTGTATATAATTGCCAAGAAAATATTGAGGCAAAAGGAGAAAGTGCTGATTATCAGCACTTTCTTCTTTTGCCTTAATGTTTTCCCAAGCCTTTTCAATTAGGGAAGTCAAAACCAGGTCTTGTTTGGGAAAGGGTTAAAGAGTCATATGTATGATAGATCATACTGTTCTTCATATAATGTCACAACATTTGTTTCTTTTTTCAGATGCAAACCAAAGACTGGGTGACTTGTGACACTGTCTTCCATGTGTATGAATGTCTATATAAAGTACTACAGGTAATGTTTTTGTGTAATTCACTTTTTGTCATGTTTTTGCAATTTGTTATGTGAATAACATAATTGTAATTTGTGAAGTGAATAAAGGCTTTTGTATCGAATATTTATTGCAAACCAAAGACTGGGTGACTTGTGACACTGTCTTCCATGTGTATGAATGTCTATACAAGGTTCTACAGGTAATGTTTTTGTGTGATTCACTTTTTGTCATGTTTTTGCACTTTGGTATGTGAATAACATAATTGTAATTTGTGAAGTAAATAAAGGCTTTTGTATCGAATATTGTATTGTAAACCAAAGACTGGGTGACCGGTGACACTGTCTTCCATGTATATGAATGTTTATATAAAGTTCTACAGGTAAAATAGTCTTTGCTTAACCCTTTCCCAAACAACAAAATTTTAGGGTGGTCCAATTTGAAAGCTGCTGCAGGCGACAAAAATGATGATAATGAAAACATGATTTGTTTAAAATATGGCACAGAAAATATTGAGACAAAAGGAGAAACTGCTGGTTATCAGCAGTTTCTTCTTTTGTTTCAATGTTTTCCCAAGCCTGTTCTATTAGGGACGTCAAAACCAGGTCTTGTTTGGGAAAGGGTTAACTCATTTCTAAATAGCAGAGTTTAGGGTATTCTTATTAAAAAGCTGGTGCATGCCACAAAGTGGATGTTGTTAAAAATTGGATTTTTGTTCAATATAGCATTGAAAATGTTGAGGCAAAAGGAGAAAGGGCTGATAATCAATTCTTGCTTCTTTTGTACCAATGTTTTCCAAAGCTTTTACCGTTAAGGATGTTAAACCAGGTCGTGTTTTGGAAAGAGTCAATCCTCTCCCAAACAAGACCTGGTTTTGAGGACTCTAATAGAAAAGGATTGGGAAAACATTGAGGCGATTGAAGTAAATGCAGATGGCCAGCATTTTCTCTGTCTTTCTCAATATTTTCTGCACAACATTATATACTAATCATGTCATTATTAACAACAATGCTTTTGTTTGCAGCAGTTTTCAAATAGGACCATCCTAAAATTTTTGTTGTTATACCCCCCACAACAAAGTTATGGGGGGGTATACTGGAATCAGGTTGTCCGTCCGTCCGTCCGTCTGTCCGTCCGTCTGTCCGTCCGTCTGTCCGTCCGTCCGTGGACATAATCTTGTGTCCTCTTCTCCTCCCACAGTTTTTGACCAATTCTTCTGAAATTTTACCAGGATGTTCCCTATCATATGAAGTTGTGCACCTGCAATTTTGATCTTGATCCAGTCACTAGTTTCAGAGTTATGCCACTTTGAAGTTTTTAAGGGGGGGGGGGGTGGACATAATCTTGTGTCCTCTTCTCCTCCCACAGTTTTTGACCAATTTTTCTGAAATTTTTTCAGGATGTTTCCTATCATATGAAGTTGTGCACCTGCAATTTTCATCTTGATCCAGTCATTAGTTTTAGAGTTATGCCACTTTGAAGTTTTTAATGAGGGGGGGGGGGGGGTAGTCAAAATTTACAATTTCGTTTCCGTGTTCTAACTTGAGAACCGTTTGACCTAGGATCATGAAACTTTACACAGTTGTTGCCCATGACCATTCGAGGTGCCCTATTGTTTTGGGGTCACCAAGGTCAAAGGTCAAGGTCACAGTTGGACTTTGTATAAAATCCGTTTCCATGCTCTAAGTCAAGAACATTTTGACCGATAGCACTTTTTCAGTGACAAGGCCCTAGTGGGGGGTATTCGTCCGCTTTGCGACAGTTCTAGTTTGGGAAAGGGTTGAAGATTCAGATATAAGATGATGTCTTCCATGTGTTTGAATGTTTTTATAGACAGGGGTCTTGCTACGAATTTTTGTTTGGGGCCAGAGGCCAGTGAAATTGGGAAAAATAGTGACGTTTTTACCTAAATTGGGAAATACTAAAACAAGTTTGTATTCATACTGTCACTCAGTTTTAGCTGCAATTAGACTGTAGTGATGTAAAATGCAATTGTACATACATATGGTAAAGAATCTACTCTAAAACTGTCTTCAAAATGTTTGTAAGTGAAGAAGAAGGCTTAACATGAGGCATTCTGGGTCCTCATTGGGAATTTTCACCAGAGAATTGGGGAAAAAAGATACTTTTTTCCATTGGGAACGGGGCCCAATAACGGCCCCAAATTTTGACAAACGAGACGCCTGATAGAACTCTACAGGTAAAATGTTCTTGCTTAACCCTTTCCCAAACGACAAAAATTTCAACTGTTCCAATTTGGAAGCTGCTGCAGACGACAAAACAGATGGCACTTGAGGTTGAAATTGTGCATATTACAGCATAGAAAACATTGAGGCAAAAGGAGAAACTGCTGGTTATCAGCAGTTTCTTCTTTTGCCTCGATGTTTTCCCTAGCCTTTTCAATTAGGGACGTCAAAACCAGGTCTTGTTTGGGAAAGGGTTAAAGATTCAGAATGATCCCTTTCCCAAACAAGACCTTGTTATGACGACCCTTATAGAAAAGGCTTTGGAAAACATTGTTGCAAAAGAAGGAATTACTGATAGTCGGCGTTTTGTCTCAAAAAGTTTGGAAACTTTGGAACTTTTATTCTTTAGGTGCTCATCTTGTATTTTGGGTATTTCAGGACTCGGAATTGATGGACGACAAACAGCATTGTTGTTCTATACAAACTGGTAGTAAAGAGATTGGTTTTGGCACAATTCTTTGAATTTTGCCACATATTAGAGGATAATAAGACCTTTTAACATTGTTATTTTGATTCCAAACCCTATGTTGCGGGTACTCAATTGAATCGTCTCAATGAGACGATTCAATTGAGTACCCGAAACATAGGGTTTTGTGACCATTTGAACTTTAACCCATTACCTCACAATGACTCTTTTTGACTCCCTACAAGATGATGGCTTTGTAAAACATTGTGGAAAATGAAGAAATTGCTTGTTACAAGCAATTTCTTCATTTCCAACAATTTTTTCTACCCAGAAAGATCAAAGAATGCGAAATTTCATTCAATTTATAGTGTCGTCTTCAGCATCTTTGAATTTGGACCAGTCCAAAATTTTGTCATTTGGTAATGGGTTAATTCTTTAGGAGCTCATCTTGTATTTCAGGACTCGAAATTGATGGACGACAAAGAGCATTGTAGTTCTATACAAACTGGTAGTAAAGAGATTGGCTTCGGCACAATTCTTGAAATATTGCAACATATTAGAGAATGTTAAGACCTTTTAACTTTGCTATTTTAATTCCAAACTCTATGTTGTGGGTACTCAATTGGATCATCTCAATGAGGCAATTCTAGGAGCTCATCTTGTATTTTCCTTTTTCAGGACTCGGAATTAATGGACAACAAACAGCATTGTTGGTCTTTACAAACTGGTATTAAAGAGATTAGCTTCGTCACAATTCTTTGAATTTTGCAACATATTAGAGAATGTTAAGACATTCTAACTTTGTTATTTTGAATGATTCCAAACCCTATGTTGTGGGTACTCAATTGAATCGTCTCAATGAGACGATTCCATTGAGTACCCACAACATAGGGTTTGGTGACCATTTGAACTTTAATTTTCTAGGAGCTCATCTTGTATTTCCTATTTTTCAGGACTCAGAACTGATGGATGACAAACAGCATTGTTGTTCAATACAAACTGATATTAAAGAGATTGGCTTCGGCACAATTCTTTAAATTACGCAACATATAAGAGGATGTAAAGACATTCTTTGTTATTTTAATTCCAAACCCTATGTGGTGGGTACTCAATGGAATCGTCTCAATGAGACGATTCTATTGAGTACCCACAACATAGGGTTTGATGAACATTGTAACTTTTATTCTTTAAGGTAGTACACCCCTAATGAGATCATTGAAGCGACGTTGGAATTATTCTGGCGATGTTGAAAACATTCGGTGGTGGAACATTCCACCGCCAAATGTTTTCAACGTCGCCCGAATAGGTTCTGATACATAACAAATGCTAAACGAAGTCACACGAATAATTCAGACATCACGTAAATCTCATTAGGGGTGGTATACCTTAAGAGTTCATCTTGTATTTCCTATATTTCAGGATTCAGAATTAATGGACGACAAACAGCATTGTTGTTCTATACAAACTGGTAGTAAAGAAACTATATACTTAAGTCTAGAAAGCCGTTCTGATCTATTACAATTAGAGAAAGCTTGGTATAGAACCAACCATTCAGCTGTGATGAAAATTAAAGTAAGTTTGTGTTATTAACGTAGAATACCCGTAATGTCGCCATTTTGAGATTCATAAAACATCGACTTTCTTCGAGCGGCATCATTAAGTATCCGAGCCTATTCGGGTGTGGTCGTAAACATTCGGCGGTGGAGAGTTCCACCGTCGAATGATTTCGATCGCGCCCAAATAATTCCGACATCATGCTAATCTCATTATGGATGGACTACCTTTATGAGATAGCTGCACCAGCTTATACCCTTTAACCCTTTTAACGACAAAATCCTAGGGTGGTCCAATTTCAAAGAAGCTGAAGTCAAGAAATTGGATGATTACAAGGATAGAATTTGTGTATAATTTAGCACAGAAAATATTGAGGCAAAAGGAGAAACTGCTGGTTATCAGCAGTTTCTTCTTTTGTCTCAATGTTTTCCCATGCCAATTCTGTCAGGGACGTCAAAACCAGGCCTTGTTTGGGAAAGGGTTAAACCCACTACCAGACAACATAGTTTATGACTAACCCTAATTGAAAAAAGTTTAAGATAGTTTCAGGATCATGAAATTTGAATTATGATATCTTTATAGAAAACATTGTTGGAAATAAAAAAAAAATGCTTGTCAAATGCAATTTTGTCTTCATGCCTTTCTGTTAGGGGGGTACCAAAAGTGACATTGTATGGGTATGGAACAGTTCTGTGAAATGACTTTGCATTTAATTATCCAGACTATTTATTGTTTTATTTATTCATTTCAGACAAAAACATTTGGTTGTACATATAGGGGTCGATTATCAGGGCTGACATTAGACATGGATGTAGGGTTTTCTTTGTATGATAGTGAAACTAAAGTAAGTTTGCCATATCTTTGAACTTGAAGTTTTTTCGTCTGGTTTTGGTTAAATGTTTCTAAACTGTCATCCTGTGGGTAGTCAAAATTTGGTTTTGTTTGAAAACAGGATTTACCCTTTCCCAAACATGATCTGGTCATGATGTCAGTAACTGAATAACTTTAGATGAAAATTGTTGCAAAAGAAGACAATACTGATTATCAACATTTTTATGCTCCCCGAAAAAATTTCGGGGGAGCATATAGTCGCCACGCTGTCCGTCTGTGTGTCCGTCCGTCTGTCTCTTCGTCCACAGCCAGATCTCAGCAACCCTTGGACCAAATTCAATGAAACTTCACATGTGAACTCCCTGAGATAATACCTAGAGACCTTTTCCTCCGTTTCTTAATTTGAGGCTGCGTCATGGAAAAAGGGGCCTTAGTGTAAAAATTAGTTTTTTTCTAATTTCTCTTCATCTAAGGGGCGGAATTTAATTAAATTTTGTAGTTATATAATAAATAGGATGTTCTAGACCACATTTTATAAATAATGTGTGTACGAAAAAGCTGTCATGGGAAAAGGGGGCTTAATGTATGATAGTTTTTATATTGTGACAAACACTTATTCGGGGAGCGTAATCCGCCTATGACGGCTCTTGTTTCCTTTTGCCTCAACATTTCCTGAGTTTTGATATACATAAATTCTAGCTTTACTAACCCTGTATTTGTTAAATGCAGCAGCCCTTCATATTAGATCTTTCTAAACATTTGTGTTTAGGTAAGGGTTAAAGTCATAGTATTTACATTTATCAACCTTGCTTTGCAGGCATATTTATGGAATTACAAGTTCTCCAAGTTAAAAGGTTCCTCAGACGATGGAAGACAGAGATTAAAACTCCATTTCCACACAGATATACTCGGCCAAGTAGAAACTAGGGTAAGATTCTTTCATTCCTTTGAGTAGAGGTTTTGATAAGGAGAATTGAATTATACAAGGTTTAAAGCAGCTTTTAACCCTTTCCCAAACGGCAAAAATTGGGACAGTTCCAATTTGAAAACTGCTGTGGATGATAAAATGGGTGTTGATGAAGATATAATTTGTGTACAATATAACATGGAAAATATTGCAGCAATAGGAGAAAATGCTGATTATCAGCTTTTTCTTCTTTTGCCACAATGTTTTTCTTAGCCATTTCTATTGGGGACGTCAAATGCAGGTCTTGTTTGGGAAAGGGTTAAAGGGAAACTAGTCACTAAAGCACCTATTTGTCAGAAAATTTTCAAAATCACCCAACTACTGGTTTGTGGGTCTGTCCGTCTCTCTGCCTGAAAACTTAACACTAGCCATTTCATGGCCATTAGTGCAAACATATCTTGTTTTACATTCAGGAGGTAGACAACAGCAATTTACAGACCTTATTATACACGCTTTCTTGTCCGCCAAACTTGCCTCTCTTAACCCAATTATAAACAAGACCTTGTTTTGATGCCCCTGATATGTTAGGATTAGAAAAACATTGAGACAAAAGAAGAAAATGCTGGTAACCAGCATTTTCTCCTTTTGTCTCAATTTTTTCTGTAGTGTATTTTACACAAATTCAATCTTTATTAACACCCATTTTGCCATCTGCAGCAGCTTTTGAATTGGACCACCCTAAAATATTGTCATTTGGGAAAAGGTTAATATAAGAGTAACTTAATATAAGAGTAAATTTTTGTTGTTTGGGAGAGGTTTAACCCATCTTGTTACATGTTTATATGTTTAAAGTTTATATAGTTGCTTTTTCAGCAAAA
Organism: Fragum sueziense; assembly: GCA_963680895.1. NCBI lineage: Eukaryota > Metazoa > Mollusca > Bivalvia > Cardiida > Cardiidae > Fragum > Fragum sueziense. The sequence goes on from OY804608.1 coordinate 13,096,277, forward strand.
ACCTCGTAACTGCAGCTTGTTTTAAGCTGCAGTTATGAGGTTTTGGATGAAAAGCAGCGATATTTTGTTTACTTCAGGAGGTAGATAGCAACAATTTACAGACGTTATTATACAGTATTCACGCTTTCTTGTCCGCCAAACTTGCCTCCGTCGATCCGTCCTTCTTGAAGAATTATCGATAAACCCACCAGACATAAGAGCAATAGATAAGAAGGGTGTGCTGACATTCTTAATTTGTTTTTCTAAATCCAAACCCTATGTTGTGGGTACTCATTTGAATTGTCTCGATGAGACAATTCCAATGAGTATCCTCAACATAAGGTTTGATGAATAATAAAAGAAATATTGCATTTTAAAAAGCCACCACTCTCTCTTATCAGTAGCTCTACAATTAATTTTATCCATTCTTGTACTTGCAGGAGGTAGATAGCACAAACTTACAGACTTTATTATACAGTATTCACGCTTTCTTGTCGGCCAAACTTGCCTCCGTCGATCCATTTCCAAACAAGACCTTGTTTTGACGTCCCTGATATGTTAGGCTTAGAAAAACATTGAGACAAAAGAAGAAAATGCTGGTAACCAGCATTTTCTCCTTTTGTCTCAATATTTTCTATGGTGTATTGTACACAAATTCAATCTTTATTAACACCCATTTTGCCTTCTGCAGCAGCTTTGGAATTGGACCACCCTAAAATTTTGTCATTAGGGAAAGGGTTAATATAAGGGTATCTTAATATAAGAGTAAATTTTTGTTGTTTGGGAAAGGTTTAATCCATCTTGTTACATGTTGAAAAGTTTATATAGTTGCTTTTTCAGCAAAAACCTGGTAACTGCAGCTTGTTTTTAGCTGCAGTTACAAGGTTTTCTATGAAAAGCAGCGATATTTTGTTTTACTTGCAGGAGGTAGATAGTAGCAATTTACAGACGTTATTATACAGTATTCACGCTTTCTTGTCCGCCAAACTTGCCTCCGTCGATCCGTCCTTCCTGAAGAATTATTGATAAACCCACCAGACATCAGAGCAATAGATAAGAAGGATGTGGAGGCATTCTAATTTTCTTATTTTAATCCCAAACCCTATGTTGTGGGTACTCATTTGAATTGTCTCGATGAGACAATTCCAATGAGTACCCTCAACATAAGGTTTGATGAATAATAAAAGAAATATTGCATTTTAGAAAGCCACCGCTCTCTCGCTTATGTGTAGCTCTGCAATTAAGTTTATAAATTGTCATACTTTCAGGAGCAATTTACAGACCTTATTATACAGTATTCACGCTTTCTTGTCCGCCAAACTTGCCTCCGTCGATCAGTTTCCAAACAAGACCTTGTTTTGATGTAACTGATATGTTAGGCTTGAAAAACATTGAGACAAAAGAAGAAAATGCTGGTAACCAGCATTTTCTCCTTTTGTCTCAATATTTTCTGTGGTGTATTGTACACAAATTCAATCTTTATTAACATCCATTTTGCCGTCTGCAGCAGCTTTGAAATTGGACCACCCTACAATTTTGTCATTTGGGAAAAGGTTAATATAAGAGTAACTTGATATAAGAGTAAAATTTTATTGTTTGGGAAAGGTTTAATCCATCTTGTTAACTGTTGAAAAGTTTATATAGTCGCTTTTCAATGAAAACCTGGTAACTGCAGCTTGTTTTAAGCTACAGTTACAAGGTTTTTGATGAAAAGAAACAATATCTTTGTTCTTTTACTTTCAGGAGGTAGATAGTAGCAATTTACAGACGTTATTATACAGTATTCACGCTTTCTTGTCCGCCAAACTTGCCTCCGTCGATCCGTCCTTCCTGAAGAACTATTGACCAAGATACACCCACGACACAACATCTAGCATTGTAGAGTAGTTGCCTAGCCTCACAACAAAACAGAACTGGTTGGGACTTTTTGAGTTTAAAGTGACATTTCACATTTATTTTTCATGAATTTAACTTTTATTTTTATCTGGAAGAGTAAATTTGCTTATGAAAGTTCTGAAAATTTCAAGCCAAAATATTAAACCGTTTTACGAGAAATCTATATTTTTGTGCTAAAAATCAAAGAAATGGTTGTGAACAACAGTTCAGATTTACATGTATGTGGAATTCGTCATTTCTGTCTCATCTTTAAAGGCTTATTTTTCACTTATAAATAACAACTTCAAAAAACTGGCAGCATTTCCATGCATTAGAATAACCAATCTTTGCATCAAGACTTACTTTGAAAAAATGAAATTTGAATGTTATGTCCCTTTAACCCTAGCAAAACAAGGGGAAAGAGATGAAGAAAAGAGATGATATTCAATTACCACACATTTGCACTGGTCAACCTTTTGTTTTGTTGTGATGTGGCACCATTTGTAAAGCATTGTAGATTATTTTTAGATAAAAGAAATGGCATTATCCTAATATCAGACATTACAATAGAAATTTTGTTTAAAGCTGTACAACCCAAAAGGTATTTTTGACCAACCTTCAATGCAGTATAAGAATTTCGAAACAAAAATAAAAATTGCCAGTGCTTTCTTTGTTTCATATAATTTTTTTCGTACTTCGCTTTTTAAAATTTAGGAAAATAATGAAAATAAGACACAATTAATAAATTGATCTCTAAGACAATTTTTCTTCACTTGCAATATTTTCTAAATATTTTTTAATATTTTCTTTCGCGAACAAGATCTGGTTTGTCATCCCTTACAGGAAGTGTTGTGAGAAACATTTGGGAAAAAAGTACCAGCATTTTTCTCTTGTGCCTCAATATTAACTATGTTATATTGGTTAATCCAGGGGCTGCGAGTTCGAATCCTGGCTCGGCCAGTATCCATTCTGACATTTGACAAAAGTCATTTTTCTCTCACCAATGGGTGTGAATCATCTATGTGAGAGAGCAGCTAGTGGCTGGGTTTTGATATTGTGGTAGCTCCAGCCACTGCGGTATGACCATAGCAGTTGAAAACTGAGTAAAACCCCATAAATCAAATTAAACCTTTCCCAAACAACAAAATTGTAGGGTGATCCACTTCAAAAACTGCCACAAATGACAAAATGGATGTTATAAAAGATAGGATTTGTGTTAAATATGGCACAGAAAATATTGAAACAAAGGAGAAACTGCTGGTTATCAGCAGTTTCTTCTTTTGTTTCAATGTTTTCCCAAACCTTTTCTATTAGGGACGTCAAAACCAGGTCTTAGTTGGGAAAGGGTTAAAATCTAAGGTATATTGCATGTAATTCCAATAGTTCTCAACATGTTCTCATCTACGGCAGTTTTCCTACCACCCAAATTTCTGTTATATGGGAAAAGATTAGATTAATATTCTTCTTTTTCACCCAGACAAAACAGCTTTTTAGACATTTCATATCAGCAGTTGCAGAAACGTTATCTATTGTACCAAAAACATGTAAACTATAGCATAGGAAATATAGATTGCAGAGAAGAAAAAATCTTTTATCTCAAAATTTTCAATTCTAGGAATGACAAAACCAGGGAATGTTTTGGAAGGAGATATCTTTTCTGTGAACATTTCACTTTTATTTTTTTACTTTGTTTATTTTAGATGTATTTTTATTTGACTTATAGTCTGTAAGTAAAACAGTGTTATTTTGTAGAATTCTGCAAGATAATCATAGGCCTGTTTGTATTCTATTTATGCCATATCTTATTGGGTTGTGCTATATAATGCAATTTACTTTTATTTTTACATTACTTATGATGTGTTCATTTCCTTTTTCAATACAATTTTACTTTATCATACAAAAATACCATAATAACCAGTTTTGGTGATGATTTACAACCAGCATTTTCTTCAGTGTTTTCCCAAGCTTTCTCGATGTTTCCTTTACCAAACAAGACCTGGTTTTGATGCCCCAAATGGTGAAGGCTTGAGAAAATGTTAAGGCAAAAGAAGAAAATGCTAATTATAAGACAGGATTTTTTTCCTTTTGCCTCTATATATACTCTGCTATTTCATTTATAAATAAATTCTTCCTTTAAAAGCAGCCATGATGTTGTCTGTGACAGATTTTGAATTGGAGTAGTCTAAATATTTTACTTTCTGGAAAGGGTTAATGAGACAAGTCAGTGTTTGCATCTGTGATCAATATCAATTGAAGGTTAGTGATTGGGATAAAAGGAAGCAATATTACATGTTTGAATTTAATGTGCATGTACATTGTTTATATCTCCTATACAAACAATGTCTGGTTTTGATTTCCTTGTAAAAAATCTGTTGGAAAACAAGAAGAAAATACTGAAAAACATTTTGGTATAAGAAGAAAATACTGACGAATGGCATTTTCTCCTTTTCCCTCAATGTTTTCAGTGTCACAACACACACAACCTTTTGCTATTACTGACTCTTATTTTTCGTCTGTAACACCTTGAAATTTGGTTAGCATTAAGTTTTGTTATTTGGAAATAGGCTTAAGTTCCGCTAAATCACTGTCAGATGGTTTTTGTTAATGGAGAAAATGTTTGCAAAATACAAGGAAAACATGTTTATGTGCTCCAGCTTATCAGAGTGTTAAGGTGCTCCAGCTTATGAAATAGAATTTTAATGTGGCATTTAATTGCATTCTGAATCCATTCCCACACATCAGCATTTTTGGTGCACCTCAAGATAAAGGTTTTGGAAAACTTTGTGTTAACTGAAGAAATTGCTTGTCACAAGCAATTTCTTCATTTACCACTATGTTTTCCACCCAAAAAGACCAAAAAAAGTAAAATTTCATACACTTGAAATTGTGGTCCGCATGATCTTTAAATTTGGAACAGCCCGAAATTTTGCCATTTGGGAATGGGATTGAATCATTGAATAATACCGGTAAGTGTGATTCTTTTCAATCAGGCCAGTAAATTACATTATACATTTTGTCGGTGACCGTGTTATTGCAAGACCACATAACTCCAGCTTTAATCAAGCTGGAGTTACATGGTTTTGCAATAACACAAACTATTTATACTGATATTGTTTATAAACTTCATATACAATAGGGGTTTTTCAAGCAAATAACGCGCATGCGCACAAGCCGTAATTCATTTACCTGTTTCCCTCGAGGGGGCAAGTCGATAACAATTCTATAGTGGGATAATAAGCGTGACGGATTAATCTGCAATTGTGATTCGTTAAATCGAAAAAATGGGCGGACACGATTGTTGCGTGTATGGGTGTGATCATAGACGGAATAAACTGTCAAATAATTGTACATTCTTCACTTTTCCAAAAAAAAAATCGGCATTAAAATGCGATGGATTCATGCGTCGGGTAGACATAACTTGAGTTTAAAAACACTTACAAATAACGTGAAAGTTTGTGGATGCCACTTTATTTTGGGAAAGCCAGATAGAACTGATAAAAAACAATCCTGACTATGTACCAAATAGAAATATACCAAGTATTTTGACGAAGAAACCCACCAGACAATCTAAAACGAGCAAAAAATCGTCGGAATATACCAAGACTCTAGAAGCGGCCGAATAAAGCTCAACCATAGTTTCTAGAATTACAAAGAGAAATCGACGACAATTATCACTGCGAAATCCCCAGTCCCTCCAATGAAATTGAGATATCTTCCGAAGTAAGTATTATTCATTTATAACTACATGTATTATGTCCGTCATTCAAAGGCCGAAGAAGATTTTGAGGTACGGAAATAACGAGAAAACTCCACAAAAGAAATCTAGATTGACTCCGTATTGGATTAAAATTTTGGAAAAGAAGATATATATAATGGTCTGTTGAAATATTTATATACAAATCAGTTCACCATAAGGATCCTGTTCAAAACTGAATTATCATTTAAGTGCAAATATCGTATGGAAATACTGCATTCCGCATGATTTCGAAATCTTAAAATACCTACTCTTCGCATTTTCTCGAGCCAAATCCCACTATTCATCCGTGAGCTATAAAATTTCATAATTAGGCTATAGGCCTAATATATCATATCATCAAAACGGTATCGAAACTTAAGTTGATTTCTGTTCTGGGGTAAAAAAAAGTGACTTTTATTAACCCATTACCACACAGTGACACCTTTTGACTCCCAACAAAATAATAGCTTTGGAAAACATCGTGGGAAATGAAGAAATTGCTTGTGACAAACAATTTCTTCAATTACCACAATGTTTTCTGCATAAATATACAAAAAAAAAATCAAAATTTCATTCACTTCAAATTGTCGTCTGCATCATCTTTGATTTTGGAATAGTCTAAAAATTGCCGTTTGATTATGGGTTAAGACACTATTAAATTCAAAATAAAGGCCAAATGAATACGTTCGTTTCCCTTCTTATTCGAAAAACACGGAACCTGATCAGTAAAATTAATGCTTAAATTGCGCTCCGACTGGGATGTTTAGCATTATTGATCATTATTTGGTTTTGAAATAATGATACCGATGATCTGTCTCACTACCGTATTGCTATTAATTTCGGTTGTTCGATTTTTTCCTTCGAATTCCGTTCAATGACAATTTCGTCTGATTTATCACATATCTTTGATTGGTGTCTAAAATTATCATTTTTACAGCTTGATTAAAGGTAAAAGTACATTTCGATTGCCAATATTGATGGGATCATTATTGTCAATACAAAGGGTTTTGCAGATAGGCCTACTGGTATATCACGCGTTTGACAGTCTCGTCGGTACAGTACTTTAATATCGCCTTATCAGTATATCACAATCAACGTTATCGGCTTTTCAACAGCAACAAAAAAACCTGTCATTCCAAAACCCTTTCCTCGCCGATATGTTCCAAAGAAACGTGCCAATGCGAATATTAAATCTCGAGGGAAAAAAAAGAAAGAAAAAAGAAGGCTCGTTAGAACAGGGGCCGGTCGGTCATCAATCAAACCACCTTTTATAACGCTGAAGCAAATTAAGGGGAAATGTTTACCATCACCGTTTTATTCTTTTGTCAGAATGTTTTCACGAGTCAGGGACAGGCTTAGCAAATATTATGCATAATACCAAGTGGGGTTTATTCATAGTGGCGGATCCAGAGTCGTTTCGGGGGGATCAAATGCCCCACATCTTGTAGTGTAATTTATTCATTTTTTAAAACTTGTTTAACTATTTTTAAGACAGCAAATATTGAGACTGTTCTGATCGAATACAGTTGAACACGACATTACTATTACTGACAACAGAAACTGTGTAATAAATAGCCCACGATATATATTTGGGGAGAAAGACAACACTGGTCAGCAACTTTTTCCCCTTTGACATTTAAGTTTTCGTAGGCTATTACTTTCGAGGACGTGATAGCCTTGTCTTTGGGAAAGGTAAATGAACCCCTCGGTGGTGCTATAACATTGCATGTTTTACTTTAGAAATCAACAATTTTATAGCCCGTAACTCTTTTTGAAAATTGTGCCAGCCTTCAGTCGTTGGAGAAAGGGTAAAATCTCTCTGCAAAAATCGCCTTTAATGGCAAAAACATCGTAAAAGTTGATTTGATGATTCGTTGTTACAATGTTCTCAATAACGAAATGTCGTTGACTGAATGGTTAAGACTATTATGTTGGAATATGCCAATCGCCGGTGTTATTGCAAAACCTCGTAACTGCAGTTTGATTTAAGCTGTATTAACAAGATTTTAAAATATATATTTGATATAGGAGTCGACATATACCGACTATTCATCCCATCAAAATGTATGCGCAGACAAGTGAACGGGCTTCGTGGTCATTATGGGAATATGACAATAGGGATAAAAAGAAACCGATAGAAATGATGAAGTACATCTATTTATTTTCAATTTGGACCAATTTTGACATCTTGGAGTATAAGTGATTCATCTCGCACACAATTCGATGTATAATCATGCTTAAATGTGTAAATAAACTTAGTTTTTTTAACGTGTATTCTACAAACACAATAGAGCGATAATTTACCGGGAGTAAATAGTGCCCCCTCAAGAACACTGGAAGTAGACTGGTACCCATTCGTTTAAATAACTGAATCTACGACTGGGAATGGCTACTGCATTCTGTCCTATGATTAGTCAATAGATACGACCGTCCGAGGAATTCAACCAATCAGAGCTCATGTTCTAAAAGTGTAAACAATACGTTTTGGCGCGCTTTTACTAAGGGACGCTACTCTAAGTCACTTACACTGCTTACGCAACTCTAAGTCGTTTACAGAGTTGCTTCCCCTGTCCAGGCCGTGTACATGACCGTGAGATTAGCTATAACCGTACCTAAATTCGTAGTAGATTTCAGGTACGGGAACCAGACTACACTGGAAGTACATTTTTAATTTTCTTTGTGAAGAGTTTCGCAAGGGGAATAACTCTTTGACAAACCTCTATTTAGAGCACTTGTTGCGTGTTTTAGGGAAAATACTAGTTATTTTGCTTTTTGAAATAAAAACTGTATGTATATTTCTTTTTGTCTCTTCTTTCCATTTTACCCCAAATTTTAGTAAAATTAATGTAAAAATCAATGAATTAATTTCTGTGAATCACATTTACCACGGCCGCTTATCTCCTAAATCACAACATTTGGTTGTATATGAAAAAAGTTTAGAGGATATTCGGTTGGTGTTTAGGGAAACCGACAAATCAGCGGGTAAAAGGTGTCTCATCATTTAATCGAAATGTTCTTGTTTCTAGGTCGAAATTCGGAAATTCATGCAACCCTTTATTCATTTTCGCATATTTGAGAACCCCATCCAAACCCTGATTCCCAGACATTGGCCGGAAATTAAATTCTCCCTTTGCAAGGGTAGCCCAAATATTAACATTTTGTCAATTCTGATGTGCGTTTGTCCCATTTCTGTGGATGAATGGTCCAAAATATGTGTGTATTATAAAAGAATTTTATGTAAATTACAAACCATATTTTGATAATTTACTGTCTATCCTGGAAGAAGATTTCTATTGGTCAAATTGTGCTTTAGGGGATACTAGTAGGTTGTGCTTAAGAGGATAGGTTGTGTATGTGGCCAATTTCTTGGGCAGACAAAATCCCCTTGATGAATATGCAAGAGGGGACAAAATCCCATCGAAAGAAATTCTTTCTAGGGAAGATGAAATCCCCTCAATGTATTTTACTCCACCTTCTGAGGGGATTTCTTCCTCTCTGGCAATATCATTGAGCACGGTGGATAATCACGTGATACAATATTTTCAGATAAATATTCAGTAATTTTTAAATACTAGACCGATTTGAATTCGGTTTGAAGCAGAGAATGTATAAAGAAGTAACGCATTAGATGGACGTAGTTGATTTTTGAAAAATCAACTGATAAAAAAGTTATTGAAGATAAACCAAAATTTTGGCTTATCTTCTATAACTTTTTTATCGGTTGATTTTTCAAAAATCTACCACGACCATGTTATTCCTGACATTTGTCCACCTTCTCTGCTTCAAACCGAATTCAAATTGGTCAAGTATTGACAAAGTTATAAAAGATTATCGGAAATTCTAAGTCATGTGATTATACACCGTGTTGAGAGGGGTTTGCCCACCCTTGGTGCATGTATTCATTGAGTGGATTTTTTCTACCCTAGACATTCTACTGAGGGGATTTTGTCCACCCTAGTTATTCTGCCGAGGGGATTTAGTCCGCCTATGCCAAAAGTGACTGAGGGGATTCTGTCCTACATTCGGTACAAGACCACCACTGAACCAAATAACATTGTGCTTAACCCATTACCAAACAGCAAAATTTTAGACTAGTCAAAATTCAAAGATGTTGCAAAAGACAATTCCAAATTAATGGAATTCACATTTTTGGTAGAAAACATTGAGGGAAATGTCCAAAGCTATTTCTTCATTTTTGATACCTTTTTCTTGTGAGGCATCAAAAAGTGTCATTATGCGGGAATGGGTAATCTGATTAGCGTTTAACACTCTCCCAAACAAGACCTGGTTTTGATGTCCCCAATAGAAAAGGCTTGGGAAAACATTGAGACAAAAGAAGAAACTGCTGATAACCAGCAGTTTCTCCTTTTGCCTCAATGTTTCCTATGCTATATCATACATGAATTTAATTATTATCAACATCCATTTTGCTGTCTTCAGCAACTTTTGAACAGGAACACCCAATAATTTGTTGTTCGGAAAAGGGTTAAGCTGTCCTCTGACTGTTGCTACACACAAACAAGAGCCGTCAGAGACGGACAATGCTCCCCGAATAAGGCATTGTCACAATAAATGTATGCCATGCAGAGCTAACATAAAGCTAGCAAATGTTAAGCCCCCTTTTTGCATGACATAATCTTTATAACCAAATTTCACATAGTTTATTGATAAGGGCATCTGATGTACTGCTCAAATATGAAATTTCATCAAATTCTGACCATTAGACTAGGAGAAATTAGAGAAAAACTATATTTTACCTTAAGTCCCCTTTTCCCATGACGAGGCCTCAAATCCAAAAACCGGGAAAAGTACATCGGCATTATGTCATAGGGAGTTCACATGGTAAGTTTTAATTGATTTGGCCCAATGGTTATGGAGAAATCACTACGGACGGACGGACGGAATGACGGACGGACGGACAGACAGACAAAGCGGCGACTATATGCTCTCCTTTCGGGGAGCATAAAAACTCCATGTTGGTATTAACCCATTACCAAATTATGATAGATGGCAAAATTTCAGTTTAACAGCTGCTTTAGACAACAAAATGGTGTCACAGTGGAAGGATTTGAGTACAATCAATCATGGAAAATATTGAGACAAAAGGAGAAACTGCTGGTAATCAGCAGTTTCTTCTTTTGTTTCAATGTTTTCACAAGCTTTCTATTAGAAACCCGGTCCTGTTTGGGAAAGGGTTAAATGCAATGAAACTTTCTTAATTCTTTTGGTTGAAAATTTCTGAAGCAAAAATCTGGTTTGGGTTCTCTTCTGTACAAGAATATACTCTAACCCTTTCCCAAACAAGACCTGGTTTTGACGTCCTATTAGAAAAAGGCTTGGGAAATCATTGAGGCAAAAGAAGAAACTGCTGATAACCAGCAGTTTGAGACAAAAGGAGAAACTTTCTCCTTTTGTCTCAATATTTTCTGTGTCATATTTTACACAAATCATATCTTTAATAATATCCATTTTGTTATTTGTGGTTTTTGAAATGGATCACCCTAAAATTTCGTTGTTTGGGAAAGGGTTAAGGAAAATGTTGAGGTGAAAGAAGAAAATGTTGATATATCTAGCATTTTCTCCTTTTGCCTCAATATTTTTTGTGCTATATTGTACACAAGTCCTGTATCTATTAACAGCCATTTTTGTTATCTGCATAAAATTTGTCTGAAATTGCGTTACTTGGGAAATGGTCAAGACCTTATATATATGAAAACCCATTTTGTTGATTGTCATCGCTCTCAATGTTTTCCAAAACCATGGTTTCTCAGCACGACAAAATCTGGAATTGTTTCGGGAAAGGGTGAAAGACCACGCACTCCTCGAACAGAGTTAAGCGCTTCGACGGTGTGGGTAGTCACACCCATAGTATCCTTTTTACCTGACAAGGAGTCTAATTTACGGAAACACACGAAGATTACCGAATGCGTACAGGTGAGCATTGACTAAGCAGCCAGTCTACAATATTTCCAGTCTATTTTTTTTCATTGACTAAGCAGCCAGTCTACAATATTTCCAGTCTATTTTTTTTTATTTTCGGACTGACTAATTTGACGCATCACTTTATCCATTTTTGGATAAATATCACTACGCGGTGCGCATAACTCTGAAATCCTGTCACCAAAAGTAGCAAGCAGAAAATTGCATTTAAAACTACATTTGAAACAAAATAAAGTTTGATTTTCGTCTCAATTTCATCTAATAAAATAATTAATTCAAATCAGAGTATTCATTTTACTTTATGCAAACATATGAAGCAAATGTGCCGCGTGACAGGAAGTACCACGTGTATGCATTTAATGGGCGCTGACATCTTGAAAGTAGTTAACCCAGAATGCCCACCAGAGATAGATGGTAATCGACAGGTGGCGACATCTATTGGTAGATATTGATTTTTTTTTTTATTTTTGGACTGACTCATTTGACGCATCACTTTATCCATTTTTGGATAAAAATCACTACGCGGTGCGCATAACTCCAAAATCCTGTCGCCAAAAAGTAGCAAGCAGAAAATTGCAACTACAAATACATTTGCAACAAAATAAAGTTTGATTTTCGTCTCAATTTCATCTAATAAAATAATTAATTCAAATTAGATTATTCATTTTACTCTATGCAAGCATATGAAGCAAATATGCCGCGTGACAGGAAGTCATGAGGAAGTACCACGTGTATGCATTTTATGGGCGCTGACATCTTGAAAGTAGTTAACCCAGAATGCCCACCAGAGATAGATGGTAATCGACAGGTGGCGACATCTATTGGTAGATATTGTACAGGTGAGTAATTTCATCGATATGCGATCAATGTCACCAGACGCTCATTAAACACTGCAGTGTGACAAGCGTCTACCTGTATAATTTCGTGACTGGTTACAGGTAAATCACCTACAATTTCTCACCTGTACGCTCAGGTAACGGGACCAGTCCAATTGTTATTTTGATTTTGAGGAAGTGAATGAAGGCCATCTTTCGAAAGAGTTATTTTATGTAAACAATTAACTTTACGATGACCTAGCTTATCCTTTTCGAATAGAATCATTTTGTGAATCTTTTTTACGACTAGAAGAATCTCACGCCGATCAATTGACATTTTCTGTAAAGCCGATCCGGATCGTCCAAGATGAAGGTCCTACATTTCATCAAGACCATCGTTCTGGGAGCTGCGTGTTTATTTGGTTTACTGGCGGCATTTCTACCTTACTGGTTCACTCTCACTGTACAGGTATGATAATTAACCGAATTACCAGACGTCAAAATTTTAGACTTATCCAAATTCAAAGGTGTTGCAGACGACAATACCAGGTGCATTGAATTTTTACTTTTTTTTGGTGTTTTTGTGTAGAAAACATTGTGGAAAAATGAAGAAATTGCTTGTTACAAGCAATTTCTTCATTTCCCACAATGTTTTCTATAGCCTTTATCTTTTAGGGCGTCAAAAGGTCGTCACTGTTTGGGAATAGGTTAACCCTATCCCAAACGACAAATTTATGCTTGTCCAATCGAAAGCTGTTGCAGACGACGATTTCAAGTCAATGTATGTAAAAAATATTTTCATTTTGGGCAAGAAAATATGGGAAATGGAGAAATTGCTTGTGACAAGCAATTTCTTCATTTTCCACAAACATTTCAGAAGCCTTTTCTAATTAAGCGTTGCTGTGCAGTAATGGGTAAATAACCCTTTCCCCAGCAAGTCCGAATGGCTTCAGGTTTTGGCGTCCACAGAAATTGTTTTGAAAAACATCGAAAGAAGGAGAGAAATACGGCCATTTCGTGCCATGTATAACTAAACATTTCATACCTGTCACTGTATATCACTGTTTTTCAACAAAAACCTTGTAACTGCAGCTTAAAACAAGTTGCAGCTACGAGTTTTGTTTGTTTGGGTTTTTTTGTCAAAAAGACTGGCAGATCTAAGATTTGTGTGAAGGATATTCGAATATACAAATAAGGGGGGTTCGTTTTACTAATGTTACACTTTTTTTAATGAATTTCTGCATGAAAATGAAATAATCGGGCTCTAGAAGAGAGGGGGGGGGGTCGTTTGAACTCCTTCTGGATCGGTTTAGAACTGTCATGTCATTTTTTTTCCCAAAACCTTGCCTGTTTGGAAAAGGATTAATCCATTCCCACACATGGATGCTTTTTTATGCCCCTCAAGATTAAAGCAAAATAAGCTTGTAAATTAAAGCATTATTTTATTCATTCCAGATTTCCTACGATGGGGGCAGAACAATGTTGGACAGAACCTTAGATCTGGGTATATTCTTTATGGACAGAGGGAGTTTAAACATGATCAGTCTTTTGTGGGTTGAACGCAACTCAAATGATATGACGCTGCCAGGTAAATATACACAGATTAGTGCAGAATTGTTGTAAATTGCATTCAATTCCATATGCACTGGCCGTTATGAATATCTACAACAGTTTTACACTGTTAAGCTAACATTAAGCTTCCACTTTGCTTGCTGTCTTGCCTTTAATGCCTTAGTAATGCTTTTGATGTATTTGTCAAAGCATTTAATTAATAAAAGAGCAAACAAACCTACTTTTGTAGACAATCTAGATAAAGATTATTTTGCGCACAGGTATGGAGTCATTGTAAACAATTTACTCTAATTACAGATGAAAATCATAGGATTGAAGTGAGATTGTAACTAGAAATTTTTTTCCAATAGTGTTTTCAAGACATCTTTTACTTTTATGGAATTTTGACGATTTTGGAAAAAAGTGGAATAAAAAGATGTGATAAAGTTTTCATGACTTAACCCATTACCACACAATGACTCTTTTTGACTCCCCACGATATAATGGCTTTGGAAAACATAGTGGAAAATGAAGAAATTGCTTATGACAAGCAATTTCTTCATTTCCCACAATGTTTTCTATGTAAAAAGACCAAAAAATATAAAATTTCATTCACTTGTAATTGTCGTCTGCATCATCTTTGAATTTGAACTAGTCTAAAATTTTGCCGTTTTGTAATGGGTTAACTTTAATATTTTATGTTTTCAGCATTCTTCAAGGTTGCCCAGATTTTCTACTTGGTTGGAGTGATCGGTACCATTGTTTGTTTGACAGCGTCAGCTATCTACATGTTTAGAAAATACAACACAGCAACTGGCGAGATGTGCCTTGCTGGGGGGCTTTTTCCTACAGGTAAATCTTTAATTGATAAAAGGTCAATTAACATGGTTAAGGTCATTAACCCTTTCCCAAGCAACATAATTTTAGGGTGATCCACTTCAAAACTGCCATGAATGACAAAACGGATGTTTTTAAAGATAGGATTTGTGAAAAATATGGCACAGAAAATATTGAGACAAAAGGAGAAACTGCTGGTTATCAGCAGTTTCTTCTTTTGTTTCAATATTTTCCCAAGCCCTTTCTTTTAAGGTTGTCAAAACCAGATCTTATCTGGGAAAGGGTTAAACAGGGCCAAGGTCATGTTTAGTAGCTTCTGCTATCTACGTGTTTAGAAAGTACAACACAGAAACTGGAGAAATGTGCCTTGCTGGGGGACTTTTTCCAGCAGGTAAATATTGAATTGATTAAAGGTCAATTAACAGGGTCAAGGTCATAAAACAGGGTCAATGTCATATACCAAGGTCATGTATGATAGCTTCAGCTATCTACATGTTTAGAAAGTACAACACAGCGACTGGTGAAATGTGTCTAGCTGGGGGGCTTTTTCCTACAGGTAATGTTTAATTCATTAAAGGTCAATTAACAGGGTCAAGGTCATAAAACAGAGTCAATGTCATATACCAAGGTCATGTTTGGTAGCTTCAGCTATCTACATGTTTAGAAAGTACAACACAGCCACTGGTGAAATGCGCCTTGCTGGGGGACTTTTTCCTACAGGTGAATATTTAATTGATTAAAGGCAAGGTCAACTAACAGGGTCAAGGTCATTAAACAAATTAAAGGTGAGTTATCAAGATCAAGGTCATGTTTGACAGCGTCTGCTAGATCTGCATGATTACAAATTTTTATACATGGCCAAAGACAAAGATGAAATAGATAACATTTTAAAGTGAATGAAAATTACATTGTCACAAGCACTTACTTCATTTACACAATGTTTTCTAAAACTTTTATTTGATGAGACAAGAAAATGTATTCATACAGAGGTCACAGTTATGTCAAAAGTCATGTTTGGCTGTTGATAATCATGTTCAAGAACCAAAATTAAGGAAATGGGATGATATACATGGTCATTTTCTTTTCACAAATACATGTTGTTTACCATTTCAGCCATGTTCTTGTTACTGGGTGTAGTATTTGCTGTTCTACAAGCCGTAGTTGGACAGAACGATGTTTGGGAGAGTTTACCGGTTCCCGGACACTACATGCTTCTTGAGGCCATACCCGATATTAGCATGAACTTTGGACTTTACATCGGGGCAGCTGCTGCCCTATTTGCAATCATCGGCTGTGTGATCTCGTGGATGCAGGCCCTCAGTTTGTGTAAACACGTGGAGAATTTCCGCGAACAAGTGCTATACGCTCCGCTGACAGACGACGAGCGAGGAGTGGGACCAGAAGGGGGAGTGACTTACGGATTCAAACAAACGGGATCGTCGGGATTCAGATACGATGGTTATGGGAAGGCTGAAGTGGACTTCTAAATTATGCAATCAGGATTAAATTATCACTTTTCATTGAAAACCTCATAACTGCAGCTTAAAACAAGCTGAATTTACAAGGTTTTGTTGAAAAGCACCAATATGCCTTAACCCTTTCCAAAATAAGACCTTGTTTTGATGTCCCTGATAGATACAGCTTCAAGAAATCATTTAGGCAAAAGGAGAAAATGTTGACGGTCAGCATTTTCTCCGTTTGTCTCAATATTTTCTATGCTAAATTGAACAAAAATCCCTTTCTTTTTAATGTCAATTTTGTTGTCTACAGTAGTACTGAGTTTTTAAATATCACTCACCTAAAATTTTGTGGTTAAACCTTTCACAAGTTTTAGACTGGTCCAGTTCAGTAGTATTTTCTTCTTACCCCTTGATGTTTTCCAAATCTTTCTGTTACATGAAAGACAAAATGATGGCTTGTTTGGGAAAGGTTATAGCTGACGATAAATGACCTGGCAAAGCATCTCATTCGTTTAGCATGGGCTGCTCTGTCAGGTCATTTGTCGTGAGCTATATTAGGTTAAGGATGAAAAAAGCAATACATATCATAAAATACTAAAGTATATTGATGGCTCAGCGCAAAACAGTTGTAACTGCCTATATGGTTATAGGCAGTTACAACCGTTTCTCACTGAGCTATCTATATTCAATGTTTGATCATTGTGTTCTTGCATCCTGCAGAGCAACAGACTATTGAGAGTGAACACTTTCTAACTTTGTTATTTCAATCCCAAACCTTATGTTGTGAGTACTCATTTGAATCACATGGAGGAGACGATTCTAATGAGTACCCACAACGTAGGGTTTGACAAAAAGTAAATGTAATTTTGCACTTTGGAAAGCCACCATTCCCTCTTATATGTAGCTCTAGCATAGATTAGCCATATTTTCCTTATGGCAATAGATCTACAAATTCAGGAAGCCTGTCAGTATGAACCATACATTCCAATATAATTATTGCTTTTCATCAAAAACCTCGTAACTGCAGCTTTTTTAAGCTACAGTTACGAAGTTTTTGTTGAAAAGCAGCTATGTTGTAAATAAGCATGTACATGGTATCTAAATTTTTATACGCACATACAGTTCTTGTAAAAAGTTATTATGCCCCCTATCAAATGATCGGGGGGGGGGGGGGCATATTGTTTTATGTGTGTCCGTCTGTCCATCTATCTGTCCGTCTGGAAACATAACATAAGCCTTTTCAGGGGCATTCGTGTTTCACAAACACATCTTGTTTCATTGCGCATTTCTATCTAAAGACATACTTTATCAACACTGAAATTATCACAAACTTCATAATTATCACTGCTTTGCTTCCAAGACCTCATAACTACAACTTTAACCCTTTCCCAAACGACAAAAATTTAGGGTGATCCACTTCAAAAACTGCCTCAAACGTCAAAATGGATGTTATTAAAGATATGATTTGTGTGAAATATGACATAGAAAATATTGAGACAAAAGGAGAAACTGCTGGTTATCAGCAGTTTCTTCTTTTGCCTCAACGTTTTCCCTTATCCTTTACTATTAGGGATGTCAAATCAAGGTCTTGTTTGGGAAAGGGTTAAACATGCCATAATTATGACATTTTTATGCTCCCCGAAAAATTTCGGGGGAGCATATAGTCGCCACGCTGTCCGTCCGTCTGTCCGTCCGTCCCTCCGTCTGTCTGTCCGTCCGTCCGTGTGTCCGTCCACAGCCAAATCTCAGCAACCCTTAGGCCAAATTCAATGAAACTTCACATGTGGACTCCCTGTGATAATCCCTAGGGACCTTTTTCTCCGTTTCTCAATTTGAGGCTGCGTCATGGAAAAAGGGGCCTTAATGTAAAAATTAGTTTTTCTCTAATTTCTCTTCATCTAATGGGCAGAATTTAATGAAATTTTGTAATTTTGTATTTTGTGAGATGTTCTAGATCATATTCTATAAATAATGTGTGTACAAAAAATCTGTCATGGGAAAAGGGGGCTTAATGTATGATAGTTTTTATTTTGTGACAAACAATTATTCGGGGAGCATAATCCGTCTGTGACGGCTCTTGTTGAAGACAAGCAATACCTGGAACTTACCATTTTCTATGAATCATTCTTTATTTCCTGTTACACCAGTAATCATAATCAAGACTTTTTCTTTCAATCCTATGTCTTAATATCTTTGGAACATGATGACCAGAAATGGAAATTGAGTGAAAACTACATTTTCTTTTTGTTTGTTATTGGCACTGTCTTATAATCTGCCAGAAAACATTTAAAATCTTTTTAAAAAGAAAATCAAACAAATCAAGGTTTCCATTTGAGCAAGGGTCTAGAACATGTGGAAACATGGTATTCTCAGTGCTATAAGAGACCATATTCCAGATACTGGTTCAATTATTTTTTGCGTAATAACTTGTAACGACAAAGCTGATTGGCCCAATCTGATTTCTTGTGAAATCAATTCTATGTCTTCTTACACAGTTTTCTCAATCCTTTTAAGATTCATGATTGTAAATTATATAAATTCACTTTTGTACTTAAACATGTATCATCATTTCTAATAAATATCATGGAAAGTAATTTATGCCTTACTTGTTTACTCTTTCCCAAATAAGACCTAGTTTCCATGTCCCTACACATACTACGGAAAACATCGAAACAAAAGAAGAAAATGCTCATAATGAGAATTTCCTCCTTTGTCTCAATATTTTCTTGGCTGTTTTATAAACAAATCCTTCCTGAATCAGAGGCCGCAGCCATATCACAGTTGGTAGCACATCAGATCCTCTTTTACAAGGTCCCTGGTTCAATCAACAGCAAATATCCTTATGGACAAAATTGTCTCCCACCAATGGTTTGATAACCTATGTGGACGAGCAGCTTGAGACTCAGTAAGGATGCTGTGACAGTACTAGTATGAGGAAGGACAAGAATCTATGGGTAGGTGATCCAGCTTCCGCATTATGACCATAGCACTTGAAAGAGGCAGTCAAATGATTACTGTATTCATTGTAGGCAATAAAAAACAGAAAAACTAAGTTATTTATTAAAACATCATCTTGTCGTCATACTGTATTTACAAGAATGAGCATAGAATAACATGATTGTATGAAATATTATAAATCTCATTTGATAAACAATACACAAAGTCAATTGATTAGCTTTTACAAATTCATATTATTCTCTTAAAAGCGAAATCATTAACCCTTTCGATGCCCCGGGGCAAAAAAGTGTCAGCGTGCCCTGGGACGGGTATACCCGTTTTTCGTCAAATAGGTTTTTTGCAAAAATATCTGAAAATGGACTAAAATGGTGGATTAAAAGATTGAAAACAATACTTTGGTAACTTTTATATGGTTTTCATAAAGAATTATATATATATTTCACGCTGATTTTTAACGAAAACACTATTTTTGTTAATTTCCTGAAAATGGCCTGGCAAATACGGAGCCATTTTGAAATAAATCTTTGGCAGCGAAAGGGTTAATACCCAAAGTAGAATAATTTCTAAATACATCGACAAAGTAAATTCCCTAACCTTTTCCCAAACATGGTCTTAACGATCTGGAACCATAATGGATTTCGGTTATTATCGCCGATGATCGGGTATTTACGGCACTCTGTTATTTCCGTGAAACGCACTTCGGAAAGATTCGATTTTGTTCTCACCTCGGTTTACTTTCTCGTAAATATTAATTTAAATCGGCCGTGTAAGCTATTTAAAGTGTATTTTTCTGCATAGATAGAGATAATTCCCGTATTTCTCGTTGTTAGAAGCATGAAAAATGCTTAAATATTATCGTTCTGAACACTCTGGCGATTAAACGTATATTAAACGTACATTCATTCCATTAGAATAGGAAATACATGAAAAATACTTTTTCATGTTGTATTCTATAAATAGCGACAAAAAAGAAAGTGAAACTACAGCGAAATAGGGAACGATTTTATCCAGTTAATCATGACGTTATTTCGGACATACAATAGTAATTCGTTGGAGCTGTTATGAAATCTCGTAGCTACGGCTTAAATCAGGCCGTAGCTACGATATTTATGACAACACTGACGGTTTATCAAAACAAAACTTTAAACCCAGTCTATTGTTAGCACAAAATTCGTTGCTATTCACATGAATTTTCCGTGGTTTGTTCAATTTCAACATTTCCTTTCATAGATATTTTGATATTTTCAGTAATTTTGGGGTTATCAAGGCTTTAAACGGTACATTTAGGCATCGACAGGGGTGACGAACAGGTTTACGTCAACTATTTTTGATCGTAAAGTTACGGAAAAAAACTTAGGAAATTCTAATCTTAGCTGCGAACATGTTTTGTAAAACGCACTTACGCAAAAAATTTGAACTTCCGTTCAAATCTACGAAAATAATGTGCGTAATTTCGTTGATAAAACGGGGCCCAGATCACTGGTAGAAATAACAGAAAAACACTAAGAGAAATGAAGAAATAACTGTTTCAATAGGCCTACAATTGTTATGAATTTACTGATTTGGTTATAAAGAGCAAAGCACTGATATATCTATCCTTCTCTTAACAAGTCTGGTTTTGACGTCCATTGTAGAAATAATTTGAGAAAACATTGAGAGAAAAGAAGAGGTTGTTGATTATCATCAATGTGTTATCATCAATGTGTCCCTTTTCCTGGGTGTTTTCTGTTCTTTTGGACTGGTACAGTTTTGTTTTTTGTTGTTTTTTTTTTTGGGGGGGGGGGGGTATGTATGCACCAATACACTTGATTGATTCAAGATCCATACGAATAAATGCTTAAGACCAGGATTTGATAATGACACATGTTTTCAAATTTTACAGTAATAAACAAAATGTAATCCTTGTTAATTTTCAGTTCAACGTTGCATGTCTTGGTTCAAATCTTGAAGGTGTAAGGGACCTGCAAGATTCGAACCATCACATGCAAATTTACAGTAGATCTAGTTATGACTTTGCTATTGCGTTTTTTGCAAGGGTAAATTTTGTAAACATGTGCCATAATATCGTTAATTAAAGGACTATATGTAAAGACCCAGTAATCAAAGATACATGTTCGTGTAAGATTAGCTTAATTTGATTGATAAAGGCATTCTTATACAGTAGTACATTACACAAATTTCAACCCTCTTCCACCCCACGAATCTTATATCACGGCGGGGAATCACCTGACATAATATTTTCGATATTTTCCAACAATTCTGTCAAAAGATGACCGATTTGAAAAGAAGAATTTAAGCAGAGACAGCGGAAACACTCCATGACTTTGCTGAATGCCAAGGATAATCTTTGAAAAATCAGCTGATATGAAAGTTATTGACGACCAGCCAAAACTTAATCTGGTCGTCAATAACGTTTTTATCACTTGATTTGTATTTTAAGAGTTGCCACCCATCTGATATCGGGCGTTTTACACTTTTTTCTGTTTCAAACCGATTTCAAATTGGTCAAGTGTTTACAAAATAATTGACGATTTTCTGAAATTTAGTGTCACATGATTCCCCACCGATGTATATAATGCCCTTGTTTTGTTAACAATAGTTTATGTAGTAACTACAGGGAAATCTGGCAATGAATATTTGATAAAAATAAGTTCTTTATATAAGTTACTATAAAAAATAATGTGTTGTTACATTTGACCTTACAATCAATATTTGATGGAATTGAATGACCTATTTTGGATAATTTTGTCCTTGTTTTAGGCGCCCCTACTAAGTTTGAATTCATAAAAAACCAAAATTTAACGGTAATTTTTTCCCATTCTTGTTTTATTTGCACAAGTATAAATTAGAGATAATTTTGATGTAGGTCTCATACCCTGCCAGTCAATATTACAAAAAATACACATCAAAGAAAAATGTTCATTTTTCTTAAACATGGAAAAAATTCAGTCGCAAAATCATAAACCTTATGTATAATCAAGTGTTTTTTTTTTCTCAATTTTGTTTTCATAGTTTTGTATTTAGCTTATTTATGTTACATACATATCTGTTGTAGCATACAAGCTGAAAAATGTCAGATATTATCATCTTCTGGGAAAAAAATGTGAGATTTACGGAGTTGGTGCTTCCCCTTTTCCCGCCTTTTTTTGTAAAAGGGGGTCAATAACTATAATAATTATATAAAATTCCAACATATCGGTAAAAATTGTTTTAAGTTTCATTTTACCTCCGTCTTATATCATAGAAATAATATATAACAATACTTTTTGTATTTTCAAAAGTGTCTATTATGGTTCCAGATCGTTAATTTGATGTCTGTTTAAGACTATGTTTGGGAAAACATTGAGGCCAAAGATTAACAGCAATTTCTCCTTTAACCTCAGTATTTTCTGTGCTGTACCATATATCTATTTTATGAAGAAAAGGATTAATTAAATGGACTAGCAGTAAAATTGTGTTGATTCTACCCATTACCAAACAGCAAAACTTAAAGCTTGTCCGAATTGAAAGAAGTTGCAGGTGCAATTTTCCTTGTAACGAAATTTTGAAAATTTTATGACTTTTTGGGAAGAAAGATTGAGGGAAATGATAAAATTGCTTGTCACAAGCAATTTCTTCATTTTCAACTATGCTTTCTAAGGCCTTTGTATTCTGAAGTGTTAAAAAAGCGTTATTGTGTGGGAATGTACAATGAAAATGTATGATTTGATGGCATTGTGTTTTCCTTGGTTTAAAAGAAGGTGTATATAAAGGCCTTTAGTACCCAAAACATAGGTTTGGATGGTTTATAGTCCCTCTTATCTGTTATTCTGTGTAAGTCCTTCATTTTTTAGTTCGGACGACTCTGTTTAAGACAGGATAATGGCCTTTAGTACCCAAAACATAGGGTTTGCAGGAGTTTCATTAAGAGGCGTGGATTTCCCCATCCTATTTGACTGAAATTAAGTACAATCTCACTGCTACTTTTGAAAATTTTGTATAGGGTTAATAGGGAATACACAGAAAATCCCCAGCCTACTTTAGCCTTTGGCCCAGGTGGCCAAAAAAGTTATTGAAACCCCTGAGGGTTTGCACTGTTTTTAGTCCCTCTAATCTGTAAGTCTGTGTAAGTCCTTCATTCTTTAGTTCCAACAAATTTCGAAGCAGCAGACATAAAATGAGCATTTTGTGTTTCTGATTTCTTGTTGTGGCCTTGTCGGTTAAACCCATTACCAGATGGCAAAATTTTAAGCTTGTCCAAATTGAATGAAGTTGCAGACAACCATTTCAAGTTGAATAAATTTGAAAAATCTGAACATTTTGGTTTAAAAACATTGGGGATATCCTTCATTTGTAACAATATTTTCCAAAACCTTTTCTTGTGAGATAGTCAAAAGGCGCCCCTATGCAGTAGTGGGTAATGGCCTTTAGTACCCAAAACATAGGTTTGGATGGTTTTTAGTCCCTCTTATCTGTTATTCTGTGTAAGTCCTTCATTCTTTAGTTCCCACGACTCTGTTTAAGACAGGATAATGGCCTTTAGTACCCAAAACATAGGTTTGAATGGTTTTTAGTCCCTCTTATTTGTTATTCTGTGTAAGTCCTTCATTCTTTAGTTCCGACGACTCTGTTTAAGACTGGGTAATGGCCTTTAGCACATAAAACAGGGTTTCCGGGGGTTTCATTACGAGGCGGGGATTTCCCCCTCCTATTTGACTGAAATTGAGTACAATCCCCCAGCTACTTTTCAAGATTTGGATGGGGTTAATAGGGAATACATAAAAATTCCCAGCCTACTTTAGCCTCTGGGCCAGGGGGCCAAAACATTATTGAAACCCCTGAGGGTTTGGATGGTTTTTAGTCCCTCTTATCTGTTAGTCTGTGTAAATCCTTCATTCTTTAGTTCCAACGACTTTAGATGCCGCAGACATAAATGGAGTAGTTTGTGTTTCTGATTTCTTGCTGTGTCGTCGTCTGTTTCTCTCCCTGAAAAATAACATAAATGAATTGTTTACATATCTGTTTGTGACCGGTCAAGGGACTTTGTGGGAAGTCCAGAAAAACTAAATTTCGAGGCACTGATTTGACTCAGCAGAGGTCAGCCAGATGTGTTTGAAAAGTGAACATATAGTAAGATGTGGAAAACATACTAGGTCTAGATTCAGAAATATTATATTTGAATGAGTTTGAGTTTATTAGGGTTTTACGCCGTTTTCAACTGCCAGGGTCATATCGTAGCGGCTGAAGCACCTACCCATGGATTCCTGTTGTTTCTCAAACCAGTACTACCACAACACCCTTACCGAGCCTCCAGCTGCTCGCCCACTTAGGTTAAAAATTTCAAACCCATTGGTGGGTGACAATTTTGTCAGAAATGGTATTAACAATGGCCGGGTATCGAACCTGGGACCTCTCGAATGAGCAACAAACGCACTTCCAACTGCGCTAGCCATCACGTTTTCCACCCAAATCCAATCATGGCAGTGATGGGTGAAAATAGGCAAAAAACACGCGAGCTGTACTGTATGTTGAATTGTTTTAGTTTCACTTACTTTCTTTTCTCCGACTCCTCCATAGCCTGAATTTCCCTTCTGCTATTATAAATCATCTTGGGTACATGTCGATGTTTCGCTATTCTGCGTATTTGTGGGTGACTAGCAAATTTCTCCTTCAATTTTTCATTATACTTGAACGAGTCTTTTTCTCTTGGATTAAGCTGTAGGAGAACAGAATATCAATTATTCAACACATTCTACAAAGTTTGGACCTAATCAAATTGAAGGACTTTGTAGGTATTTACTAGGTTACAAAATGAAAACTCTTCTATAGAGTTGGAAATATTAAGGAAAATACTGAAAATTATTGTAATCAGCACTTCTTTTATTCATTGTTTTCCCAAGCTTTGACACAAAGTTGTGTTGAAAGGTCATTGTTTGGGAGAGGTTTAAAATAGCAGTATTAATTAATTCTATACTCAAGAAATCTGTATCATTATCCCTATCCCAAACAAAACAAGATGTGTTTATGAAACACTAATTCCCTCAAAAGGCCAATGTTAAGTTTTCACATTAAATTTTCATGTTAAATTTCAGAAGAACAGAGATCTGTTTTAGTCAGTATTAAACATACATGTAACTAGAAAATCACTGAAAGTGATCAAACTCCCCAAAAGTGCTGTTTTTGTGCATTTTGAGAAATGCATTTCATTTGAACTGTGAGATGATCAATTGAGAAATACAGCTAACAAAAACTCAACAGTCATGAACAAGCATTGAATACAATCACTTAAGCGACATTCCTGTCAAGTTTGATCCAAATTGGCATAATAATTGATTTTTAAAGATTTTTCACATGATTTCTCTAAGTCCGATTAGCCCCGCCCAACAAAGCCAATAATTTTTTAAGAATCAAAATTCACGAACTATTTTGAAAAGGATCACCCAAGGAACATTCCTGCCAAGTTTGGTGTGCATTTGCCCAGTGGTTAAGGAGAAGATTTTTGAAGAATCATCTAAGTCTGATAAGCCCCGCCCTTCCGCGCCCACATTTTTCACCCAATCAAAAATTCATGAACATGTGTTGAATACAGTCACTCAATGATTATTCTTGCCAAGTTTGATTTGAATTGGCCAAACAATTGATTTTTACAGATTTTTTGTATGATTTCTCTAAGTCCGATAAGCCCCGACCTGCCACGCCCACAATTTTTGACGGATCAAAAATTCACGAACAAGTTTTGAAAAGGGTCACCCAAGGAACATTCCTGCCAAGTTTGGTAAGAATTGGCCCAGTGGTTCAGGAGGAGAAGATTTTTGAAGAATTATCGAATGATTTCGCGAAGTCTGATAAGCCCCGCCTTGCCACGCCCACATTTTTCACCCAATCAAAAATTCATGAACATGTGTTGAATACAGTCACTCAAGGGACATTCCTGCCAAGTTTGGTTCAAATTGGCCATATAATTGATTTTTAAACATTTTTCACATGATTTCTCTAAGTCTGATAAGCCCCGACCTGCCACGCCCACAATATTTGACAAATCAAAAATTCACGAACAAGTTTTGAAAAGGGTCACCCAAGGAACATTCCTGCCAAGTTTGGTAAGAATCGGCAGTGTGGTTCAGGAGGAGAAGATTTTTGAAGAACTATCGATGATTCGCGAAGTCTGATAAGCCCCGCCTTGCCAAGCCCACATTTTTCACCCAATCAAAAATTCATGGACATGTGTTGAAAACAGTCATTCAAGGGACATTCCTGCCAAGTTTGCTTCAAATTGGCCAGATAATTGATTTTTAATTTTTTTTTCAAAGATATCTCTAAGTCCGATAGGCCCGGCCTGCCACGCCCACAATTTTTGACGAATCAAAAATTCACGAACAAGTTTTGAAAAGGGTCACCCAAGGAACATTCCTGCCAAGTTTGGTAAGAATCGGCCCAGTGGTTCAGGAGGAGAAGATTTTTGAAGAGTTATCGAATGATTTCGCGAAGTCTGATAAGCCCCGCCCTGCCACGCCCACATTTTTCACCCGATCAAAAGTTCATGAACATGTGTTGAATACAGTCACTCAATGAACATTCCTGTCAAGTTTGGTTCAAAGTGGCCACATATTTGATTTTTAAAGATATTTCACATGATTTCTCTAAGTCTGGTAAGCCCCGCCCTGCCACGCCCACAAATTTTGACGAATCAAAAATTCACAAACAATTTTTGAAAAGGGTCACGCAAGGAACATTCCTGCCAAGTTTGGTAAGAATCGGCTCTGTGGTTGAGGAGGAGAAGATTTTTGAAGAATTATCGAATGATTTCGCGAAGTCTGATAAGCCCCGCCCTGCCAAGCCAACATTTTTCATCCAATCAAAAATTCATGAACATGTGTTGAAAACAGTCACTCAAGGAACATTCCTGCCAAGTTTGCTTCAAATTGGCCACATATTTGATTTTTAAAGATTTCTCAAATATATCTCTAAGTCCGATAAGCCCCGCCCTGCCATGCCCACAATTTTTGACGAATCAAAAATTCACGAACAAATTTTGAAAAGGGTCACCCAAGGAACATTCCTGCCAAGTTTGGTAAGAATCAGCCGAGTGGTTGAGGAGGAGAAGATTTTTGAAGAATTATCGAATGATTTCTCGAAGTCTGATAAGCCCCGCCCTGCCACGCCCACAATTTTCACCAGATCAAAAATTCATGAACAAGTGTTGAATACAGTCACTCAAGGGACATTCTTGTCAAGTTTGGTTCAAATTGGCCACATATTTGATTTTTAAAGATTTTTCATATGATTTCTCTAAGTCCGATAAGCCCCGCCCTGCCACGCCCACAATTTTTGACGAATCAAAAATTCACGAACAAGTTTTGAAAAGGGTCACCCAAGTGAGTGAGTGAAGGAACATTCCTGCCAAGTTTGGTAAGAATCGGCTCAGTGCCACTGTGGTTGAGGAGGAGAAGATGTTTAAAGAAAAACCAACAGACGGACCAACAGACCAACAGACCGACAAGCTGACTCCTATATACCCCCCAAATGGAATTTGGGGGGTATAATTATGTTGAAAGACGATGCTTATAAAATATTGGAATTGCTCCGTGATAGGAAAGGGATAGTCCCATTCATTTATCTTTAAGTCTTTATTGGAAACAATGCCTATATCTATAAATGAATAGGACTATCCCTTTCCCATCACAGAGTAATTCCAATCTTTTGATATGGAGGCATAAAAATACAGACCTGACGAAATTTGAAGGTGTTGCATAACACCTGTGTCATACCAAACTAGAACTGTCGCAAAGCGGACGAATACCCCCCACTAGGGCCTTGTCACTGAAAAAGTGCTATCGGTCAAAATGTTCTTGACTTAGAGCATGGAAACGGATTTTATACAAAGTCCAACTGTGACCTTGACCTTTGACCTTGGTGACCCCAAAACAATAGGGCACCTCGAATGGTCATGGGCAACAACTGTGTAAAGTTTCATGATCCTAGGTCAAACGGTTCTCAAGTTAGAACACGGAAACGAAATTGTAAATTTTGACTACCCCCCCCCCCCCCCCTCATTAAAAACTTCAAAGTGGCATAACTCTAAAACTAATGACTGGATCAAGATGAAAATTGCAGGTGCACAACTTCATATGATAGGAAACATCCTGAAAAAATTTCAGAAAAATTGGTCAAAAACTGTGGGAGGAGAAGAGGACACAAGATTATGTCCACCCCCCCCCCCCCCTTAAAAACTTCAAAGTGGCATAACTCTGAAACTAGTGACTGGATCAAGATCAAAATTGCAGGTGCACAACTTCATATGATAGGGAACATCCTGGTAAAATTTCAGAAGAATTGGTCAAAAACTGTGGGAGGAGAAGAGGACACAAGATTATGTCCACGGACGGACGGACAGACGGACGGACAGACGGACGGACAGACGGACGGACGGACGGACAACCTGATTCCAGTATACCCCCCCCATAACTTTGTTGTGGGGGGTATAAAAACTTTTTTCCAAGCAAATAAATACCGGCTGTTCTTTGGAAAAGTGTTTAACCCATTACCAGATATAAAACAAGAGCTTCGCAGAGCGGCGCATATACGCCCGAGAGGGGCTTGTCAGTAAAATTGGCAATTTTTTTCAATTCAAGGGCAGATAATTCAAACATGAAAAGATATCAAAATATTGTTTGCACAACAAGAGACCAAAGAGATTCATTGTGGCTAGTTTGATTAAATTCTGGTTGAAACTGTAGAAGTAGCACACAGGAGAAAATGGGCATTTTTGAAAAAATGGGCATGTTTCCTTAAATTCAAGGGCAGATAATTCAAGAACGAAAACAGTTATCTAAATTCCGTAAGCGATGTGCACAACTAGACACCATGGAGATTCATTGTGGCAAGTTTGATCAAATTCTGATCAAAACTGTAGGAGAAGTTGCGCACACAAGAAAATGGGCATTTTTTAATTCAAGGGCAGATAATTCAAGAACGAAAAGAGTTATCTGAATTCCGTAAGCGAGGTGCACAACTAGACACCATGAAGATTCATTGCGGCAAGTTTGATCAAATTCCGATCAAAACTGTAGGAGGAGTTGCGCACACAAGAAATTGCTAACGGACGGACAGACAGACGGACGGACAGACAGACAGACGGACGGACAGACGGACGAGCGGGGCCATAACATAATACGACCCTACGGGCGTATAAAAATTCAGACCGATTCAAAGATGTTACAGACGATAATTTCAAGTGAATGATATTTTACAATGTTGGGTATTTTTGAACTGAAAACATTGTGAGAAAAGAAGGAATTGCTTGTGGCATGCAATTTCTTTATTTTCCACAATGTTTTCCAAAGCCATTATCTTTTGGAGAGTCAAAAATAGTCATCAATGCCAAGATGCCTAGAATAGCCCACCCTTTTCTACAAATAGTCGTGCTAAAGTAAAAGTAAAGTATCAACTCACAATGTAGTCTAGGGGCCAACCCCAAAAAGAGGCATAGAAAGTGGTTTTCTTTGGACCAACAGTCCAGAAAGATTCCGATGGTACAGTGAGTTAGGGTAACCATTGGGGCTTTATTTTATGGTGGATGCCAGAACTGAAAGTGGTGCAGATTTTTTCCAGGGGCAGATAACTCTACCCACCCAAAAATGAAATAAACAGTTTTTTAGTTGACCATGAATCGAAATTGTCGTCAAAATTTTTTCTGTGACTTTTTTCCTCAATAACTTTATGTTTTTATTGAAATATTATGTATGCCAAAAAATAATTAGTAATAGAATAGTCGGTTTTTAAAACACATTTACCGTAATTGCCCTAATAAATGTTCATTCACCAAAATAGAAAAATCACTCTAAAATAATTAAGAAAAGTTTTTTCAAACTTTGTTATCTTTTTAAACGTTGATGATAGAAAAGTTAAGACACCATAGGGATATTTTGAAGTCAATTAGGTTTCGTTCCAGGATGACTTTTGCAACAAATGTCGGTGTGATTTTTTTTCTGGGGGCAGACAACTCTTACCACCAATAAAGGCATTTTCAAAGAAAGGCTTTATGACAAAACATGTTTACAATCTAGTTCTCGCAAAAGTAAACCAATATTCATTAAACTAAATCAGAACAAGTATGATAATAGGTTCTTCAATGAGTTTGATTATTGGCCAGATTGGACTAGAAAGTCCTGAGTTATCTGCCCTTGAACAACAAAAATAGCTATTTTAGAGTTTGTTTACCATCTAGCATCCACAAATATTGACCAATGAAAATGAAACTTCTACATAATGATAAGGACCATGAGATCTCAAATGAGTGTGATTTTCGGCCTGATCGGACAAGAAAATTATGAGTTATTTACCCTTGAATTTGACAAAATTGCCGTTTTTGACTGTTTTAGACTTTGTTTACACTCTATCATTTATAAATATTGACCAATCAAGTTGAAACCTGGACATTATGTTGCTGACTATAAGATCTCTTAAGCGTTCAATTCTCAGAATGATCAGAATAGAATATCGCGAGTTATATGCCCTTGAATTTAACAGATTTGCCATTTTTGACTATTTTCGACTTGATTTACACTAGTCTAGGGGCCAACCGCCAAAAGATGCCTAGAAAACGGTTTTCTTTGGACCAATCGTGTAGAAGTATTCGGATGGTATGGTGAGTTAGGGTACCCATTGGGGCTTCATTTTATGGTGGATGCCAGAACTGAAAGTGGTGCACTTTTTTTTCTAGGGGGAGATAACTCTACCCACTCAAAAAATGAAAAAAAAATATTTTTTAGGTGACCTTGAATCGAAATTGTCGCCATAAAATATTTTTTTGACTTTTTCCCGCAAAAACTTTACTTTTTATCGGAATATTATTCATGGCAAAAAATGATTAGTAAAAGAATGGTCGTTTTTTTTTAAATATAGTTACCGTAATTGCCATATTAAAGGCTCATTCACCAAATAGAAAAATCACTCTAAAAATGATAATGAAAAGTTATTTCAAACTTTATATTTTTTTAAAACTTCGGGGATAGAAAAGTTGAGGCACCCTAGATATGTATCAAAGTCAATAATGTTTTGTTCCAGGAGGTCTGTTGCAACAAATTTCCATGTGTTTCTTTTTGTAGGGGTAGACAACTCTTTACATGAATAACTCAGTGGGGCTTGTTCAAAGAAAAGTTTTTTGATAAAACACGCTACAGAAGAAAAACACTTTGTTGTCATGTTTGTTCTTTCCAATGTTAAGATAATGCTTTTTACCCAAAACAAATTATTCCTGCATATACATGTATCATTGAAAATCAATTACCGTAATTGATCTAAAAGGTGCATATGAACGAAAAATGACAAGATGAAATGGTGAGGTTTTGACACGTACGTACTTGCGTGCGAATCTTGACAACGTAAGGTTTTCAATAATTACATCCGAATGATTGTTCAGATATGTTTAAAATGAAATAGTCAAAGTAAACACAAAAACAAATAAATGAAAGAGAAAAAAATGCAAATAACCTTATTGCATGAAATCATTTTGGCCAGGCTTACAGTCTGATACACATAATCATGTAATGGATTAATTGGTCTTTTTTGTTAAATGATATGAAAAAACACAATCAGATCAATCTGTCTGTTATTTACAAAAGTATAATTTATAAAAGAAAAAATAGAGCAGAAAATTTAATAAAACTCGTATCTCGGAAACAACAAAAATATTTTACCATATAACCCCTAAAAAGCTGTTTTTATTGACAGCTCCCGTATATGCGAGCTTCTCTGTCCGCGGACAACTCTGGTTTTGTATCATATTCGCAATTCTCTTGGCTGGAATCTACATTTGAGATTTAGCCATTAAGGTAGTCTACCCATAATGAGATTCGTGCGACATTGGAATTTTCCAGGCGCCTTCGTAAACATTATACTGTACTCGATCGATAAAGCCGCATTTTCTACTGCTGTATGTTTACGGTGTCGTCCGAATGATTAGAAAATCATGTGGATCTCACTGAAGGGGACTGCCTAGATTCACAGATACTCTTCGTCACTCTCTTCTTCGTTTGAGCACTCTATTCTATCACGGTGGGTAACCCACGTGACTTTTTGGAAGCGTCCACACGGAAAAATCGCCCGCTTCAAGGTATGTTTTGTTTAATTTCTCAGCTTATACTCTACGGATTTTGAAGAGATAAAGTGCACGTAACGCGCCTTTGAGAGGGCTATTCCCGGCTCTAACTCACTCTGCCCGAAATCCAGTGGTTTCTTCAAACATTCGAGTCAAAGTTTTTTTAAGTGCAAACCGAACGCGGGAAGCGTTCACATTTATAGTCCTAATTGTCAAGTTTTAGCTTTACCAGCCCATTTACACGAATAAATTGTGTACGCACGTACCGTCTAGTTAATATATTCTTTAAAAATCCAAGGGAGTTGGTCAGAAAAGCGTTAATTATGATGTGATCATTAAAATAACGAAATGGGAAGCGTACACATCTGATTCAAAATGGTAAGCGTACACACACAATACGCTGAGAAGGGAAGCGTACACTCTGTTGGTTTTTGGGTTGGTCGCATAGTCACTGATTTAGTCACCTATTTACAGACCTTTACACAGCACGGTGGATATTGTGCATCGCGGGGTGGATAAGAACTAAGGCAAAACTTGACCTGCTTCAGGTAAGAAATTGTGCAATAAATTTATTTATTTCTGCGTCGATTTTCAAGTGGATTGTTGCAGTTCCTCTGCTGTATGAGTCATAAATGAATACAGCTTAAAAATGATCACAATAGATCAGAAAATACGACACAAGGTTCAGGACATACTTCTGCTGGATCGGATACGGTCTGGATCGAATTTGGGAAAAGTACCAGACGTTTTCAAATAAGTCACACACCAGAGTCAAAGAGATCAGTAATGTGGGGTACATGCAAAAATCCACTCACAAATTGACGCAGAATTAAGAAAGTTTTTGCACAATTTCTGGCCTGAAGCGGGGCTATTTTGGCCGCAGTGTTACCATTTTTCTCTCTAGCCGGTTGGGATTTTTTTGATAAAGTAAAACAACTTTACAAATATGTCATACATTTGAGTAAAGAGGTCAGTGAGGCGGTGCATATGCAACAATCCGCTTGAAATTTGACGTAGAAATAAGAAAGTAATAGCACCCACAATTTCTTACCCGAAGCTGGGGGTAATTCAAGCCGTGATTACGAGACTCTATAACGACACCGATGGTTTATCAAAATATAATGGCAAACCCAGTCTATTTTTCCCAGTATATTTTTCGTAGCACAAAATTCATTGCTATTGATCACAACGAAATAATATTGATGAAAATAGCAAATCCATATTTATAACTGATATAGTCCAACAACATTAACTTGGGAAATCTGCATTTGTAATGACCAAAATTCTGCAATGTTTTGTTTTAAGGAATGAACGCAATTATTTTCATGCAGGTATGAAAAAGAAAATCTAATCACGCTGTATGAATCCACGAAGCGGTTCATACAAAAGTGTGATTAGGTTTTTCTTTTTCATACCTGCATGAATTCAGTAAATAAAATTTCATTCATTTCTTATAACCTGATAGTCTAAGACTTAAAATAATGCGGCGTAATTCAATGTTTGACAGGGAAAGTAGTTCTGGCATTTTTGTTCATGGAGGTACAGTGGCGGATCCAGGGGGGGGGGGGGGTTCGGGGGGTTCAAACGAACCCCCCTCTGTAGCCTGATTCTTTCATTTTCATGCAGAAATTCAGTCAAAAGTGTGTAATACTTGTAAAACGAACCCCCCTTTTTGTAAAAACGAACCCCCCTCAAAGAAATCCTGGATCCGCCACTGGAGGTATGACATTTTTTTCTCAACCAATCGGAACTCCCGGATTTTAATGAAATTAATAAATTATAGGACCCTCAACTAACGGAATCTGCACACGTAAATTAAATTGTTCCGTGCTAATTTTGACGGACTATATATTGATGAATATTTCGTATGTTTTCGTATCAACGGTTGCTACAAAGAGCCAAAGAACAATTTAGATAACATGATAAATTGCGTTCAATACATCCTGTATATCAATGTACCTGGCGATGTAATGGTTAAAGCATCGGCGTTCGATTCCGAAGGTTCGAGACTCGGAATCACCATGGACCTATATCATGTATTTTCTTACAATTAAAATGTTTGATATTCTGTGTTCATAAGTATCTATCTGTTTCACATGATTTTCATACTTGAACAATGAATACAATAATGCAATTGACCAAACGCCGGCTGTCAATCAAAACCATCGATAAGCCAATGGACGATCAGAAGAAATGCCACACCCCATTATTTTTATTTAAATTATTCGTTGCGCGTGATATTGTATCGATATATTGACCTACAATCAAAACAGTTACATACTAATGCTCCACATTGTTTGACTTATAACCCCACCAGCCAAATTTGAAAGTGACGTATGATTATGTTTATCGTTAACAACCAACCAAACTGTTCATTTATCACGTGCACATTGTAAACGGTATTGTTATAACAAATGAGAAGAGTTTATTTGTTTTGAAACAGTAAACACAAAACTATACAGTTGTCGCCACATCGTATGGCACGTGTTTATGTTTTGTTTAACGTTCAATTACATTTGAACAAAATATAAACATTGTGCCATACGATGTGGCGACAACTGTAGATCGTCCAAAAAGAGTGGCAGATGTTTACATTTTGTTTTCTTAAATTATGCCGTTATTAACCCGATTAATTATGTATCAATGATATATACTAAAGGAAAAAAGAAACGCAACAAAAAATAAATTTGATCATACCTTTTGTTTTTGTCTTTCTCAAAATCACATTCATTGGAGTACTTTTTTCAATGCATAGTTAAACTTCATCATTTGACTTCCTAGAGTCAAAATTTCATTAAGGTCACATGTTGTACGTGCCATAAATATACGTTTAAATGAGAAGGGTCTGGCGTCAATGTTAAATGCGTTCTTGCACGCAATCCAATTAGACCTCAACGATTCCTGGCTGAAATTTGATTGCTGTACTGTCCATGAATAGCATCAACAGTTTTTTTTTTTGATAAGAGAATTTGTTTCGGTAGGTGAAATAAACGAACGTTATGGGTCTAACGTCGAGAGGTTAGACGTTCGCCATCGCTTTTCGGGCGACCGCCAGTTGTTCTGTTCGTTTTATGACGTTATCTCAAGCAATATTTTGTCAACCGATGTACACCAAAGTCAGCAGCAATTGGGGGTTGAGATGTTCCATTCTTACACATCACAATTTCTACCGGATGACGTCTTTGATTAAGTCGCAAAATGATATGAGGGATTAAATCCAAACGAAAGTCATTGCCTTTTGTCGAGTCGACGTGCATCTATACAAATCAAAGGAGTTTTATGTAAAGTTTTGGTATTTAAATGTTTGCACGTGCAAAACGTGTAAACGTCTTTTTTGACGTTATCTCACAGGTAAGACCGGTTCTAGCGTTAACACAAGGATCAATATCAAGATACAGTACCCTGTAATAGTCAGTAACAAGTTTGACTTAATAACATAAAAGATTTAAGAGAAATGACAAAAAATAGTTGTTGCGTTACTTCTTTCCTCTAGTATATGTATACATTGTCTTAAACAGGTAATTTATCTCATAACTCGATTTAAATCTAAATTAAAATGCCATCCTTAAATGACATCCTTTTGTAAATGAAATAGCCTATTGTTTATCTGCCACTCTTTTTGGACGATCTATATATTCTGTTTTTATTCGGGAGACAGGGCGGAGCCTATTAAACGGTTCATTACATTTAAGCTTGAGGAGAAACAGCCTTCTCGCTTAGCGGTAAATCGTCGGTACTATTGAAAAACATTATAACTACAGCGTGAATCAGGCTGCAGTTACGAGGTTTTATAACAACACATTTTACAATTGCACATTCTTTCAATTTCGAAATGTGTTCATGCTCGTGCCGCACGCTTTTCTCTTATATCAACCAAGGTATCGAGAAGTAAACTCATAGAATAACCTCTTTGCTTAGCCACACCCTGAAATGTGAATAAAAATGAATTATACATCACTGTCAATTTTGGTTTGTGGATTTATAGATTCTACGTTGGGAGTAGCGACCTATCGATTGGCGTTTGGTCAATTCGACACATGTACATACATGTATTATCCATGTCTTTTTGGATGATAGACCAAAAAGTAATACAAAACTATTATCTAATACTATTTGTTTCCAAAAAAAAAATAGCCTATACTATCTAAAGCATGGACTTTTCAGAATTTTCATTAGAAAAGATGCTCTTTCAGATAGAATAAAAGTAAAATTTATGTAAAAATAATTGTGAAATGTCACTATAAACTGAAGCTGTTTTATACGCCATAATTGTAGCCATTATCAATAAAATATGGTTTTATATAGGGTTAATTCACGTTTTTTAGGTCGTTAACATTCGCAGAGGCCCAAGAAATACGTTAACGCCCGACTGCGAAGCTGGAGGGTCGTTTTCGTATTTTGCGGGCCTCTGCGAATGTTAACGACCGAAAAATACGTGAATTGATGCTATTATTGCATAAAAAGCATAAAATTCCAATGATTACTTACCCAAAACCCCTTGATATGTGCGAAAAATGAACCGAGGTGAGATAAGAAAATGTCCGCCATTGTTGTTTTGTTCTGATAAATCTTCCGAGAATTTTTTGTTATGCGTGACGTCGGTAAAACTACGTTACGTCATAATTTGGCGCCAAAAGACGAACGTCTCTTATTTAATGTAAGACGTTGAGAATTTTGCGGGAAAAGAGACAATTGTTTATTTTGAAGGGTCAACTCGAGGATATTTGAGTGCAAAACCGGTCCGATATCGCACGTGAATCTGCCGATTAATGCACGATTTCTCTGGATATCCGCCCGAGTTCTTCTCGTTATTCAATGTCGATAATGGCCCAAAAACACACTTTTTAGGCAATAATTTTAGTTATATTTGATTAGAAATATTACCCAGCACTTTAAAAAGGGAAACACATCGGTGTGCACGCTTCCTTTCTCAGCGTATTGTGTGTGTACGCTTACCATTTTGAATCAGATGTGTACGCTTTCCATTTCGTTAGTTTAATGATCACATCATAATTAACGCTTTTCTGACCAAAACCCTTGGATTTTTAAAGAATATATTAACTAGACGGTACGTGCGTACACAATTTATTCGTGTAAATGGGCTGGTAAAGCCAAAACTTGACAATTAGGACTATAAATGTGAACGCTTCCCGCGTTCGGTTTGCACTTAGAAAAACTTTGGCTCGAATGTTTGAAGAAACCACTGGATTTCGGGCAGAGTGAGTTAGAGCCGGGAATAGCCCTCTCAAAGGCGCGTTACGTGCACTTTATCTCTTCAAAATCCGTAGAGTATAAGCTGAGAAATTAAACAAAACATACCTTGAAGCGGGCGATTTTTCCGTGTGGACGCTTCCAAAAAGTCACGTGGGTTACCCACCGTGTCTATTGATACAGGATTCATTATCACAATGACAGGCATCTGTACAAAATAAACCTTCTTTTAAACAGCTGCATCTTTTCGTGTGGCATTGTGACCTGCAGGAACATTTTGTGAAATCCAGCAGAACTGATGGGGCAGGGGCTTGAGTCATATTATCGGTAACCAAGTTACCATTTCCATCAATGGTCCAACCATTATTGACTGGCGAGGGAAGGTTCAGATATTGCCGTGTAGCATATTTCCATATATATGCTTGGTAATTAACACGTTTTATATGCATACGCAACGAGTCATATGTTGGAGGGAGCTTTTCACTACATAGACCTTTCTTCGAAAAAAGGTCATATCTTGCTTCATCTGTATTGTCTAACTCCTTTCCACAATACAACAAAGAAACAGCTTGGTTGACAGATTTGTTTGCAGTTTCAGAAATGACAATCGGGTCGTTTCCAATATCCATTATTCCCTCCAGAAGGTGTTGATTTTTCTCCAGAACCGAGAACCAACGCTTTTTCCCTAAGCCAAAGAAAGAGCTAGTTGAATCACACCCACTTAAAGCATGAATCACTGGCAGAGCGTCTGACATTTTGTCACCGAGCTCTGACGCAACATTGTGCATTGGAATATATCGTTTGTGGTCTTGAGTGCCGGTTTT
The DNA here is from genome assembly GCA_963680895.1 of Fragum sueziense. Lineage (NCBI taxonomy): Eukaryota > Metazoa > Mollusca > Bivalvia > Cardiida > Cardiidae > Fragum > Fragum sueziense. The sequence goes on from OY804608.1 coordinate 13,134,541, forward strand.
AAAGAACAATTTGATATTTAATATCTTGGCTATTCGTGGACATATAGCAGCAACGTCAGAATCACAAGACCACAGTACAATGTTGTTTACACCAAGTTGTTTCACTGCGTGTTCAATATGCACAAACATACGTGAATCAGCCTCTTCGTGGTCAGACTCAAGTTGTTCTTCTCTATTAAAACAATCTTTGTTTACTCTTAGTGCTCTTCGAGCATCTTTGAAACCGCCACCAAGAAAAACAGTCATATTCACTGGTAAGGTTTCTTTTAGGATTTGCATCAAGTCATTGTAAATGAAATCCGTCAGAACCAGCTTATTCGCTTGATTAGACAGGAATTTTGTTGTCATTTTGGGGATTGGAGTCTCACGCTTTGGGTTTCTTATCTCCTGCATTTGTACAATGCCACGCCGTGATCTCTCTGCTGCCTTAATAGACAGAGACGTTTGGTAATTGTCGCATACTAAAGCTGTGAACTCATACTGCATTTTAAGCACAAGTGACATTACTTTAGATGTCAAATCTCCAAATGACATTGGTTTAGACCTATCACTTAGCAGCATGCGAATCAGCATCGTGAAATCTATTACCAATAGCTGTGGCTGCTCACCATTTGGCAGGGTTTTCTGCGCTTGTTTTCCTTCGAGTAATGACATTGTCACTGATTTGGCAGTTTTTCTCATACTGGAATCCAAGTTGAATAGGGAAAGGGGAACAGGTGTTAGTTCATATTTCAGTACTTTTCTTATATCAACGTCTCTACTTTGAGCTACAACAGCTAATTTACTGAATATTTGTCTGTCTATGTTCATTGACTTGACCGTGTTCGATATCTTTACTGACATGGTCTTATTCATTGAATTGAATGTCTTAACTAGCTTCTTAGGTATTGGGGCCATGAAATCGACAGTACCATTTTGTATTCGATTTTCTACTTTCATTCTATCTTGCCCAATTTTCATTACCATTCCCATATCCGTTTGAACTTCGGGATTTGCGACAACTGATGTTGCGATATTTATAAGTGGCATTTTGTCATCTTCATTTGCATCGTTGTCAACTTCAAACGGATTGACCATTTGTAATTGTACCACATCTACTATTTTCTTTATGGCGATTTCATCTTTTTCCAACCTTGTACTTGATGCTTCTTTGTTGGAACTTTCCTGTGTCAAAAGGAAACAACTCATTTCTTTCATGTTTGTGGTAACTTCTGCTTTGCGATGAGCTATAAGATAAAACTTTTGTAATGCTTCTTCATTTGTATACAGTTGTTTGAATTTACCACAATCTTTGTTTATGGATTGTTCTATTGCCATATCATGCCACACACCAGTAAATGGTTTATCACTTCTATAAACTGCAGAATGCTCTTTCGAGATTATTTCATGAACACCTGGTTTATTTAGTCTTAGTAGGTTTCCTTCTATTACATGTACTGTACCCCATCTTGCATAGTTAGTATGTCCACAAGCAAAGTCATATGGTATCATTTCTGCAAATGTTTCAAGCTCAAGATCTCTGTTCCCACTTCTCTTCGCAGCAATGAAATCTAAAAGCAGCTGCGACAGCTCAGATACGTACATGTTCCAGTACTTGAAGGTGTGGGACAGATTACAACCTTCGGTAGTGAAATCGCGCATCAAGTGGTTCAGATTAGAAGAGTGTTCCATTAGCAAATTCAGAGCTCGACTTACTTCATCACTTTCATTGACACATGACACTTTTGACTTCAAAAGACCCCTTAAAGATATGATATCTTGCGCAATCGTCGACTTTTCTTCGTCGGAAATGTGGATATTGTTTTTATTCAGCCAATTTTCAAATGCATTCCATTTGAGTCTGTTGAATGCTTCATTCATCAACTTATGAAGCCTTACACCTCTGTTGTAAGCTTTGCCTTTCATAATTACCTGCAATGTGCTGGGTCCATATATATTAGCTTCAACAATTATATCTTCAAATCCACTGTCTTCCATAACTCTTCCAACATCACCCATGAAATTCATGGCCCTGTGCATACCACCTATTTCCATTTCATCATCCTTAAACTCATCAAAGTTTCTCCATTTAATCATCTGGGCTTTGCTGTATATCGCTTCATCATATGTCACATATGTCCATAGCTGACCTAAAGACCTGAACATCTTCTGGAAAACTTTCATCATCGTATAGATGGTATTAATTTCTGTTGCCGATGCTGGTATCATCGGACAATACCCTATGACCGTTTTTGGTGCCAACCTCTTCAAGCTTACACAAGCACGGTAAATAGTCCACCCAACCATTTTTTCTTCAAACGGCTCAATGAACATTTCAAAAAGTTTCGACGGCATCAGTCTTAACTCGATAAAAGTCATGTTAACCTCTCGTTCGTGTCTGTGCATTTCAGAACACGATATGAACCAATTAATATCCACTTTTTTGAGAAGGTGTACAGGATTAATTTGTTTTAAATGTATATTTGGACACTCGAGGATCTTGTAAGGCTCAAACTCTTTCAGTGTTTTATTTCTATTTGCAATTTTTTCATCAATGTCAGATGCAAATCTACCTTCAATATTGCCTGAATCTGCTTGGAATAACACCATATTTACAATATCTAGGTGCTTCTCATCAATAGACTCTGTTGCTCGGTTGAAGTTATCTCCTGCTGCTCTTAATGCAATACCAGGAATCATATTTGAAGGAATTAATATTCCGTCTTTAGTCTGTTGCTGTCTTGCCCAAGACGTGTCTATACGCTCCACCTCCTCATAACTGACACCATGACCATTTTTATTAATGAGGGACACAACATCTTTAGATTGGGTAAGTTGATGTACTGCTAGGCTAAGTCCGACATGTTTTGGTGTTCGGCACTTTCCGCGTGATCCAACATATATAATATCTTGACACAGAGACAATACTTTCTGATGTAAAGTAGGATTCATTTTCCTTACCTCATCCATTGTAAACTTATCAGTCGCTATAAAGTCATCAGATAGAAGCAAACATGACATAAATGAATACATTTTGTCTGAAACCACATTCTGTTCACGTTCTAAACATATATCAGCAGGGTTCAGAGGCTGAGTTTCAATCCCTTTACATTGCTTTCGTTCATTCCTTAGAATCAGAGCTGCATGATACAATATATTGGATGCCTCTATTGGAAAATCTCTTTCAGAGGACGAGGCTTCTTGAGTTCTAATTATTTGCGCTAATTGCAATTCATGTTTCAGCTTTGCTGCTGTATTTATTGCGTCATCTAGTTTCAAATCTCTATGAACGACGATGTTTGGTTTACCTTGACTTTCAGATGTAACTATTCTAATATCCTGACTATATTGTTTCTCAATTTTTCTTTTCAACTTATGTGCCGAATAATCACATAAGTCATCCTTACCTGCCATCTCTTTCATAGTACTACTGTATCTATCTACTAAATCAGTAATCAGAAAAGCTTTTCCCGCTTTTAATTCCGGTAAAATGGTGTCCATAAGCCTCACAAGTGCTTCATTGTACAAATTTTCATCCTTAAAAACATGGCCCTTTCTAATGTATCTGCTGTGACAAGCTTTGTGATATTTTGCTCCATTGTGGATAAGTTTACGATATGAGCCAACTTTACTATCCATATCAATATCCCCCTTTTCTCTAGCTCTCTGCTCTAATGTCTTACAAAAATCATCTGTAACAACTCTTAATAAAGTTTTATCTTTTTTGAATGACTTTTGTTCACAAAAGAGACACAGTTCTTTCCAATCGAAAATTCGTTTGGCTCTTTTAGAACTCGATGGCCCGACTACTGTTTCACACGACAACTTTTGGTCTTCCAATCTATTCATGTGATATTAACTTGTGAATGTGCTATAACAACTTTTGTGCCAAAACATGTCACCTGTTTGATTTAACGTAGGCTCGTTTGAATCGCCATATTCAACCAGCGATTCAAAGTACTGGTTTACGGAAGAATCACCATTCTCTTTTCTATTTAGCAATGCACGGAGAAAAGTTTGAATACCTTTTGGCGACGCCTTTCTTATCGAGTCCATGGTTTCTTCTTTACATATGACGCATTTCGAAGCAACCCCCGGAACAAGTTTGCGTTTCTTTGCCGGCCGTTTTAATCTTAAAGGACTAACATCCATACTTTGTATTCGGTCAGACCAGTATTGAAAGCAGAGACCCTTACCTTACCTCAATTGAACAGAATTGCCCCTTTATATGAGTAAGATGCTTATGAATTTTAAAAAAACATTGTGAGAAATAAAACGATGTTTATTGTCTGCAGTTTTCTACGTATCTGACTGAAACCAATTTAAAATGCTGATTGAAAGTCATTAAATAACGCTCACAGTATTACTCTGAGACAATTAAATATGCCGTTAAAAAACAAAAGTGAAGGTATAAGATTATTGCAAAACTATTTGAGCCGGGATATGGAAAAAGGACCGTAATAGTATTTGAGACTTACGCTCAGTCTGGTCAAGAATCATGCTGTTTTCTGAAATAGCTTGTTCATCACCTATAGCAAATGTAAGAGAGTAATATAGATCCTGATCAGCCTGCATTTTTGCAAACGATAATGGCATTTTGCAGTATTCTGAAATGCTTCAACAGCCTCTTTTCCAGACCAAAGCTCATTTATATAACACAGATATAGGCTTCATAACAGAACAATGCAAATAGAGACCAATTTTGTCAAGTAAACAATGAAGTAAATTCGGACAAACAATAGTATTTAGTCTGTATCAATTCTAAAACGTCGCAACTACAGCTTGATTTAACCTTTATTTACGAGATTCTATTAGCCTACACTAACGACGACTTATCAGATTATAACAGTAAACACATTCTATTTTTAGCATAAGATTCATTGCTATTGTCATCTCAAGTCAATCTCTTTTTCCAGCCAATAATCGCGTGTCCCTAGCTTTTACCATAATACATTGTTTGGCAATGTAAAATCACATTTTATCAAATGACAGAGCCACAGATATGAGGGTGAAATGGCTTTTCAGAATACATATATTTCATTTTTATTATTCACCAAACCCTTTATTGTGGATATCCATTAGAATTGTCTCATCAAGACCATTCAAATGGGTACCCACAACATTGGGCTTGGATTTGAAATAACAAAGTTACAACGCATTTACCCCCTCTTATCTGTAATTCTGAAATAATCCATCTTTTATTTAAATACAGATAATCGCAGTCATGGAATGAAAAATGTCTAAGAAATCAAAGTCTCGTTAATTAGCAAAATCAGACAATTTTTTTGACTTCTTATTCATCATATTTCCTGACAACCATAGGCCTAAACTCTTTACCAAGGATTCGTTTCAAATGTTTTTGAAAACGCGAATTTCATTAAGTTACAAAAGGTCAAGCACACAACGTTTGGGCGATGAAAGACGTACAGACGGTCGGACAGAGAAAATGAACAGTAGAATTCGTTAATGTTTTCTTGAATTAAATCCTTCTACATTATTTCGTTCAGTCTTTTTCGATAATCTGGGTGCAAAATGGGGATTTATCCCAATTATCTGCCAATAAATAAACTTTTATCCTTTTTCGACAGAAAACTTCAAATTTTCAAAAAAATGAACCAACTTGCGGACATGTATTGAAAGTGTTTTTATCAAATGACATGTCATGTTAGAAATTTAAAAACATTTCCGGGTACTTGGCAACGCATTCGCACAATTTTTAAACAGATCTATGACTTTTTGGCTTTTTTACGCCATCTCAAAGTAGTAGGGGGTAGACATAGCTTAAAATGGTGGGTGGGGTAAGGAAAATGGTAGATTTCTCAGAAATCATAATGAGTCTTGGTATAAGAAAATTATAATCATGTAGACCAACCAAATATGAAATCTTTCCATAAAAATAATTCATCAATTCGATAAAAACGACAGGATAAAAACGAATTCTAATGACTACTATTCAATCTAAATTTTAAGTGGGTGGGGTAAGAAAATTGGTTGTAAAAAAAATCTGCACCACTTTTGATGATGGCATCCACCCTAATCAAACGTCCCAATGAACCTACAATCGCCTGGTACCAACAGATTTCTTCTGGACGATTGGTCCAAAAAAAATTCATTTTTGCGGGACGGGCCCCTAGACTAATGCCAAGTTTCTCTGACGCATGAGCTTTCCATACACGCAGGTTCATTTCCATAGAACCAGATATGATGTATTTATCGCCTAATGACCATTTGACCACTTAACCGACACTTAACCCTTTCCCTGCTTTTGATGTCCCTATTAGAAAAGGCTTTGGAAAACATTGAGACAAAAGAAGAAACTGCTAATAACTAGCAGTTTCTCCTTTTGCCTCAATATTTTCTGAGTAAAATTTTACACAAATGTTATCGTTATCAACATTTACATTGTAGTTTGTGGCAGCTTTCAAATAAGAAAACCCTAAAATTTTGTTGTTTGGGAAAGGGTTAAGTCGACGTCCGAATGCCTAGAATAGCCACCCTATTCTACAAATAGTCGCGCTAAAGTAAAAGTAATGTATCAACTTACGATGCCAAGTTTCTCTGACGCATGAGCTTTCCATACACGCAGGTTCATTTCCATAGAACCAGAAATGATGTATTTATCGTCTAATGACCATTTGACTGTGGTAACTCTCTGCATTCTTTTTGTGTGATAAACCTCCCTGCAATGTAATAATGTTAAATATTTTAGAACAAGAGATGTTTGTAAAACATATATGCCCCCTCAAGGGCCGACCTTTAACAATTGGAGCTGTCCTATGGTAGTATTTCATAAATTATTTAAATACCCAAAGCGAAATAACTCCACAAATATGATTGGCACATATACATTTTTTGTACACGGCACTTTTCCATAATGAGATCTATCCACCTATGAAGTTTCATGAATCTACCTTGCATACGTTTTGAGTTATGTTCTGGACAAAAATTAAGTAATGAACCAGATATGATGTATTTATCATCTAATGACCATTTGACTGTGGTAACTCTCTGCATTCTTTTTGTATGATAAACCTCCCTGCAATGAAATTCAAGTGTATTAACCCAATCCCAAACGGCATATTCAGCTGCAGACAACAAAATTGTGTCAAGAAAGATAGGATTTGTGTACAATTTAGTACACAAGACATTGAAACAAATCACCATTTTCTTCTTTTGCCTCACTGTTTACAAAAGCTTGATCAATTAGATGTGTCAACTGGTGTTATTATTTGGGAAAGGGTTAGATCATGATGCAGACCAGTCTAAGCAACAGATAAGCCTTAACTCTTTCCCAAACAAGACATGGTTTTGATAACCCCAAAAGAAAAGGGTTGGAAAACCAGCATTTTCTCCTTTTGCCTCAATATTTTTGAGTTGTATTTACACAAATCCTGTCTTTACCAGAGATGATTTTGATGTCTGCAGCTGCTTTCAATCCAGGTCATTTGATAAAGAGTTAACCCTTTCCCAAACAACAAAATTTTAGGGTGATCCACTTCAAAAACTGTAAAAACAAGAGTTGTCCGGGGACAACATAGCTCGCCTATACGGGAGCTTGTCACAACTAGAAAGACCTGAAGGTCTTGAGTCGCTCCACAGGCCTGGAAATTTGTAAATATTTAATCCAGTTTTTACTAGATTGTTCAAAACTTGTTAGGAGAAAAAATGAAACTAAAACTAAATGTTTGCCATTTGGAAAAGGGTTAAAGGAACAAGCAAAAATTCCAGCTTAGGTAATGATACTAGCAATGAAAGTTTTCCTGATCTTAATTTATTGATCAATTACTCCTTTATATTCTATGTTCTTACCAGCTTCTTCCGTAATTGTAGTACTTGAAGCAAAAAAAGTAAAACTAGATGACATTTGGGAAAGGGGATAAAATTCTAGCTTTGGATGATACTAGCAATGAAAACCTTCCTTCTTAATTTACTTTCACGATAAAGGCTTTGAGTTTTAAAACAATGTAGAAAATGCTTGTGACAAGCAATTTCTGCATTTTATAAAATTATTTCTACCCCAACAGACCAAAAATTGTAAAATTCCATTCACATGAAATTGTCGGTCATCTGCAAGCTCCCATTTAGACCTGCTTAAAATCTTGCCCTCTGGTAATGAGTTAACACCATTTGGAGGCAGACTGTACTTTCAAGTACATGTACACCTTTATCATAAGTATCACTAGGAGATAAACCCTTAAACCAGTAACCCTTACATCTATTTCACACTTAACTCAATAGCTTACAAGTTTATTTTGTCTCATTTAAATAAGCACATAATTCAAGATGTGAAATTCTGATCAAGCTGAAATTACACTCTGGCAAGATCTTGGGGTCACAAACATTCTGACCAAATTTTGTCTTGATTGGTCTATATTTGCGACTGCAAAAGTGACAAGAAGAAAGCAAAGGAAAGGGGTGGAAATTCCAGCTTAGGATTATACTGGCAATGATACATAGTTCATAAACAGGCCCGTAGGAAGCAATTTCATATTGGGTGGGCTCAAGCCCCTGTGTCTGAATATTGGGGAGGGGGGGGCTAAATTGAATTTACCCTACATTTTCAGTGTAAAATAAGGAAAATTCAGCAATTTTTGCCAACATGGGGGGGGGGGGAAGAGGGCTTAGCCCCCCCCCCCAGCCTTCCTGTTTCTACGGGCCTGATAAAATTGCTCAATGAACAATAAAAACTTAGGACATAGGCATGCCCTAAGTGTTTTTTTCATCTACAGCTAGTTTAACCATTTCCACACAAAAACACTTTTTGTCGCCCCTTAAGATAACAACTTTGACACAAGGTGGAAAATGAAGAAATTGCACCTGACAGATTCCATTTAAGAGAGTGTAAAAAGTTCCCAATGAATTTTTTTTTTTTTTATTAAAAAAATGCAGTTTTTGCATTTTATATGACAAGACTATTATAATATAATGTGAATAAAATGAAAATTAAAATTCTATCATGTTTAGTTTGCTTTTAATTCAAATTTTAAATTTCAGGTTGCAAATGTCATTCTTTGACGGAATATTTGACGGAATTTTTTATGTTCGCAACTTCAGAAAGTTTAGAAATTTATATGATAACCTTCAATAAAATTACTGCCAAGTTATTTATGTAACAAATTATTGAAAACTTGATCAGAAGAAAGTATTTTTTCAGCAAATAATTTTACAAATACAGATTTAAGTAACTTTTTTTAAGTTGATAAAGTCATTTTTTGACAGATTTTTTTTTGCCAACATAACATTTTGACGGAACAAATTGTTGCAAACATAATTTTCGACAGACCTAACATAACATTTTGACGGAACAAATTGTTGCAAACATAATTTTTGACAGACCAGTTATATGCTAACATAATTTTTTGACTGAACAGTTTTGCTCACATCATATTTTGTTGGAAAAAATCTTCTGCATGCTGAATAGGCAGAAATACATCTGGGGACTCACTAAGAGCTTTATAATTTAGCAGAAAGATGTAAATTAACAGCACTTGCTTGTACTTTTTAACAATTATGGTAATGGTGCTTTATCCCTGTATGTGTTTAATTTTGTGTTGTTAACTCTGCTTTATGTACCTTTTGACTATTAACATCCCTCTGTATAGCATGCTCACTTGCTTGTAACATAGCTAGAAGGGTGGTGGTTTGCACATGACCATATTAGTCATTAACCTGGGGGGTTCAAGTGAGAAGCAGAAGAAAACTCATGTATACAGCACCTGTAGTCCATGCAATTGATTGGCCTAAAAATGTCAAATTTATAAAATTGGTTAAATTTCACACAATTGTTGATTAAATGAGATATATATGCCAGTGGAAGAGGACTATTTTAAGCCTAAACAGTTTTCATTTTACCAAAAAAAGTTTTAAATAACTCTTTCACTGTGTTTACTTTGTTACTAACAAAGTAAATTTCATGATCAAAAAATTTAGAATGACACAAAATATAGACCTTTATGTTTAAAGTAATGCAGTACATCCTGATCACATTAAAACAATTTTATCACACTTTCTAAATATGTTCTTTTTTCATGTAAAATTGGCCAAACAGTTGCATGGACCTTTAAGCCTTTCCCAATCAAGACCGGGTTTTGACGTCCCTAATAGAATAGGCTTGGGAAAACATTGAGACAAAAGAAGAAAATGCTAATAATCAGCATTTTCTCCTTTTGTGTCAATGTTTTCTGTGCTATATTATTTACAAATTTTACCGTTAGCTACACCAATTCTGTCGTCTGCAGGAGCTTTCGAATTGAACCACCCTCAATTTTGGATGTTTGGGAAAGGGTTAACCCTTCACCAGATGCTTACATTTTGGACTGTAACAATTTGAAAGCATTAGTTAGCAGATGACAAAGTAAATGTGGAACCTGTATCTGAAAGGATAGAAAACATTGTGATAAGAAGAGAAAATGCTTGTTACGAACATTTTCTCCTTTTCCCACAAATTTTCAAAAGCCTTCAATCACAGACCCGTAAAACAGGGCTTATCTGGGAAAGGGTTAAGACTAGCTTCCCTTCCTAGTATTTCTATAATTACTATCTTTGCATGCTCGCTTATTTGAAATCCTTTACAAAGTCGCTAAGTTCAGTCAAGAACTTGAATCACTCATTAAATGTAGATTTAACGTCTCAAGCGCAGGTTCATACTTTATAACAAGTAAACATTTCTGTGATGGACACAACTGGACAAGGTGATTTCTATAGATACTCCCTACCAAACTCTTTTGGTGGAGGCACAATGACACAATTTAACAAAGGTAAGGTTAAATGGATCAATTTATTTCAATCAACTCTTAAAACAATCAAATTTCAACACTTGTAAGTCCATGAGGAATAAATCTTGTAAAGGAATCTTCTTAGTCTATCTTTTCTAAATGGTGTGTCCAGCTTCTGAAACAATAAAATGACATCTACATGTATAATATGCATATTTACGAATACATGCATAATAGGTTTTAAACTACGGGTTATTGTAGATGTCACAATGAGAGATGGGCCAGATTTATCCATTAACCAGAAAACATCAACATCATTTGACATCATTTTTTTTCGACCCATCATCTCAATTACTGGGGTTCCACAATGGCTATAACATCTAATGTAGACTTGCTTCTCATTTCATAGTTTCTATGCATGTACCAACATGTTAGAAGTGTCAGAGACTAATTATTGGATATCACTTTCAGATAAATAAACAGAAAACATTAAAAGTCAACAGAAAGTTTGAATTCTTTACATGTGTAAATAGCTATTCCATGTCTATGTAAAAAAAATTGTCTGTGTTTGACATAGTATGCTTTCGACTAGAAGTACTTTTTCAACTTAATTGTACCTGCAAAATGATAAAGTAGTCGTGTTCCAACCGTTGTAATGTCTGGTGGGGGAATTCTTTGGTCTACATCACTTGACAGCACAGTGTGTTTAGTGTCATTTAGCGTCCACATGTTCTGCCTCCCCTTCTTAAAAAACTTGACCCACGGCCAACTGTCCACCTGTTGGAAATTTTCATAATTAGTATCATTTATGGAGTGCAGGACCAAAAATCCCTTTGTCAATTCTCATTGGCGGACGGATTTAAAAGAAAGATAGGCCATACTAGTTGATCAGTCATATTATCAAACCAAGGCATAGTTAATTAAAATAAGTGTAAACTCTTATGTTACTATTAAAGACAATAAATTTATATTAACTTGACACTTATCCTTATTTTGATGTATACATTTTTATCATATTTTTTTGGCTCTGGTTCAAAATGAATAAGTATTTAGCAATACAGATAAACACTTAAAATTACTAGTAATTAAATATAGGAAAATAGTCAAGCATCAACAATATATATACAAATACATCATCGAGTGCATGTCTCTATATTTAATTTACAAATATATATAAATACAAATTGTAACTGCAAAACATAGAACCTTTTACCTGATATACAGTTTTGAGTATATTTTCACCTGGAAACATCTGGTGCAAATTATAATAGATTGGGGAAAACAATTCTTTAATTTTCTGATAGAAAAAAAAAAACATTGCGGGAAAAGGAAAAAAATGCTCATTAGAGCAAGATTTCCTTTTTTCACAATGTTTTCAAAAGCCTCTTGCTTGTGATGCATCAAAGTGTGTCTATATCAGGTAAAGGGTATACAAGAAAAGAAACATGAAACTGCCAGTAAAGTAAATAGTAAAGTTCTTTCCAAACTAAAACACATATGAGCTGGGCAATTTGGTTGGTATGGTTCCTGATCTTTTAGTGCATCCCCACAGCAGTATGAAAATTTACAATAGGAAAAGTCAAATTTGTCATTGGCTAAGTCTTAAGAAGTATTTTAGTGATCAATAAGGATCCTGATCAGGCTGCACACATGCACAAGCTGATTTGGATCCTCAATATTGGAAAAAGGTTGATTGTTTTGCACAACACGGCTCTTATGTACAACAATTTAATAACATCTGAACTGTAACCTTTCCACCACTTACAACTGCAGGTATGAAACATTTTCCATGTTTCACTATGATGTACTCTCCACTTTTATACCTGTAATGTTGATAGTTTTATAAATATATATATAACAAACAAAATGGCCCGTAAATATACATACATGTACTTGAAACACTATGCATTGTTTTTGCTTTTTAACTCATTATCACTCTGAGCAATTATGAACTTTTCCAATTTGAAAGATTCTGCAAACAACAAATTCTGTGAAAAACTGCTTTGTATTTTCTGATGGGAAAAGGAGAAATTGCAAATCCTGGTCAATTTCTCCTTTTGTCACAATTTTTTGAATAGAAAAGGGTTAATACAATTACCTGTTATCAATTTGAGTGTTGTAAGAGCCATTATCATCTACAACAGACTCATCATCAGGACCAGGAGGACACTTGGGAGACTCGTCACTTCGGCCAGGACACTCAGCAGACTTGTTACTGCAATCAGGAAACTCGGGAATATCACTGCGACCAGGAGGACACTCGTCACTGCAACCAGGAGGCTCGTCACTACAACAAAATTGCAAGTTCTAAGTCTTACCCATGTTTATCACTAATGTCAATAAACATTTATTACAAACAAAATCAACTAGTGTTAATCCAGTCTATTCTTCTCTGAGATTTTATTAGATGTGTTTAATACAATTACCTTATATCAATCTGAGTAATGTAAGAGCCATCATCATCTACAGCAGACCCATCAGCATGACCAGGAGTACCCTCAGGAGACCTATCAGTGTGACCAGGAGGACCCTTGGGAGACTTGTTACAGCGACCAGGACACCCAGGAGACTCATCAATGCGCTCAGGAGGACCCTGTTGTATGGGGGTACCTTCAGGCGTGTGGATGCTTGAAGACCTATGCAATGAGACATCATTAATATAATGAAATGAAAAGTCTGTGATCAGCATTGATCAGTTCAAATTCAAGGAAATCAATTTTATTCTACTGTAAGTGTAATAATGAATACTTAAGTTCAAACACAAAAGCCCTGTCCACAAAGCATGGCCCTGTACTTTCTTCAGAGCTGGATATTTTTTAAATGCATACTAATTTTCTAATTCATAGGAAGAAATCAATGTAAAACTTGATAATGTACGCTGCCCTTGGTTTGTTGGGTTTTATGCTGTATTCAACATTATTTCAGGCATGTAACGGCAGTCGTTTTACCTACTTACACTATTCCTGGGCATGCTTAGCCTTTCTAAGCAGTTAACCAGTACCAAGTGCACATACTTAGTAATGGAATTAAACTTACAGAGTATCGAGGATGGTGTCCATCAGGGTATCATTCAGTGATAAATAAGCATCTTCTTCACTGAAAACGACGTTGTCAATCATGTCACTCATATCTGGATCTTCTATCGTATCAGAAAGGTATGGAAGGCATACAATTGGCAAAATGGGCACAAAGTGGTTCGGAATCCAGTTTTGTGGTTCCATATCCATTCGGGTGGATGTCCACATTACTGTAACGCTTTGTTCAATTTTGTCACCTTGCCTCGGGAGTATGTTTCTATTCAGCACCTGCACCACACAACTCGAACCAATGTTTGGATACACTGAAGAAATTTTCTTTTGTAAAACAGAGCTTAAAGCAAATAGCTGCCATATGCCCATGTATTCAGATCTTTTACATATTTTTACTGTCTCTTCTTTAAAGATTTCTTCAGTGACTGATTTGGTTATTTCACTACCAGGTACATATTGTTCTGAAAACATTGTGTATGTTTTAGCGAGGACTTTAGATTCTTGTGCCGGAAAGTTTTCACCTCTGTTTAAATAACTGTTATCAATGTACAAGTCCAAGTTCAGACACAGTTCAATAGCTATTCTCACTCTCATCTCTTCATGTGCGCTTTCATCGCCAAATAACAATATGCTACCTGTTCTGGGCAAACAGTTGCCGTCAGCCATCACATTCACTGGCAACATTCCTCTGTTACTGATTTCTTCTGGAATAAGTGTCTGAGCGATTTGGTCAGCTGTGTATTTCCCGCTTTCAAAACTAAATTGACTATCAGTTGTTTCTAATGGATACTTATCATTTATTTCAATATGAAGGACTGAGCATACTTCCTTTAGTTGTTCAAATCCGTTTGATCCTGATAGTTCCATCATGGTTAATAATGAACTAAAATACTGCTGACGTTCATTCTCAGCATTTGTTTTTTCAGATTGTCCTGTCTCTGGCGATTCTTCCGACTGTTTGACTTTTTTACCTGCCTTTGTATTTTCTTTTGGTTGCCTTGCTTTATCTGCCTTTGGTTTTTCTGATGTGGACTTCTTTGTTCCGCTTGCTCGAGATTTAATTGACTTTGTCTGCTCTAAGAGGGTCTTCTCTTTATATGAGTTCACATACTTTGAATTCAAACAATCAAGGCTGCCTGCTTCACATTTCATGCAAAAACATGACAGATTTCGAGCTTTGAACGTGTTTCCAGTTTGAAGATTAACTATTTGGTGGATTTTACGAGTATCCTGCACAGTCTTTGGTTTCATTATGTCTGATCTTACCCTGTCTATTTCACCTGATTTCACTAAATGAAATGTTCTTTTCGAAAATGGCGAGTCTGATTCTAAATTTTTCTTACAATATTGGTACAGATCTTGTGCATTATTAATAATGGCCTGATTAGCTACAATAGCCCTGTCAACACAGCGATTCACAACACCCATTTCAGCATCACACTCACTCTTGCCATGTTCCGAGCCAAAGTAATTGCGATTGATAACATCCCTTGAACCTGCTAATTCCGCAAACGGCCCCTTGCTCTTATACTGCGAGCTGCAGCCATCACTGAAGATAATTTTTCTGTTTGGTTTGCAGTCTCCGAGTTTCTTTTCAATTTCTGGATAAACTATCTCCTGAAAATGCTGTACTGAAAAATGATCATGTTCATTATCTTCTGAAATCACAATGCTTGCATTTCTAACAAGACCAGTGTCTGACTTGTAATATGTAATGATAGGGTGCATGGTGATTTGGCCTGCTGTATAATAAGCTCCTTTGATCTCATCTTGGTATTTGACCTCCCGATTCTTCGCAAAGTCCATAACTTGTAAAATGTCACCAGTGGGAAGATGGTTCTTGATTTGATTGAACTGAGCAATTTGCCAATGTGCTGTGTGAATGTGTTGGAAATAGCTAGTTCCTTGCACTGGTCTCTTAAGATCATGCTCAAGAAACTCCTCCAAGCATTCCTGCTTCTTGCCTCTCTTCGTCACAACCATTCTCTTGCGTTTGCCATTTTCTGTTTCTCTATGCTCCCATCTTGTCCATGATAGTTGTTTATCATCTGGGATGGTACCATAATACTGATTCAAAGTATCCATATAGTTCTTGCAATCACTACATTTACCATTGATGCAGTCAGGTTTGTGATATCTTTGGCCATCACGTTTTGGGCAGAGCATAATATCCAGAACATCAGTTTCACATGTTTTTTTCTTGTCCGTGTCAACAAGGGCTCTACTCAGACAAAGCATTTTGTAACGGACATTGATGCAATAGACACAACAACAAAATTCTCTATCAGAAACCCTTAACAGACGAACATTCTTTGGCCGCAATGCAGCAAACTTGCCAAAGCTCACCTGCTTTGTTGGATTTTCAGCTTGGTATTTTGAATAAGCAGCTTTTAATGATACCTGCATGGCATACCCAGGTCCCTCTCTTGTTGCATACCTTTTCCCAGGCAGGACTCTAGAGATATCTTCTCGTAAAAAAAATCTCTGAACTGAATTTCCATCTACATGAGATTTTCTTTTCATTTTTCTACCTTTACATGCGCTATGTCTTGTTCTATATTTTTTTGCTACACTCAGCGCTAACTTAATGACAGAGGATGACTTTGAACTTTTCAGTACTTGTTTTAGAGCCTTTCTTGCATGCTGAACTTTAGAACTTGAATTTAATGTTTTCATCTGGCTAAGAGCTTCTACCTTCCTTGGTGATACTGTGGACAGCAAATTATCAACAACTTTTGCAAATTTTGTTGGTGATTTAGGCAAACTTTTCCTTACTTTTGACGTGATATTATACTCTGTCTTTTTGGATGTAAACGGACTTCCTATTGGACTCTCTACTGTCCTTTTTGGTGTTGAACATGCAATCAGTTTAGCTGCTTCTTCTTTTCTTTTCTTTTGTTTTCTCTCTCTGTCCTTCTTTCTTACCCACATCTTTTTTTGCCATGACATTTCCTCCCTTTCTTTTCGTTTTTTTTGTCTGTTGTACTCCCTTCTGGTTTCAATCATGTTTCTTGTTTGAGGTTTAGTACTAGGTGTTGGTTTTTTTACTGATCCTTGTTCTTTCTTCCTCTGCATATACCTGTGGATATGTTTTAAAATGTTGTTGATTTGAGTTTATGCTTAACAAGAG
Organism: Fragum sueziense; assembly: GCA_963680895.1. Lineage (NCBI taxonomy): Eukaryota > Metazoa > Mollusca > Bivalvia > Cardiida > Cardiidae > Fragum > Fragum sueziense. The sequence continues at coordinate 13,151,394 of OY804608.1, forward strand.
TGCCATAGTCACAATATACGCCGCCACTTTGTCAAAGGGCTATAACTCTGTGACAAATTAAGGAACCAGATCGTGCAAACGATATACACATCTCCTCTTGGTAATAAAGTTTCATATCAAGTTTCGTTGAATTCAAGCCATTACTTTCTGAGAAATAGCCGGACAAGTAAAGTGTGACGGAAAAACGGACGGGACGGATGGACCGACAGACGGAGATGACGCCAATATATGACCGCCTCCGGCGGGTATAATAATAAATAAAAAAGTTTTCTGACGGACTGACAGGTCTACCCTACTGATTTTGAAGCCATTACCGTAAACACACTTATTTTCTAAAACTTCAAATTTGTCATATACATGCTCCCCGAATAAGGCATTGTCACTAACGTAAAGCTAACAAACATTAAGCCCCCTTTTTCCACGACATATTTTCATACGCAAATTTTAAACAGTTTATGGTTGAGGGCATCTGATTTGCTACTCAAATATGAAATTTCATCAAATTCTGACCATAAGAGTAGGAGAAATTAGTGAAAAACTGTTTTTACCCTAAGTCCCCTTTTTCCGTGACAAGGCATCAAATCCTAAAACCGGGAAAAGTGCATCGGCATTATATCATAAGGAGTTCCCATGGTAAGTTTCATTTGATTTGGGCCAAAGTTTATGGAGAAATCGCTCCGGACGGACGGATGGAATGACGGACGGACAAAGCGTCGGCTATACATGCTCTCCCTTCAGGGAGCATAAAAAGGTTCAAAATTGCTCCGAGTGGTAATGGGTTTGAGTAGACAACAGTAGATCTTACTGACCTTTGTTGTCTGAGCCTTTGCATCTCATTCTGATGTGCCTTTTTGGCTTTGGCTTGCTCATTTCCTTTTTTCTTCTGTAACTCTCTTTTTAACTCTTCGCGCCTCTGCCTTGCTCTTATCTTCTGTTTTTCCAGGTAGATCTTATAACCTTCTGGATCTTCTATTTTCTTTTTATTTCTCGAAAGGGTAGACTTGCTCTTTCCTAAAAATGAAACATAGAGATCTGTCACATGTACATACCTGGTATATGTTGTACAGTGAAGGCCTCTATTGCTAAGGAAATGATGAGAAACTAATTGTTTTCTCTCACCTGACATAATTTACAACTTCCAAATGTGTGCCATTAAGCCTGACCAATCTTCCTGTTGCTGTGACCGTTTAGATTTGTACATGTACTATTACAGTTTGTTAATAATTTAACATACTTCGTAACTTTCATGAATTTAAGAGTTTGCAATTATTTCTAAAAGATGTTCACATACAATTTAAGGCAGTAATACAGGCCTGTATCTGTGTTTGTGAGTGAACATTGTCAAAGATAACTTCACATGTGGACCGAAGTTATTTTATGAGGCAAAATATTTCAATCAAATATAGTGATCCAAAGAATATTAATACTGTTTTACCTGTCTTATTGTCAAAACTTCTGTCATTAACTTCCATTTCCATTCGATTACCCCGTCTCTGTCTATGAGAAGAATCTGAAAAAATTGAAAGTTCCAAGTTTATTTGGATTTTTGACAATGGTATTAATATGGGCAGTGGCAGAGCCAGGAATTCACAAAGAAATAATGATCTTCAAGACGGGCAGTAATCACGTGACTTTGTTATGATATGTTTTCTTAACAGAAAAAACAAAAACACTCGATTTGTACACATTTTTCTTAAATCTTAATTTAAATACTTTACTCTCTGCATTGAGATATATATACCAACATATCCGCCTTACCTTTCGATTTATTTTGATACCAAGATCTTCCCTCAATTCCATGTAAAAGCTGAGAACATTCGAACAAAGTGTTTTTTTTCTGATCGTTTTCTTTCGAATCATTTGGTTCGAATGTTCTCAGTTTTTACAGGGAATTAAGGGAAGATCTTGGTATGAAAATAAATCAGAGAGTACGGCGGACATGTTGGTAGGTATCTCAATACAGAGTAGAAAGTATTTACAATAAAATTAAAGAAAAATTGTACTTGCCGAGTGTTAAGAAAACATATCATAACAAAGTCATGTGATTACCGCCCGTGTTAAAGTTAGACTTAGTTTTGTTAATATAAAAATTTCAAATTGTGCGTGTGTGTTTAAAGAGGGATGGGGGTGGGGGACAATGATCACCAACCCATTACTGGATATGTCCTTGAATCTTTTCAGGATTTTGTTGACATTTTTTTAAACAACTTGACTTCTGTCAAAAGCTGACGTTCACAACCTTAAGGTCACCATTGGTTGTGCAATATGCTATTTAGTTTCAAAATTGACTCAATTATTGAGCAAACCAATTTTAATTCTTAAATAAAACATTAAACCACTTTTCTAACAGGAAAATACAGATTGTTAAGCATTTGTCTGTCAAAATGACTTTAGCGATTTTATGAGAATGAAATTCACCACATTGTTCTGTCAGGACATGACGTTCACAATGCAATATCTGTCAAAAGGGTGACATTCACAACCTTGTTTGTCAGTTGTGTGTGCAATGGTGGAAAAAGTTTCAAAAAAATCTGGTTAAACCAAAACAATAAAAAATTAAAATAAAAAAGAACTGTGCCCTTCTTGCAAGATAAAAAAAGGTTTTGAAGCCTTCGTGTCAAAATGACCTTATGTCCGTCATGATATGACGATCGCGATATAATATCCGTCAAATACTGACATAATTAACAGAAATTTCCGTCAAATTCATACGTCTGCGACCATATTAATCCGTCAGAAAATGACGTTCATTCATGCGAGGTGGTAGTTTTCATAAACAAACAACGATGACCTTGGCGATCACTCGTGACCGGCAATCAAATGCACTTCCAACCTTACATACAGTATTTCAGCGTCAAAAAATGGCTGCAATAGCTAAAATAATACATCAATGGACTAGGTCATTATTTGCGAATGTCAAATAAAATTGACAGACATGATAAAACTTCAAAAATCAAACCTTACTATTGACGATTTCCTCCTCCGTCCACCATGTTTATCATTCGGCTTCTTTCGGATTTTACGGCAATGAGTAATGGGAGTTAAGAAGGGAAGTAACTCTCCTGGCAGCTAGGACGATTGGTCGAACGTCAACGAATGTTTTTGACAGATATTATGTTTGCAAAAGATTTTTTAAAAATATTTCTTACATGAAAATAGAATAAGATTTATCGATGGTGTAACTGTTTAACACAGATAAATTGTTTCTGTCTAACAAAGATAGCGTGTTTTAACAGCTTATAAGCTTGACTTTCTTCAAAGTTTGTAAACGTCAGATGACTGACGGACAAGCAATACGATACATCCCGAAAATGAATTTATAAAATTTCTTTCATTGATCAAATTTAGCAACACAAAAGGTTATTTTTCAGTATAAAAAAAGATTAAATATCAGTGTCAACCGATACTTACACAGGAATTCAGTCTTTGAATGAAAAAACGAACAACCTTAGGAACATGGTGTAATCGCCGGGATATAAATTCCGTCAAACTAACGTCATTTCGTGCTATAAATTTGGATTTTTTTCCCTCAAAATATCAGAATAATAAAAATTAAACAATTTTAATGAGAACTCTGGACAAAAACACTTATTTACCAGGCATAGTAAATAAAGGTTCATTACAAGATCTTTCAAATTTTAAGTTGAAAAAAATTGACGGACACAATGACGTTTTTTCAAATTTAATTTGGAATCTGTCACCTGACTATCAATTTCTTCATTTTCCACAATATTTTCTACCCCAATAGACCAAAAAATGTGAAATTCCATTAACCTGAAATTGTTGTCTGCAAGGTCTTGAATTTAGTCTAGCCTAAAATTTTGCCCTCTGGTAATGGGTTAACTTATATCACATTTTCTTTCAAACAACACAATATGATAGCATTCACTGTGGTCCACTCTGTTGTTTAGTTAATACCCTTTGGGACCCTCTCTGCAGTGCCCAATCACACCCCTTCCTCTAGCAGATAAATATACTGCAAGCAGTAACCCTTCCACCCATTACTTATTACCTAGCTGAGTTTATGCCATATAAATAAACTCATAACTCAGGCAGTGAAATTCCGATCAAACTGAAATATACACTAATGCAAGATCTACCAGTCACCAACATTCTGTCCAAATTTTCTATTGATTGGTCAATATTTGTTGTTGCTAGAGTGATAAAAAGCCAAAACGGACATTCAAGGGCAGATAACTCCAGACTTTCTTGTTCAATCTGAATTATTTCGAGGAATCTGAGAGAGGGTCACCCAAGGATCATTCCTGTGAAGTTTGATTGAAATCCATCCTGTAGTTTCTGAGAAGAAGATTTTTAAAGAAAAAGTTGACGACCGGACGGACGGACGCACGGACGCACGCACGACGGACACAACGCCATGACAATAGCCCGCTGGCCTGAAAGGCCAGTGGAGCTAAAAACAGCACATTTTTTAAAAGTAGGTCAAACTCCAAGGTCAAGGTCACAAGGGTAATGGTCCCAAATGAAAGGCCTTGTCGAGATATATCTATGTATGAAATATCACGGCTGTATCTCTAATAGTGCCCGAGATAAAGGCCAGGTTAAAGTTTTTCAAAAGTAGGTCAAACTCCAAGGTCAAGGTCACTAGGTCAAAGGTCATGGTCCCAAATGAAAGGTCTTGTCAAGATGTATCTATGTATAAAATATCAAGGCTGTATCTCTAATAGTGCCTGAGATATAGACCAGGTTAAAGTTTTTCAAGTGAAGACGGGACGGGACGCGACGCCGACACTAGGGCTGTGACATTAGCTCCCCGGACATAAAGTCCTGGCTCGCTAAAAATGACAAAATGGATGTTATTAGAGATGGAATTTGTGTGAAATATAGCACAGAAAATATTGAGACAAAAGGAGAAACTGCTGGTTATCAGCAGTTTCTTCTTTTGTCACAATGTTTTCCCAAACCTTTCCTATTATGGACGTCAAAACCAGGTCTTGTTTGGGAAAGGGTTAAGAGGCTCTATTCCCTCTTATCTGTAGCTCTGTTGCTACAGAAGATATGTGACCCGTCACGCTAAAGGGGACCTTATCCGAACTCCAAAAATCCAAATTTTGACAAACTTGTCAGACCCAGCACAGGTCAACCAGATCCCATATGCAAACAAGGTGTCAAACTGTCACAAGATACGCCCGTAACACTGCTTTATGTCGACAGAAGGATAAGGTTGGTAAAAGTTTCATAGTCTTAGCTATTATACTTTTCGAGATATGCCCTGGACAAAAATGAAGTATAAAAATAACAAAGGGCAATAACTCAAAAAAAAAGGCCAAGTAGAATTATGGTTCTTTTGCACTGCACTCCCCTTTGGTGAGATCTATACACCCATGAAGTTTCATAATCCTAGCTATTTTACTTTTAGAGATATACTCCAGACAAGATTTTAGTATGAAAACAACAAAGGGTAATAACTCAAAAAGTAGGCCAGGTAGAGTTATGGTTCTTGTGCACTGCACTCCCCCTTGGTGAGATCTATACACCCATGAAGTTTCATGATCCTAGCTATTTTACTTTTAGAGATATACTGCGGACAAGATTCAAGTTTGAAAAACAACAAAGGGCAATAACTCAAAAAATAAGCCAGGTAGAGTTATGGTTCTTGTGCACTGCACTCCCCCTTGGTGATATCTATACACCCATGAAGTTTCATGATCCTAGCTATTTTACTTTTAGAGATATACTCCGGACAAGATTCAAGTATGAAAAACAACAAAGGGCAATAACTCAGAAAATAAGCCAGGTAGAGTTATGGTTCTTGTGCACTTCACTCCCCCTTGGTGAGATCTATACACCCATGAAGTTTCATGATCCTAGCTATTATACTTTTAGAGATAAACTCCGGACAAGATTCAAGTATGAAAAACAACAAAGGGCAATAACTCAGAAAATAAGCCAGGTAGAGTTATGGTTCTTAAGCACTGCACTCCCCCTTGGTGAGATCTATACACCCATGAAGTTTCATGATCCTAGCTATTATACTTTTAGAGATATACTCCGGACAAGATTCAAGTATGAAAAACAACAAAGGGCAATAACTCAAAAAATAAGCCAGGTAGAGTTATGGTTCTTGTGCACTGCACTCCGTAATGATGAGAAGAATATAACTGCCAAGTTTAAAGTCAATCAGACTTAAGGTGACAGAGTTATGCTCTAGACAAAGAAGTGGACCCCGCCGGACGCCGGACGCCCGGACGGGTGATCCCATAATACGTCCCGTCATATAGTAAGATAGGGAAACGGTTCTAGATTTAGAAAATTACATTCAAGTGAAAAGTGTCAGCCCTAGTCTGGCTGCGCGGACTGCGCAGACTGACTAGGGTCGATATTTTTCACACATCCGATAAGGTTCCTTTTAGCGTGATGGGTCACATATATGAATGTTTTACCAAACCAAATCCATCAAGGACATTAAAATCAGCTCATTGTTTAGAAAGAGTTAGCTAAGCCCCTGGACTAACCCTTTCCCAAATAAAACCTACTTTTGACGTCCCTAATAGATATGGCTTGGGAAAACATTCAGGCAAAAGAAGAAAATTCTGATAACAAAACCTTTTCTCCTTCTGCCTCAACATTTACTGAACTAAATTATACACCAATCCTCTTTTAATCATCATCTATTTTGTCATCTGTAACAGCTTTCAAATTGGTTCATCGTTAAAATTTTGTCAGTTAGGTAAATACAACATAAGGAATAAGTCTACATAAAGCCAATTCCTGTCAACAAAACCCCTACCTGCTATTCATACTGTCCACTGGAAATATACGAATACTTTTATCAAAACTTCCTGACACAAACTCTTTACCAGTAGGGCTATAGTCGACATCTAACACTGAAAGGAAACAAACACAAATCAACATGTACACCTATATCTGTATTTAGGCCCCCTTTTTCTGCGATGCAGCTTAAAATTGACACAAAACTGCAGGTCAGTCAATAAGTATCCCTTTTTTCAAAATTGCATCCAAAACTTTGGATGTACAGACAGACACACAGGCAGAAAGGGACAATGATACTGATATATGTCTACATTCAAGTATAAAATGTTGATAAATCTTTTCAAAACTATGGTAGATCTATTTTGTGCAAATCCATTTTGAAAGATTTCAATTGAAACTGAACAAAATTATAATGAATCAAATTCCAAATATCTCAAAGTAAAGCAACGTTCACTACGACTTTGACAAAACAAGTTTCAACAGAGCCTACCTGCTGATACATGATCTTTATGCATCTTTAATGGTCTTTCTAATTTTCTCATGTCAAATGTGTATAAACTGAAAATATAAGCAATAACATAAAACATATTCTTTTCTCGCTCATTTTGAACCTAAATAGTATCTTAAATTTTTTGCCAATTTGATGTTTTTGTGATAGATCTATCTTTGCAGAATCACATTTTATTTCTTGCTATAAAATGATGCTTTATATTGTACATTTGCAGGAATTTGTTATGATTCAGTTGTTGTTGTTGTTGTTTTTTTTTGTTTTTTTTTTATTTTTTTTCATTTCATTTTTTTAAAGTATATCTTGTTGCAAAGATTGGTAATTCTGATGCATAGAAATGATCAGTTGTTATTTATAAGCAAAAAATATTCCTTTAAAGTTGAGACAGAAATGGCAAATTCCAAATAAATCTGAACTGTTGTCCACAACAATTTGTTTACGTTTAGCACAAAAATATATATTTCTCGAAAACCATTCAATATTTTGGTTTGAATTTTTCAGAATTTTCATAAGGAAATTTGCTCTTTCAGATAAAATAAATGTAAAATTTTTGAAAATATAATTGTGAAATGTCACTTTAATATTGTCAACACCTGTGACCTATTAAAGAAGCAAAAACTTACTTGTTCATGAAAAAGTATTGGTGTTAAGTCTCACATTAATTGGTTAGAATAATAGAATTATAGAAGATAGCATGTAATGTGTTGACATTTAGTGTTTTACAATCAGAACTAAAATCAACAAGTAACATTCAGTTGACCTAATAATGATTTTGTTCTTAGTTTAATACTTGCAGTCAGATGTTACCCACAAAGTTTTACAAAAATAAGTTGCCTCAAAAATTACCATAATGGTACTTACTTATAATCTTCATTGGCTACTGTGAATATAAACGCCTCCATGGGGTTCCAAGCTACTGCATTGGATTTCAACTTCATGATCACCTGTGAATATAAAACAAATGTTGCAAGTCTATTTCATAAAATATTCACTGATCTTAACCATTCAAAATGGTGACAACCGATAAAAGCATAAACCATTTCCCAAATGACAAAATTTCAAGGCGATCCAAATTCAAAGCTGCTGCAGACAACAAAATGGATGTTGATGAATATGAAATTTATTTACAATATAGCACAAACATATAGAAGGAAAGGAACAAAATGCTGATTATCAGCATTTTTTTCTTTTCCTTTAATGTTTTCTACTTTAATATTTTCTAATCCTCTTTCTCTTTGGGATGTCAAAACCCAGTCCTTAAAAGTTTTCACAACAGCAAACTTTGTGATAAAGATAAGATTTGTGAACAACAAAGCACAGAATGGAATGCTGTGAAAGGAGAAAATGTTGGTTGCAGCGTTGTCAGCATTTTCTTCCTTCACCTCAATGTTTTTGCAAGTTTATTCGGTTATGGATGTCAAAACCAGGTTTTGTTTGGGGAAGAATTGATTAGTTGAAATTATACTCTTGTTCTCCCTTGGTAGACTTGCTCCACAACGCTATTTAACCAGACGGAGATATTTCAAACTGGTTAAAATTCAAAGATGTTGCAGATGACAATTTCAATTGATTGAAATAAACATTGTTTGGTCTTTCTCTGTGGAGAAATTGCTTCCTTCTCGGTAGCAACTATAAGCTCACAGAATGGATCCTTATGAAGATACATTTGATTACATGCATGATGCTGATTTTGAAATCTGGTGTTCTAAACCCTATAAAGGCCCTTTTTCAAGATTCCAGCTATTTTACCTTTCTTAGTGGAGTGGTTCCCCTCATATCATACAACATTATACTTCTATCACTGGCGCAGCAGGCAAGCAGATTGGTCTAAAATAGATTTGAACGTAGAAACAGGTGTGAAATATGTTTAAGAAATATCATAATCAGTTTGTCAACCTGAATTAGTAAATTGTTTACTACCAGCTGAAATTCCCATTAATTTTATTTAGTCTATATAAATCGAGTTTGTATCTTCTTTACCCCCGTCCTACTGAGCCCAATTTAATACTGATATCAAAAATTTCAAAATCATACGGAAATCAGGTTACTTCGGCAGAGTCATGGTTCATCCTGAATCAAATCAGCACCAAATCGGGATAAAAAATAAATTGGGACAAAAATTTCAACACAAGCAAATTTTTTTCCAGATTTTGAAAATCGTGGTAAAATCGGTGCACCTCGTACTAAGTCGTAGTTGTTCAGGTAAGTAAATCAGGTTTATTCGGCAACAGCTTTGGCCTATTTGGTCATACTGACTTCAGCAATAAACAACGAACAACGGCGATCCACTAAGAATTACTCTCGATTCTCAGCGATGAAGTACAGCAACTGAACAAACTGGTCATATTTAGAAAAGAAAATACGCCTCATCCATGGATGAACTGAAAAAAATCTGCTAAAATTCGTAGTTATTCTGTGACAATGCGCTCTCCCTAGGCACTATGAATATTTTGGAAATCTAACTTGGTGGGATCGACGGGTTACCTCCCAGCATTTTAAGTTATGTTTATGAGAAGCTAGTCCAAAATACAAAAGTGAAAAGCACAGCGTTATTATTCTATCAATCAATCCTATAACTAAACAGCCTCTTGCTGGTTACATTGAAAACGTCTTTTGAAGACATTTCAAAATATGACCAACTTTTTACATCCTCATCCTGTTCTTACATATATCTGGTTGAACTTGAGAGCATAAGTTATGATCAATCCCAAATATGAGTGTTTCTGTAGGGTCTGCCCTTTCTTTTTATTCTAAGAGCAACAGCTTTCAAACTGGATCATTCTAAAAGCCCATTTTTGACTTAAACCTTTCCCTTATGTCAAACATTTAGGGTGATCCGCTTCAAAAACTGTAAACAAGAGGGCCAAGATGGCCCTGTATCGCTCCATTGGCTTTTAGACATTTAGACTACGAAATTCTTCAAAGAATACAATAGAGGTCTATCCAAAGAAGATTCATGCTACGCCAGAATGAAATCCAATAAATGATTAAGGAGCAGAAATGTTTTTAAAATTTTCTTAAAATTACACTATGTTTCATATAGCGAAAAATAAGCCTAGCCCACAGCAGCCAATCTTTTCATCCGACCATGAAGGAATTTGGAAGAGATTCATGCAAAGAAGATTCCTGTGAAGTTTGGTTGAAATTGTTCCTGCAGTTTTGGAGAAGAAGATTATTTAACAATTTTTCGAAAATTCAATTTAATTAGATTAATTTAAATTTAAGTTCTACACAGATTTTTTTTGACGAATTTAGAGGAGATTCATGCAAGGAAGATTTGTGTGAAGTTAAAATTGGGCCAGTAGTTTTGGAAAAGAAGATATTTCGAAAATAATTAATTTAATTTAATTAATCAAAATTAAAGTTCTACACAGAATTTACTTTTTTGAAGTAATTAAAAAGTGATTCATGCAAGGATCATTTCTGTAAAGTTTGGTTGAAATTGGTCAAGTAGTTTTGGAGAAGAAGAATTTTTAAAGATTTTTAGAAAATTTAATTCAATCAAATTAATTAAAATTTAAGTTATACACAGAATTTATCTTTTTGAAGGAATTAAGAAGAGACGCATACAAGGAAAATTTCTGTGAAGTTTGGTTGAAATTGGTCCAGTAGTTTTGGAGTAGAAAAATTTTAAAGATTTTTTGAAAATTTAAATCAATTAAATTAAATCAAAATTCAAGTTCTGCACGGATTCTATTCTTTTGAAGGAATTTGGTAGAGGTTCATGCAAGGAAGATTTCTGTGAAGTTTGGATGAAATTGGTACAGTAGTTTTGGAGAAGAAGAATTTTTAAAGATTTTTTTTTTTCGAAAATTTAATTCAATTAAATTAATTAAAATTCAAGTTCTGTACAGACTTTATTCTTTTGAAGGAATTTGGTAGAGATTCATGCAAGGAAGATTTGTGTGAAGTTTGGTTAAAATTGGTCCAGTAGTTTTGGGGAAAAAAAATTTCAAGATTTTTCGAAAATTTAATTCAATTAAATTAATTAAAATTCAAGTTCTGTACAGACTTTATTCTTTTGAAGGACTTTGGTAGAGATTCATGCCAGGAAGATTTGTGTGAAGTTTGAATAAAATTGGTCCAGTAGTTTCGGAAAATTTTTTTTCAAGATTTTTCGAAAATTTAATTCAATTAAATTAATTAAAATTCAAGTTCTGCACAGATTTTATTTTTTTGAAGGAATTTGATAGAGATTCATGAAAGGATGATTCGTGTGACGTTTGGTTGAAATTGGTCCAGTAGTTTTGGAGAAGAAGATGTTTGAAAATTGTTTATGCACGGACGGACGGACGCACGCACGACGGACACAGGGCCATGACATAAGCCCTGCTGGACTTCGGCCAGTGGAGCTAAAAACTAGAAATCTATCACTGAAGGTGATAAAAATACCCCCGCCACCACCTTTGTTCGGACAAGCGTTTTTGTTGAATCAGGAGCCATACTCAGAAATTGTCAATCCGATTTTCTTGAAATTTGGTCCAATCAGGGGCCATAACTCAGAAAGTATCGTCTGATTTCCGTGAATTTTGCATCTTGCATATATACAGGTCCTAATGCATACCTGTGCCAAGTATGAAGCAAATCGGACAGTAACTAAAGGAGAAGTTGTCCGGACAAGCAATTTTTGGTAAAATCAAGGGCCATAACTGAAAAAGTAATGGTCCGATTTTCGTGAAATTTGCGTCTTGCACATCTACAGATCCTAATGCACACCTGTGCCAAGTATGAAGCAAATCGGACAGTAACTGTAGGAGGAGTTGGCCAGACAAGCATTTTTGGGTCAAATCAGGGGCCATAACTCAAAAAGTATTAAGCTGATTTCCGTGAAACTTGCGTCTTGCACATCTACAGGTCACAATGAACATTTGTGCCAAGTATGAACTAAATCTGTCCACAAGTGTAGGAGGAGTTATCCGGACAAGCATTTTTTGGTAAAATCAGGGGCCATAACTCAGAAAGTATCGGTCCTATTTTCGTGAAATTTGTGTCTTGCACATCTACAGATCCTAATGCACACCTGTGCCAAGTATGAACCAAATCGGTCAATAACTGTAGGACGAGTTGTCCAGACAAGCATTTTTTGGTCAAATCAGGGGCCATAACTCAAAAAGTATCGGTCCGATTTCCGTGAAATTTGCGTCTTGCACATCTACAGGTCACAATGAACATTTGTGCCAAGTATGAACTAAATCGGTCCACAAGTGTAGGAGGAGTTGTCCGGACAAAGTTTTGGAGACAGACCAACCAACCATCCAACCAACCATCCAACCACTGGACCGACAGGCTGATTCCAGTATACCCCCTGCAAACTTCGTTTGCGGGGGTATAATGACAAATAGATGTTATTAAAGATAGAATTTGTGTAAAATATGGCACAGAAAATATTGAGACAAAAGGAGAAACTGCTGATTATCAGCAGTTTCTTCTTTTGTTTCAATGTTTTCCCAAGCCATTTCTATTTGGGACATCAAAACCATGTCTTGTTTGGGAAAGGAATAAACAGGATTTATTTATTCTTGTTCTTACCTCTATCTGGTTGAATTTGAGGGCATAAATACTGTCTGTCCCCCATAGGAAAGTTTTCAAAGGCTCCATCCTCTCTTTTTTTTCTCAGAGCAACTGCTTTCAATTGGGACAAGTCTAAAATTACATTGTTTGGGTTTAAAGATTCACTTATTTTCAGTCTTACCTCTATTTGGTTGAATTTGAGGGCGTAAATACCATCTGTCCCCCACGTGAAAGTTTTTAAAGGCTCCGCCCGTTCCAAATTCCAGAGATCAACTTGTTGTCCACAGGTCGCAAAATAGTCCTGCCCATAACTGTGGTCTATATGCTGATACACATCCTGTAATAGCAATCAATTTTGTGCTAAAAATAGACTTGCTTTACCATTATGTATTGATAAACCCTCTATGTTGTTAAAAAAATATCGTAACTACAGCTTGAATCAAACCATAGTTTACATATTTTATAATAACACCTATGGAAATACTATTTTTTTACGAAAATGTGTTACAGTTAACTGGATAAAATCGTGCCCTATTGTCACAATGTTACTAACTTTACACATTACCAAACAACAAAATTTTAGGCTGGTCCAATTTCAAACATGTTGCAGATGGCAATTTCAAGTGATTGAAATTTTGCGTTTCTTAGTCTTTCTGGGTAGAAAACATTGTGGAAAATGAAAACATTGCTTATCAAAAGCATTTTTTTTCATTTTCCATAATGTTTTCAATGCAATCAACTTTTAGGTAACAAGAGGACCATGATGGTCCTATATCGCTCACCTGAACCAAGATGATATGGGCCACAGATTTGTTCAAATCAATTACTTGTGACTTTAAGACTGAAAACAAACTTATGGTTAACAACATTGTGTCCAAATTTTGTCTCGGTTTGTCGCTATTTGTGGTTGTTAGAGTAAAAACAGTCGAAAACGGCAAATTTGTCAAGTTGAAGGGCTCAGCAAACTCAGCAAATTCTACTCTAAGTAAGCTAATTCAAACTGATGCAAGATCTTATGTTCAGCAACATTGTGTCCAAATTTCTTCTTGATTGGTCAACAATTGTAGATGCTAAAGTGTAAACAAAGTCCGAAACAATCGAAAACATCAATTTTGTCAAATTCAAGGGCATATAACTCATGACTTTCTAGTCTGACGAGACTGAAGTTCAAGCTCATCCAAGAAATTATGGTCACTAACATTGTGTCAAAGTTTCATCTTAATAGGTCTATAATTGTAGATTCTAGAGTGTAAACAAAGTCGTAAACATTCAAAAACGGGAATTTTGTCAAATTCAAGGGCGTATAACTCATGACCTTTTGATCTGATCAATCTGAAAATCAAACTCATACATGATCTTATAGTCCCTAAGATTGTGACCAAGTTTTGTCTTGATTGGTCAATAATTGTAGATGCTAGAGTGTAAACAAAGTCAAAAACAGTCGAAAACGGCAATTTTGTAAAATTCAAGGGCGTATAACTCATGACTTATTGATCCGATCAATCTGAAAATCATACTCATACAAGATTTTATGGTTCCTAATACTGTCTCAAAGTTTTGTCTTGATTGGTCAGTATTTGTAGAAGTTAGAGTGTAAACAAAGTCGAAAACAGTCGAAAATGGCAATTTTGTCAATTTCAAGGGCACATAACTCAAGATCTTCTGGTCCGATCAGACTGAAAATCGAACTCATCCGAGATCTTATAGTCACCAACATTGTGTCAAAGTTTTGTTCTGATTGATAAATAATTGTAGATACTAGAGTGTTAACAATGTCAAAACTAGCTATTTTTCGCATTCAAGGGCAGATAACTCCGGACTTTCTGGTTCGATCTGACCCATAATCTAACTCATCCGAGATCTTATGGTCATACATGTTTTGACCAGGTTTGGTCAAGATTGGTCAATATTTGTAGATGCTAGAGTGTTAACACCAAATTGTGGACGGACGGACGGACAGACGGACAGACGGACAGACGGACAGACGGACGACGGACAAAAAGTGACCACAATAGCTCACCTTGAGCACTTCGTGCTCAGGTGAGCTAATAAAGCATCAACAGGTGGCAAAATAGTCCTGCCCATAACTGTGGTCTATGTGTTGTTATACATCCTAAAGTTCGCCAAAAAATATGCTTATAAGATCATGCAAGCAACAAGAAATCTTCTGAGATTAGAAAAAGTATCTAGCTTAGCCAGAAGAATTATTGCATGAAATAGAGGAGCAAATCTTTTTGGCAAATGTTTTCAAGGCTAAACCCTTTATCCCTTTCCCAAACAAGACCTTGTATTGACATATCTAATAGACAACACATGGGAAAACATTGAGACAAAAGAAGAAACTGCTGATAACCAGCAGTTTCTTCTTTTGCCTCATTTTTTTCTTGGCTTTTTGTATTTATCAACATAAATTATGTTGTCTGCAGCAGCTTTCGAACCACCCTAATTTTTTTTGTGTTTGGGAAAGGGTTATTGTCCACAAAATAAAATATGGTTGATAAATTGAGATGAGATCTTGACAAGGGTCTCTAATTACATATTAGACCAACATGGATCTAGATCAACCTGTGCATGTGCAGAGTCTGATCACAGTCCACATTGTTTTCCAATAGCTTCGTCATTAGCACATGTACATTTTGTACTTTTAGTAAGCAAAATGGATCTTTATTAGACTGCAGTTGATAAGCTGATCTGGTAACATCATATTCTAAATACTACAAACAAGAGCTGTCCGAAGACAGTGCGCTCGACTTTCTAAGTTGCTTAGAATAAAGGGGGCATAACTCCAAATATAGTGGAGCCAGGGTCATGGGCCCTGATAGTAAGGTAGATGGTGTGATGGTGAATAAGTATTCCAAGTTTGGGTTGAATCCCTTTGAGAGTATGGAAGTAATTGATGTTTGAAAAAACTTTAACCTTTGTTGCAACGCCGACGCCAACGCCCGGGTGACAGTATAAGCTCTCATTTTCTTCGAAAAGTCGAGCTAAAAAACCTTTTTCCCTATTCCTGCTGTAATTTCCATTTTTCTTCTGTCATTGCAACATCACCCTCTTGAGATATGTAAAGGAGGTTTTATAACAGGTCTTTTGCTAATTTCAACATTTGACAGCCACAACAGGGATAAAGGCTAACAATATGGATGCAGGGGCCCTGCTTGCCTAACATGCAATATCTAACATTAGGGGTATCTGCAATTTCTCCAGAGATCTAGGGACCCAGCCCAGAAATTAGGGGCCATGAGCAACTGGCTCCCTATTAGTCTTTATCTCTGCACAAGAATTTACATACCTTTCCAAGTATGGTAGATTCAGGCTCAGTTTTGATCATTCCTTCTTCAGACATGGACCACAGTTTAAACCTTTACTACACAATGACGCTTTTTGACTCCCTTACAAGAAATGGCTTAAGAAAACATTGCGGAAAATGAAGAAATTGCTTGTGACAGGCAATTTCTCCATTTTCCACAATATATTTTCATAATTTCATCAACTTGAAATTGTCAACTGCAACATCTTTAAAATCGGGCCGGTCCAAAATTTTGTCATCTGGTAATGGTTTAATAGTCTGATATATACTTTAAGGGCCTGGGGCCTGGGGCCAGTTTCATCAAAATATTTAAGACATATTAAGACATACTTTTAACTTACCGGTGTCTTAGGAAAAATTTAGGGCAAGAAAGGTGTATCGCCAATCTATGGAGACCTACGATATGCGATTGTTGTTTTAAGCGATTTTAAGACATTGGTAATTCAAAAACATGTATTAAATGTTTTGATGAAACAGGCCCCTGATCTGTAGTTTAAGGGTCTGATCTGGACCTATTCTACACTATAAATATAACAAGAGGACCATGATGGTCCTATATCGCTCACCTGAACCAAAATGATATGAGCAACACTTTTGTTAAATTCAATAAATTTATATTTATGACTTTAAGACTGAAAACGAACTTATGGTCAATAACGTGAAAATCAGACTCATCCAAGATCTTATGGTGCCCAACATTGTGTCCAAGATTTGTCTTGTTTTATAAATAATTGTAGATTCTGGAGTATAAACAAGGTCGAAAACAGCCGCAAACAGCAATTTTGTCAAATTCAAGGGCACATAACTCTCGACTTTTTGATCAGATCAGGCTGAAAATGAAACTCATCCAAGATCTTATGATCCCCAACATTGTGTCAAAGTTTTGTCTTGATTGATCAATAATTGAAGAATCTAGAGTATAAACAAGGTCGAAAACAGCCAAAAACTGTAATTTTATCAAATTCAAGGGCACATAACTCTCGACTTTCTAGTCAGATCAGGCTGAAAATCAAACATATCCGAGATCTTATGATATCCAACATTGTGTCCAAGATTTGTCTTGATTGGTCAATAATTGTAGATTCTAGAGTGTAAACAAGGTCGAAAACTGCCGAAAACAGCAATTTTGTCAAATTCAAGGGCACATAACTCTCGACTTTTTGATCAGATCGGACTGAAAATCAAACTACCCCAAGATCTTGTGGTCTCAAACATTGTGTTCAAGTTTTACCTTAATTGATGAATAATTGTGGATTCTAGAGTGTAAACAATGTCAAAAAACAGTCGAAAACTGAAATTTCATCAAATTCAAGGGCACATAACTCTCGGCTTTCTGATCAGATAACACTGAAAATCAAACTCATCCAAGATCTTATGCTCCCCAACATTCTGTCCAAGTTTTGTCTTGATTTATTAATAATTGTAGATTCTAGAGTGTAAACAAGGTTGAAAACAGCCAAAAATGACAATTTTGCCCAATTCAAGGGCACATAACTCTCGACTTTCTGATCAGATCAGACTGAAAATCAAACTCATCCGAGATCTCATGGTCCCCAACATTGTGTCCAAGTTTTGTCTTGATTGATGAATAATTGTAGATTCTAGAGTGTAAACAAGGTCGAAAACAGCCGAAAATGGCAATTTTGTCGATTTCAAGGGCACATAACTCTCGTCTTTCTGGTCGTATCAGACTGAAAATTGAACTCATCCGAGATCTTATGGTCTGCAATGTTATGTCCGAGATTTGTCTTGATTGATCAATAATTGTAGATGCTAGAGTGTAAACAATGTCAAAACTAGGTATTTTTCGCATTCAAGGGCAAATAACTCCTGACTTTCTGGTTCAATCTGACCCATAATCGAACTCATCCGAGATCTTATTGCCATACATGTTTTGACCAAGTTTGGTCAAGATTGGCTTATATTTGTAGATGCTAGAGTGTAAACACGAAATTGTGAACGGACGGACGGACAGACAGACGGACAGACAGACGGACGACGGACAAAAAGTGACCACAATAGCTCACCTTGAGCACTTCGTGCTCAGGTGAGCTAACAAGAGTACTCTACCTTTCCCAGTATGGTAGATTCAGGCTCGGTTTTGATGATTCCTTCTTCAGTCATAGACCACAGTTTGATAGTCTGATCTGTGCCACACTGTAAATACAAGGGAAAGTAAAAACATGCAGCTTTTCTTGAATGAAAAATCTTCTAACTACAGCTGTAACCCATTACCAGACTGACAGCATGCCTAATAATGATTATTCCAAACATTCATATCAAAATTCAGTCAAAATTGTGTAATAATATGGACCCCACACCATAT
The DNA here is from genome assembly GCA_963680895.1 of Fragum sueziense. Taxonomy (NCBI): domain Eukaryota; kingdom Metazoa; phylum Mollusca; class Bivalvia; order Cardiida; family Cardiidae; genus Fragum; species Fragum sueziense. The sequence goes on from OY804608.1 coordinate 13,169,781, forward strand.
TTGTATGCTTGACCCCCCCCCCCCCCACAGAAATCCTGGACCCACAGCAGTGTTTGGAAAAGGATTAACATGAGTATTGAAGAGCAAGGCTTTTATTCAAAAATTTGTGAAGAGGCCTTAGCCTGTTCATTTTGTGAAATTTTAGCGTATTCTTCTGACATTTTGGGAACACAATTTTAGTAACAGAGTAAGGATTAAGTACAATTTAAGGATAAATTGCAGTGCTTTATTAATGAATTACTATTTGAAGATCATACCAATGATAAAACTAGCTGTAAATTAGATAGTATGAATTTTAAAGAAGAAACAACACATGAAATGCCAATTTAAGCACAAGTTTTGTGATTTTTTTCAGCCGCCATTGTGAAAAAAATTAGCCTGTTATAGGCCTCTGCTAAATAACGTGAAAAAGCCCTGAACAGTAAACACCACAAGAGATTTTGAAACCTGATAAAATTCAGTTGGTAATACCATTAGCTTTTATAATTGTAAGGCTCCAAATAACAGGGAAGGAAATACTGGTTTGTAGTAATGTCAAGGTGAATGATTCACTTACAGTTAAGAATGAGTCTCCGCCAGGTACAACACAGACTCCATTGACAAAACCATCATGTGCTTGTACTGTTGATACACAGTGTTGATTGGCTAGATTCCACAGTTTTACCTACAAATAATGGTAAATATGTTTATGATTAACCGCTACCCATTACCAAACTACCACATTGAAGACAATCTAAAATTTGAAATATGAAGCAGGTGACAAAATAGAAGTTCATGCTAAAGTTTTTTTGCACAGAAAATATTGAGTCAAAAGGAGAAAAGCAGATCATCAATATTTTCTTCTTTTGTGTCAATCTTCTGTTTTTTCTAAGCATTATTCATATGGAATGTCAAAAACAGGGTCTTATTTGGGAGAGGGTTAAATTGCATGACATCTATTTTATGGCAAGTGGTCTAAAGAAAACCTTGTATTTATATATTTTCAAAACAATCCTACAGAAAAATTAATGAAATCAAAAACATAATTTAACAGGACATTTTTGTGAATCTATAATTTGAATCTCTTTCTTAATATCAATGTTTTCAAGCAAAACAAAGGCTTCAGTCCCTAGCTTTCATTTTACTGGTCATTCAAACAAGGAATTATTGAGTTAAATTTCCATTAAGGAATTATTACCTGTCCATCGCAAGCTCCTGATAGAAACTTGGACAAGCTGGACGGATGTTTGGCCATGCATTGTACACTGTCCTTATGTCCCTCCAGAGAACCAAGAAAAGGCTTGGCAAACACTCTCTCTAACTTGGTCGCATTCAGGGCTCGAATGTACTCCCTCGGAGCTTCAAACGGGTGAAGGCTGGGGTCATAGTTCCTCGGTACTGAAGGAAAATAAAGAAACATATCAGGGCAACAGATAAGAGAGTGTAAAGGGTTTTCAAAATGGAATATTTAATTTGTTGTTCATTATTATTAAGCTTATTATTTTATTTTAATCTTAATTTGTTGTTCATCAAAGCCCATGTTGTTGATGGTACTGATTGGAATCACCTCATCAAGATGATTCAAATCAGTGTTCTCCGAAGCGCAAAAAGCTGTATCCGCCCCACTACAGCTTCATGTAAATCAGTGAAGTGCCCCTACAGCTTCAAAATGACCCCACAGCTTAATTTCTTCAATATGGTCACCATATAAAGGCATTTTAAGGCATGTCATGTCTAAAAGAGATAAATTATGAATTTCAATAATTGTAATTATAATAATTTGTTACAAAAACATTATGGGAAAAGAAGAAATTACTCAAATTTATTTGCAATCAGTGATTTTTTTTCTTAAAAAAACGGTCGTTATTGGGCCCCTTTCCCCTCTCTGAGGAATATACTTTTTTCCCCCATTTCAGAGAAATTTTCCCCTCCTGGAACTAGATTTTTTGTTGCAAAGAAAAATCCAAATTATATTTAGATTCTAGGCATCTCTAGCAGTTCTAATGGTTGTTTGAAGGTCCCATTATGATAGCTTTACTGTGAAACCGGCCCCACGTAAAACCGGCCCCCGGTAAAACCGGCCCCAAATCGGTAAAACCGGCCCTATTATCGATTTTCTATAGGTAAAACCGGCCCCCAAAACCGGCCCCAAAATATCAATGATCATTATTGGTGATGATTATGAAGAACCTTTATATCTAATGTGATATTTTTGTTTGTTTGTTTAATTTTCAAGGTTGATGGCTTCATAAAAAAATTTGAGTAGTAGATTTCTGGCTGAATAGACAAAAATGAGAAAACATTTTGAAAAATAAAAGTGTTTCACTCCTGACATAAAATTCAGAGGGGTATTGTATAAAACATGCTCCAAATCCTAAACCAATGAAGATAAGATAAAAAAGTAATTTTAAGATGATGATGCACATATTGTTTTATGAATTACAAGTGCTTATTGTAGTATCCTGTCACTGTCTTTTATTTACCATAGCTTAGAAACTTGGTAAAAGTGTTAAGCGTCACACAAAAACGTTTCACTCCTGACATTTTTGGCATGTTTTAATGACATATCTTTTTTATTTGTGAAGCGATTTTCTTTAAACTTGGTACCCAGTATATAGACACAATAACACATCTTTTTAGCTTTGATTGGGTTGAATATGTTTCTCTGTAAAAGCCGTGGCATGCAAAAAGTGAATGGTCACATTTTTTTTTTAAACTTGCCCACTGACAAAGATCGAACTTGTGAACAATTTAGGAAAGAAAATATTGAGGCAAGAGAAAAACAAGTTCAAAATCATTTCTCGTTTGGAAAAAGAATATGAGAGAGAGAAAAACATGCACAATTTTAGACTGCTCCAATATGAAAGGGTTGCGAATGCCAATTAGACATTTAGGTGATATGAATGGAAAATATTACGGGGAAAAGTGGAATTGCTTCTAGCAAGCATTTTCATATTTTACCAATAATTGAAGCATTAGGGACTGTTCCTTAAAAACTTAATCCACAGTTTACTACACAGGTAATTGATTAGCACATGCCTTTAATTGCATAATTCATCAAATTACAAACTTACTACTGTTGGGGACATGGGATACAAGGCCAGGTGTTAAAAACAAGACAAACACGTAATTATTTTTATCATTTCATCATTTGATATTTTCTACTGCATTACAGTTACAAACATAGGCCTATTTATCAATATCCAGTTAAGCAATACAAATAATATTTCATTTGTTTATTTATTTTTTAAATCTAAAGTACAGTGCTCCAGCTAGGCCCTTTTAGAAGGGCGCCACGCCCTGCCTTGCCCTGCCGTCGAATTGTGGCGCCCTGCCCTATAAATTGAAAGTAAATTTTGTCCTTACTCGCTCAATAAGCGGTTATCTTGTATATTGTCGCCTCCCTTAATTGATAATGAAAACTCGCTGTGATCACTGGTGCGTTTAGCGGGCAGTCTCGGGGGATAACTGTTAACAACCTAATTACAAACAGAATAAACGTAGGGCGTGGCTTATATCGACAAGGCGACCAATCAGAACGCTTGATTCATTATCGAGGGGGCAGTTTTCCGATAATCTGTTGATGAGAGTTAGCGTGTGCCGTAAAACAGTTTTTCAATTATAAACAAACACTGATTAGCGACTTAATCCGTACGAATGGTCATTAACAAGATTGTATGGATGATGATTAACTTTGTCACCTTTCACTGAGAAAATTTCAGATTAGTTGTAGGGAGCGATAACATATTTTACATTTTCGAAAATAGCCGTTTCACACGGATAGTTTCGTCCCATTTTGTTTTGCGGTTTACTTTAAATTCATGGATCTTATTTCAAACTTGTAATTCACAGTCTTTGCGAAAGCCACAAACAAGTCATTGACCGGCAAAATTCAGAGTTGACTGGCCAAAATGTCCGACGTATTACTTTTATAAAATCCAGCTTTAAAATTCTAGTAAACCTACCGATTTCTAGTCCAATTATTTATCCATCACCAATTAAACATCTCAAATCTGAAGTAGAGTGTAACTGATTGCAGTCTTCCACTCGAGAACAGTGCTTCTGAAATAAGTTGCCCGAGTTGTCCGACTTGTCCGTTTACCTCAGATTACCTGTACGGACAAGCAGATTTTGAAAGCTAGGTTGTCCGTGGACAAGTGAAAAATCCAGTTGTAATAAAGAATTTTTTTTTCTTTTTCTCACAATTTTTTTTATACAATGTAATTACTGACAGTTAAATGTACAAATTTTATTGTAGACAATAGTAAGAAAGTCATTTATAGATATGTAATAAACAAATGATGCTATTGAAAAGTATATGAGTTTTGTACGGACAAGTTGATTTTGGATACGGACAAGTCAATTTTGGATCAACACTTGTCCGTGGACAAGTAGATTATCAAAATATTTCAGAAGCACTGGAGAATATAATTATGACCAAAAACGTGTACCAGAAAATCAATATTTTACTCTCCTTAGCATAAAGCGTAACCCTTTACTTGCAATGTAGTCAATTTGTTAATCCCTTTCCCCACAGAAATAAAATATGAAATTTGTTGGTTAATGATAAAAGACAATTTGATTTTTGTTTTTGTTATTCTCCTATCCTCTGAATACCTGAATTGGAAAGTCTCCCTTTCAATTAAACACACTTCTGCATCCCATTTAACCCTTTACCAGATGATTTTTTTTTCCAAAAAAGAAAAAAGGAGATCCAAATTAGAATTCCAAATTCAAAGCAAGAGTATATCACAAGATCCATGTTCAAAAACGAAGGACTATCTATGCATTAGTGAAATATAAATTGAATACAAGGAAAAAATTGAGCATTTCATATATTTCCCCTCTTTCCTATGCTTTCTTCACCCCTTCCACATTGAAGCAACAATTGTTGAGTGGTCTAAATTGAACGAAACCACAGACAAAAAATATTACTAAATGTAAGGAATTTATCACATCCTGCCCTCCAGACTCTAAATTCCTTACAAACTCTGTAAAGAATTTACAGCATGGACAGCAAGAAATCAAGACAGTTGAGAGTTTATCCAATATTGTATTTCTAGGGTCTGGAAAGAATTTTTTAGCATTGTTGTAGGATTTTTTAAAATCGAAACAATGGTCTTTTGAATTAGTAATGCGGTCATTTTTTGGCCTTGAATGAACAGGCCTAAAAGAATACTTCTAGGTGCCACCTGTCTGATGAGACCCATGGAGGGGTTGAAATAGTCTCCCTTTGTAAATACTAAAACCCTATTCAAAACCTACCAGAGCCCATTTTTAAGCCCTTAATAGAATTCAAAATTTTCTAGGGGAGACCCCCTTAACCCCCCCCCCCCGGCCCCCCCTGGTGGCCCTAAATGAACAGATGTAAAAGAATACTTCTGGTGCCACTTGTCTAATGAGAGATATGGAGGGGGTGAAATAATCTCCCTTTTTGAATACCAAAATCCTATTTAAACCCCACCAGAACCTATCTTTAAGCCCCTAGAATTCAAAATTTTCTTGGGGGAGACCCCCCAAACCACCCTGGTGGGAGGAGGGTGCCCCCTCCCACTCCCTCCCCCATCTCGTCGCTTCGCGACTCGAAGTGCCCTTTCAGGGCACTTGGCACCCTGCCCTTTTCAAAACCTAGCTGGAGCACTGAAGTATAATAGATTCACTATTAAACGAGAATAATTTCAGTTGTTTTGATAAAGCAGTTCAACTGTAATTATTCTCGTTTAATAGTGAATCGATTATAAATGTATGAAACAACAACAAAAATACACAAATACTGAACAACATCGAGTGTATGAATATAACTTCGTAAACATAAAAAGTTAAATGGACAAATATATAAAATTATGAACCGTCATTTCAAAATAAAGAGGGGCCGGTTTTACCAATTTGGGGCCGGTTTTACCGTTTTGGGGCCGGTTTTACCGTTATTCTGAGTGTAGGGGCCGGTTTAACTATTTTTAGGGGCCGGTTTTACCATTTTGGGGCCGGTTTTACCGGGGGTCGGTTTCACGAGGGGCCGGTTTTACTGGTTCCCTTATGATATACAAGCAAGTTAAATGCATTTATAACACTGTATTTGAGAGTATAAGCATGTATTGAAATTTCCCCTTTTTGGGCGTTCACGCGCAAATTTTCCCCAACCTATGGGCCCTGACCCCCTTCCCCCAAAATTAAAAATAAACACTGGCAATTATTTGCATAAACACCAGGGATTTTGTTACCTGCGAGTCCCGAGTCCCTGACTCATACTTTTTTCTCAGGACTCATTGATTAATTATTTAGTGAGTCCCAGGATGCTAACATTTTCAATGTGTAATTGACATTGTCTTACAAAGAATTCGATATTTCAATTTTGGACTCATTGTTTTGGGAACCAGTGGGTCCCAGGACTCTAACGCATACATTTGTAACAAAATCACTGAAACACTGTTTGAAGGTTTACCTATACATATAAATTTTGCCACTACAGCTTCAAATTTTTCTGCGGAGAAAGCTTCAAATTTTTCTGCGGAGAACCCTGCAAATTAGTACCAACAACATAGGGTTTGGAATTGAAATAACAAAGTTAGAATGTCTTCATCACCTCTTAACTGTAGCTCTGACTGATATTCACTTTTTTCAGTTTAAATAGAAAATATAGTTTCCTCTAAGACAACCCCCGCTAACGGGGATCATTTTGTGGTGTTCATAGTCGAGTGGTAGAGCGTCGGCCTAGCGAGGTTCCGAGTTCGATCCCCGGTAGCGGGGGTTGTTCAAGGCTTCTCATTGGCCCACACAGGGGATTAAAATAAGTTGAACTTGCTTCCCAATCGATGTAAAATAAATGAGTTCAAAGGAACGTCTAAAGAAAAAAAAAGTGTATGTGTGTGCATGTGAGGAAAGGGGGGGGGGGGGGGGTGATATGGAGTCTGTGTTTCATGTTTTCAGTCCCAAAAAAAATTCTGATCAAACAGTCTGCTAGACGTACCTTTGTGAATATCGCGTTTTGTTTGGCGTAAATAGTTATCTGGGTTTCTACTCAAAACTTTCACTTTCATGATTACTCCATTTCCCTCTTTCTGTTGTATTAAAAGATCGTCAAAACCTCAAAAATTATTTTCACGTGTAAAAATTAACCGGAAGTAAACAAATTCAGTTTGCGGTGCGTTGGAAATCGAAAATCGTAAGAATTAGCAGTTTTAATGGTGTCACTCCAGTATGTTTAAACCAATTTGTCAGTTTTCGCAAAAATAACCGGAATGTTGCGTGTTTACTATTCAAATGTGTTGATGGACATTATTTTGTAATTTTTGAATTGACCACATTCAGAAAACTGTGAAAATAAGACTTTTGAAATTAAAACAAAAGAGAGAAAAAATCAAAAACAAAAAAGAGTGAATGGATTGTAGCCTATTTTCCGTGGTGTATTGTAGGCATATATGAACCATTGGTTTACCTTTATCAACATCTTTTTTGACGTTTGCAAAATCTTTAACATCGCAAAAGTCAACATTCGATACGTTTAGAGAAGGGTTCAAACCCATGCAGCATTTCCAAACAAACAAGCCATTTAGATTTCCCTCAATAATCCTTTATTTATTATCAAACATTTCGACTGGTCCAATTTAACCCTTTCCCAAACGACAATATTTTATGATGTTCAAAATTGAAAGCCACAACGGTAACCGACGACAAAATACCTAATAACTACTGTGAAATTTGTGAATAATATAGCACAGAAAATATTGAGACAAAAGAAGGAAATGCTGATTATCAGCATTTTCTTCTTTTGTCTCAATGTTTTCCCAAGCTATTGTCAAAACCAGGTCTTATTTGGGAAAGGGTCAAAAGCTACTGCAGACCAGACGACAACACGAAATATTTTTGGATGATATTATTTGTATACGATATTTAGCGCATGAAATACATGTATGTACTGAGGCCAAAAATATCCATGGAGGAGTTGAAAGATTTGCTTCTTTCGCATCAATGACTTTCGAAGTCTCTCCTACATGCACATGGGACGTACAAACAGAGTCTTGTTTGATTAAGTGTACGAAAGGGGAAAAGTGAAACGAATGAAACAGGAGACTGCCTCTTGACATTTTGAAAGTATTTTGAGACGTTAATGCAAGACTCACACCCTCCCTCACTCACACACCCTCACTCACAGACCCTCTCTCACTCACCCTCACTCACACACGCTCCCTCACACACCCTCTCTCACTCACACACCCTCCCTCACTCACACACCCTCACTTACTCACACCCTTCCACTCTCTCACACCCTCCCTCACTCAAACACCCCTCACTCACACATTCTTTCTCACACACACTCTCTCACTCACACACCTTCACTCACACACACTCTCTCACTCACACACCCTCACGCACACACCCTCTCACCCCCTCACTCACACACCCTCCCTAACTCACACACCCTCCCTCACTCACACCGTCCCTCACTCACACCGTCCCTCACTCACACATCCTTTCTCACACACACACTGTCTCACTTACACACCCTTTCACTCACACACTCCTCCCTCAAACACACTATCTCACTCACTCACCCTCTCTCACACACCCTCTGTCACCCCCTCACCCCATATACACTATCACTCATTTGCTTTTTTCTTTTCCCAAAACAGTGCGTATTTAGACAGTGTAAACGGCTGATGATAGTAAATAGAAACGGAAGAGGTAAAAGGAGAAAAGATCTACGCTGATGAAGTTTTCTTCTTTTGCCTTTATGTTTTCCGAGACTGGATAACGTTTGAAGCAGACATTGATTTGGGAAAAAATGCACATGCAATTTCACTCCTCTCTGGCATAAGTACGGAATCCTGTTTCCGCCATCCACTTTTCTAAGAAAATTGAGTTTGTGAAATGTAGAAATGTTGAAGTTTTGTTTGTGACAATTGTCAGAAGTTTGTGACAATTGTCAGAAGTTAGTGTGACTAACTTCAACTTTTCGACTTTTCACAAACTCAATTTTGATAGAAAAGTTGAAATTAGTGCGACTAACTTCCACTTTTCTACCAAAATTGAGTTTGTGAAAAGTCGAAAAGTTGAAGTTAGTCACATTAACTTCTGACAATTGTCACTAACTTCTGACTATTGTCACAAACAAAACTTCAACATTTCTACATTTCACAAACTCAATGTTGGTAGAAAAGTGGAAGTTAGTCGCACTAACTTCCACTTTTCTACCAAAATTGAGTTTGTGAAATGTAGAAATGTTGAAGTTAGTCACACTAACTTCTGACAATTGTCACTAACTTCTGACTATTGTCACAAACAAAACTTCAACATTTCTACATTTCACAAACTCAATTTTCCTCGAAAAGTCGAAATCAGTGTGACTAACTTCAACTTTTCTTCTTTCCTAGGTAACATTCTTGTGAAAAGTCGAAAAGTTGAAACTATTGAGACTAATTTCGGGGTAGGAAAAAAATCCGGAAAGAATCTTTCTTCTGCCGCGTGAACCGGTGTATGGTATGAAAATGGACCCTATAAAAATTACTGTATCACCGGTCGATCACGACCCTCTAAAGTTTCGCCCCAGACAATGGCTTTGGAAGACGGGACATACGCGGGTATTTCATGCAGGGCTATACATACAGAGAAATACAGACACTTCTGAAATTGGAGAAGGATGTTACAATCAGGTTTGACATTTTCATGTCCACCATCTTTGTTTATTTTTTGTTCCCAATTCGGGATTAGCCTTTCCTCTCATGCTTTCGATAGGTTCCATGGTTTCGATAGCCTTGTGATTTTTATAAGTCAAGTGATTACAATCTTAGTACCATTCCCTGTGCATCTAAATACTCTTGCTAGATCTACAAACAAACTCTTTGGTCAAAGAAATTTTGAGACAACTGATTTTTACACTGAAAAATCTTTTTTGCAAAACAAAACAGAAACTAGACTCTGGAATATCAAGGTCAGGGTAAAAATCATTCAACCTTATCCAAGCCTTTTTCAGTCCTAGAAAAGTTTTCAAGACGCTTGATTTTCCCCACGGTTGAGCGAGTCCCTATCCCAAAAATTGCAATAGCCTCGATAGCGCAGTGGTGAGAGCACTGCGCTTGTAACCTGGAGGATCCAGGTTCGAGTCCCGCTCGGGAGGTGTGTCCTTGGGCAAGACACTTAATTGTCAACGCCTCAGTCTACCTAGCTGTAAATGGGTAGCAGTGAATTATAAACTCATTGCCTCTCTTCTCTCTGCAAAAAAAATTGGTAAAACTATATATAATGGGAAAGTCACTGTAAATTTATATGTGTGATCGAGTTACATTGTGAGAAAGAGAAGTTGAACATTGATGGATGAAAGAGATCACAGTTGACGAGTAGCATATAAATAGCAAAAGAAGTGGCTAAGGATACGGGCCCGAATCTCTAGCCCATGGGGGCTGGAGATACGGGCCCGTATCCCTAGCAAAACCCCCTTGTTTTTGCTAGAGATCCGGGCCTGTATCTCTAGCGAAACCATGGGGTTTTTGCTAGGGATACGGGTCAAACGACTTCCGGTCTAACATAACCTATTGTGTCATTTATGGAAAATCGATATTGATCCTTTCCCAAACAGCGAAATTCAGACTGTTCATTTTGAAAGGTTCCAGGAGATAAATAAAGTATTATTTATGTCTTGAGTAGACAATACGGGCGATATTGCAGGGGAAATGTCGAGGGAATGGAGAAATTGCTGAAATTGTTTCTTCTTGTTTGATAAAGGGTTAAAATAGAAACCTGTAAGTTTTATATCATTGGTTTATTCCTGGAACGTCGAGTCGCACCTTTTATAAAATGGGTGAAAAAGGGTTACCCACAGGGGGACAGGGCCGCGGCCTTAGCGCAGTTAGTAGCGCATCTGCCTTTCATTCGAGAGGTCCCGGGTTCGATACCCAGCCGCGGCTAATACCCTTTCTGACAAAATTGTCACCCACCAATGGGTTTGAAATCGTTAACCTAAGTGGGCGAGCAGCTGGAGGCTCGGTAAGGGTGTTGTGGTAGTACTGGTTTTAGAAATACCAGGAATCCATGAGTAGGTGCTCCAGCCGCCGCGATATGACCCTGGTAGTTGAAAACGGCGTAAAACCCCAATAAACTCAAACTCGAGTCGCACCTTTTATAAAATGGGTGAAAAAGGGTTACCCACAGGGGGACAGGGCCGCGGCCTTAGCGCAGTTAGTAGCGCATCTGACCCTCATTCGAGAGGTCCCGGGTTCGATACCCGGCCGCGGCTAATACCCTTTCTGACAAAATTGTCACCCACCAATGGGTTTGAAATCGTTAACCTAAGTGGGCGAGCAGCTGGAGGCTCGGTAAGGGTGTTGTGGTAGTACTGGTTTGAGAAACAACAGGAATCCATGGGTAGGTGCTCCAGCCGCCGCGATATGACCCTGGTAGTTGAAAACGGCGTAAAACCCCAATAAACTCAAACTCAAACACAGGGGGACACTTTTGAGAGGTCACATTTATGAGGAATATTATTGAATGAAAATAGGAGAAAACTTAATTATCTTGCATTGTAACATATTTTTTATTCGTGGTATATGTTGTGAAATACATACATGGGCATACTAACTACAGTTGGCGCCACATCTTATGGCACAATGTCTATATTGTATTCAAATATAATTGAACGTTAAACAAAACATAAACACGTGCCATACGATGTGGCGACAACTGTATAACTCATCGGCTATAAAAGTACACTTGTATACAAACACTAAAAAACAAATACATAGTTCTAACATTTACCAAACCATTTATCGTGAGCTATACGAGAGAATTAATGTCATAACTCGTTTAATCCCAAAGATGAAGTGTTTGTGTTGGGCCATTTATAAACAAAAAGAAGTAAAGTGTTTGTATACAAGTGTACATTTAAACCCGATGAGTTATATGCCTATTTATTTACGTTTTAACTCATTACCAGACGGCAAAATTTTAGATGAGTACAATTCTATCTTTCTGGACAGAAAACGTCGTGAGAAATTAAGAAATTGCTTGTCACAAGCAGTGTCTTCAATCTTCATATTGTTTATGACAACAAGGTATTTTTATGCCCCCTTTCGAAGAAAATGGGGGTTTATTGTTTTGCAAGTGTCGGTCGGTTGGTCGGAAGGTCGGTCGGAAGGTCGGTCTGTCCGTAGACCAAACCTTGTCCGGAGCATAACTCGAAAAGTATTGAAGGTAGAATCATGAAACTTCATAGGTAGATAGATCTCATTATGGAGAGGTGCAGTGCACAAGAACCGTAACTCTGCTGATCAATTTTTTTGAGTTATTGCCCTTTGTTGATTTTATAACTTGATTCTTGTCTGGAGCATAACTCAAAAAGTATGTAAGGTAGAATCATGAAACTTTACATGTGGATAGATCTCATTTTGGAGAGGTGCAGTGCACAAGAACCATAACTCTGCCGATCAAATTTTCTGAGTTATTGCCCTTTGTTGATTTTATAACTTGATTCTTGTCCAGAGCACAACTCAAAAAGTATGTAAGGTAGAATAATGAAACTTTACAGGTGAATAGATTTCATTATGGAGAGGTGCAGTGCACAAGAATCGTAACTCTGCCAATCAAATTCTTGGAGTTATTGCCATTTGTTAATTTTTAGTCCCCTACCGGTGTTCACACCGGAGGGGACTATAGGTTTGCCCTCCGTCTGTCCGTCCGTCCGTCCGTCTGTCCGTCCTTCCATCTGTCTGTCCGTCCGTCTGTTCGCTCAAATCTGGATCCCGCGATAACTTAATAACTAAGCAAGCGTTTTTGATGAAAGTTGGTATATGACTAGATGGCAATGTGTAGATTATGCACATCATTTTATTTTTGTTTTTCGACTTAAATTGAGGTTGCTATGGTTACAGAAATAGTGAAAATATGGCCAAAAATGGGATCCTGCGATAAGATAATAACTAAGCAAGCTAGTTTGATGAGACTTGGTATATGACTATATGGTAATGTGTAGATTATGTACTTCTTTTTATTTTTGTTTTTAGACTAAAATTGTTGTTGCTATGGTTACGGAAATAGTGAAAATATGGCAAAAAATATTGGATCCTGCGATAAGTTAATAAGTAAGCAAGCTAATTTGATGAGACTTGGTATATGACTAGATGGCAATGTGTAGATTATGCACATCATTTTATCTTTGTTCTTTGACGAAAAGTGCGGTTGCTATGGTAACGGAAATACTTAATAACTAAGCAAGCTAACTTGATGAAACCTGTTTTAAAATGTAAAAAAATTTATAAGCCATGTTAGTCAGGGTGGTGATGCATTTGTATTAATCACCTCCAGTCGGGCATAACATTTCATATGTTTGACAATTATTTTGATGACTTGTTCATCTTAATCTATTATTGATTACCATATTGAGTCAATGTGAAGCCGGTAGGGGACTTTAATTATGTGTTGCATACAACACCAGATACTTGTTACTCTTACTTCTTAACCTTGCCTATATCTCATGTCCTTTTACACATACAGCCTTGATATCTCACACATAGATACCTCCTATCAACATCGTTCACATTTAACCATGACCTTGGACCTTGTGACCTTGACCTTGGAGTTTGACCTACTTTAAAAAAAATTAAACCTGGCATATATCTCATGACCTTTTACAAATACAGCCTTGAGATTTCACACATGGACATATCATACCAAGACCTTTCACAATTGACCATGACCTTGGACTTTGTGACCTTGACCTTTGAGTTTGACCTATTTTTAAAAAAACTTTAACCTGGCCGAAATATCATGTCCTTTTACACATACAGCCTTGATATTTGACACATGGAAACCTCCAACCAAGACCTATCACATACGACTATGACCGTGGACCATGTGGCCTTGACCTTGGAGTTTGACCTACTTTTAAAAAAATTAAACTGGGCCTATATCTTATGTGCTATTACACATACAGCCTTGGTATTTCACACATGGACACATCTTACCAAGACCTTTCACATTTGACCATGACCTTGGACCTTGTGACCTTGACCTTTGACTTTGACCTACTTTAAAAAAAAATTAATCTAGCCTATATCAATTCCTTTTACACATACAGCCTTGATATTTGACACATGGACACCTACGACCAAGACCTTTTACATTTGACCATGACCTTGGACCTTGTGACCTTGACCTTGGTGTTTGACCTACTTTAATAATACATTAACCTGGCCTATATTTCATGTCATTTTACATATACAGCCTTGATATTTCACACATGGTCACTTTCAACCAAGATATTTCACTTTTGACCATGACCTTGGACCTTGACCTTGGAGTTTGACCTACTTTTAGAAAATTTAAACTAGGCCTATATCTCATGTCCTGTTACCTATACAGTCTCAATATGTTACATATGGACACCTCCTACCAAGACCTTTCACATTTGACCATGACCTTGGCCTGTGCGACCTTGACCTTTGATTTTTACATACTGTTAGAAATCTTTAACCTAGCCTTTATCTTATGTCCTATTACACCTACAGCCTTGATATTTCACACATAGACACCTCCTACCAAGACCTTTCACGTTTGACCATGACCTTGAATATTGCAACCTTGACCTTGGAGTTTGACCTACTTTTAAAAAGACTGAAACCAGGCATATACCAGTATATCATGTCCTTTTACACCTACAGCCTTGATATTTCACAGATGGACACCTCCAACCAAGACCTTTCACATTTGACCTTGACCTTGGCATTTGGCCTACTTTTAAAAACTTTAATCTGGCCTATGTTTCATTTTACTTAGAGATTATTACACGGCAGATGAGGGCCGGAGAGTGATATCGGCCCGCAACCGTGATATCTGCCCCGAGGCCTTTAGGCCGAGGGCAGATATCAAGGTCAGGGCCGATATCACTCTCCGGCCCTCTTCTGCCGTGTAATAATCTGTATATTACATTCTTTTTGCAAAAATAAAAACTTCATTCGATGAGTAGATCTTACCTTTCAACATAGTTTCCACAGACTTTCCAGTTGGAATAAACTCAATATCATTCATTTATTACATAAATCGCACTTGAAGTACAGACAGAGACCGTTACGACGGCAGCCATTTTTGTAAACAACTTTGCGTTTTTCTGACGTCATTGACGTTTTTCGTCACGGAAAGGCACGTGCAAAAGATCTGTACCTATGGTTTTTGGAATATATTCCTTAGCAGCGGGCAGATATCGCATATCTGCCCGCTGCTAAGGATTCACGTGGATATAGCTTTTTCGGCCCGCCCGATATCTGGCCGATTCTAGCCGAAAATGTTACTATTTATAGTAACAGAATGTAATATTTTTACATATACAGCTTTGATATTTCACACATAGACACCTCCTACAAAGACCTTTCATATTTGACCATGGCCTTGGACTTTGTTAACTTGACCTTGGACTTTGACCTACATCAAATGTAGGCCCTTGAGAGGGCATATATGTTTTACAAACATCTCTTGTCTAGCATTTGACAGACTAGAGAGAATTTCAATCAGTGCCCAAATCATTATTTTTGGTAAAAGGTTAATTTGTTAAATGTATTTTTTTATTTTTCAGGGAAGGAGAGTCCTGTAACCACATTGCAGCTGTATTTTACGCCCTAGTCGATGTAACGGTGAAGAAGAAAGAAGGCCTTGATGCAGTTACCTCGAAAGAATGCCTATGGAATAAGCCCAGAGCCAGAAAATTAAGCCCTAAAAAGACAAGCCAGTTGGTATTTAAAAAGCAAAAGTTTGACTGTCAGGAGCAAGATCCACCCAAATCAAAACGTTCACTACTCTCTGACCCCCCTGTGACTCGCTTGGATATGGAATGCTTTAAGCAAAAACTCAAACAATGATCCACATGCGGCTTTGCTGCTTGGCTTCCAAGATACCGCTGCAGAGAAAATTAATTCTCTAAGTAAAGGTGAAAAAAAATTGACATTACATAGTGTTCTGTTCATGTACCATGATAGGGTTGATGTGTATACTGAAAAATGTAAAGAACAATTCAATAACTATTTCAACAGCCTGTCTTGTTCTCAGCAACAGAGCGACCTTATTGAACTAAAGACAAGAGGACAACATAAAAACAAAAATTGGGAAGTGGCCAGAAATGGAAGGATCTGTTCCTCAACATTTGGAGTAGTTTGTAAAAAAAGGGAAGATACTAGGGCAGACTACATTGTGAGGTCAGTTCTGTACCCTAGTAGTTTGGATGTGCCGTCTGTTAAATGGGGAAGAACACACGAGCCAGCTGCTAGAAGATTTTATATCAAGTATATGAGAAACATGCATCCCAAATTGTCTGTGACAGAATGTGGCTGACAGTGAATCCGAAATACCCTCATATAGGTGCTAGTCCTGACGGTTTTGTCATGTGTGACCATTGTCCAGTATCTGGTGGGTTATTAGAAATAAAGTGCCCATATAAGTACAGAAATGAAACACTGGTAGATGCTGCAAGGAATTCAGATTTTTGTTGTGATGTAGTAGATGGAAATTTGACATTGAAAGAAACCCATATTTATCACTATCAAATTCAAGGACAGATGGCAATTACAGGAAAATCATGGTGCTATTTGTATATTTGGACACTGAAGGGTTCATCGGTACAAAGGATTTTCTTCAACGAACATTTCTTGGAGAAGGCCCTCCAAAAAATCAACAATTTCTATTTATCTCAAGTGATTCCAGAACTATTCACAAGTAGAATTGAACGGGGTATAGCTCCAATGTAGATATTAATCTGTATGTCACCAGTATGTGGCTGTTTGACCAACCTATGTGATGTTCTGATTTGATTTGATATTATCCCAATAACAGACTACAAATTTTAGACTGAATTAAAAAAAAATTGCAGAAGACAATTTCAAGTGAATAGAATATCACATAATTATGTTGCCTAGAAAACATGGTGGGGAATGATGAAATTGCATGTTACAAGGAATTTCTTCATCTTCCACAATGTTTTCCAAAAATGTCACAAGCTATATTGTCATTTTCCACAATGTTTTCCAAAGCATTATTTTGAGCATAAGAGGAGTAAAAAAGAGTCTATGTGTGGGAATGGGTGGTTTTCCCAAATGAAAAAATTATAGGGTTGTCCAATTTGAAAGCTGCTAAAGACGACAAAATGAGAGTTTATGATAATTAAAGCAAAATTTCAATTTCGTGCACATAATAGCACAGAGAATATTGAGACAAAGGAGAAAATGCTGATTATTAGCATTTTCTTCTTTTGTCTTGATGTTTTCCTATTCTCATTGGGACATCAAAAACAGGTCTTGTTTGGGAAAGGGTTAAGACCTGAGCCGCGTTCTTTAGAGCGAGATTTCTTGAGATATCTTGAGACTTCTTAAGATGTTTTTGGATAAAGCGCTCTTTTGATCAAGATTTTGAAGATGATCACTGCGAGCCGCCATTGCTCTATACTTCTTTCGGAACCCCTCGGTGAATTCTGTAGAATCTATATGGGAGAGAATTGACCGAGTTGTTCCGAATGCTCCATAAACCGCGGAGTTCCGAATGCTCCATACTCCATACAAATGACGCCATGATGACGTCATGTGTATGAAGTATGGAACATTCGGAACACCTTGCTTATAATCTCGGTCTCAAAGACGCTGTTTCAAAAACATCTTAAGAAATCTTAAAAAATCTCTCTATTGAACGCGCCTCTGGTTTTGACAATTTTAGTGGATAAAGTGTAGGAAAACAAAATTTTTAATGAGAAAAGAATAATATACTGATTATGATCATCAGCAAATTTCTTCCTTTCTTCATTATTTTCTGTCCTTGACAGTGACGTCCGACAAGCATCAGTGATTGTGACAACTCATTTAGCGCAAAGCCACATATATAACTAGATTTGATTGGTTTCGTTGAAATTGTGGATTTCGGACTTTCCAGCAGCATTTTCTTCTTTTGCCTCAATCTTTTACATGGCTTTTCTGTGAATGACATCAAAGCAGTTTTCATCGAGATGGTGGCTTTGAATAACATGTAGTATCACGTTTTGATGCACTAGTTGCTCAATTTGAATAACAGTAGAAGATATTGAGAGAAAAGAAGAAATTGTTTGTAATACACAATTCTTTCTTTTGTCACAATTTCTTCCATATGTACATAATTTTGACTTCCTATTCAAAGAGGCGCGACCATAGAGAAGTTGGTATCACTGTGGCCTCTTACTTAAGATGTCGCAGGTTCAATCCTCGGTGACAATTATCCTTTTGGACAAAATAGTCTCCCACGAATGGGTTTAATATTGTAAACTTAGTGGCCAAGCAGCTGGAGGCTAGTAAGGATGTTCTGGCATTACTGGTTTGAGAAAGAACAGAATCCATGGTTAGGTGCTCCAGCTGCCACAATATGATCATAGCAGTCGAAAAAGGTGGAAAACACCAACAAACTATTAATCCAATTGGAAGGCTTTTAATCCATTACCAGACGACAAAATTTTGGGATGTTTAAACTTGAAAAGATTACACAGGCGACAATGTTAAGTGAATAAAATGTTACATATTTTGTGTAAAAAACATTGTGGGCAATGAAGAAATTGATTGTCACAAGCAATTTCTTTATTTTCCACATCGTTTTCACAAGCCTTTTCTTTTGAGGGAGTCAAAAGGCGTCACCGTGTGGTAATGGGTTAAAGATTTGATGTGAAAATGGAGACAAAAACAGATAATAATGTCCAGTAGAATAGAAAACATTCATTAGCAAATGAGAAATTGCTTGTTTCTTCAATTTCTTTTTTTCTAACAATGTTTTCAATAGCTGTCTGAAGTTTATATGAGTATCTGTGGAGTAACCATAGAACATGATGACTGTGTTTTGGCCTTATTTCAAAATTTTAGACTTTATGATGAAACACACATCAAGGGTTAAAAACTATTGATAGCAATGATGATTTAGCAATTTCTTTTATTTTATTTCAAGTTTATTATGCAATAGAATGAAAAATAAAATTATTTGAAATGATATTGTTTTTTTTTTCCTTTCCTTGGTCTTAAAAGTTTTAACCCATTACCACACCGTGATAAAGGCGTTCAAAAACAATGGAAAATAAAGAAATAGCGTATGAAAAGCAGTTTCTTCATTTCCCATAATGTTTTCTACACAACACAAAATAGACCTAAAGAATTATTGAAATTGTTATCTTCAACTCAATTGAATTGAGAAAATGTACAATTTTACCACGGGTAACGGGTTAAGTCTTTCCCAAACAAGACATGCTTTTGATGTCTCCAAAACAAAATGAATAGAAAACATGAAGACAAAAGGAGAAAATGCAAATAGTCAGCATTTTCTCCTTTTGGTATATTTACTTTGCTAGATCTACATTGTTCACAAAATCTTTTCCTGTCTGTCAACATTGACCTTCAAGCTTGTCATCTGCAGTAGCTTTCACTTGTGAACAGTCCGAACTGTAGCCATTTGTGAAAGATATAATACATGGCTGACTTTATCAACTTAACCTTTGGCTAAGAAAGACCTTGTTTTGCACCCCTTATTGAAAATACTTGAGAAAACATCGAGACAAAAAGAGGACAATGCTTATAATCAGCATTAAATTTTTCTCCCTAATGGAACTTACTGATTGAATAAATATTATGGCAAAAGGAAGAAAAATTGATAAACAATGTTTGTTCTTTTTGCCTTAATATTTTCTGTGCACTGCTTTATCAGCATCAGTTTTTATTTATTGAAAAGTTTGGGAAACTTTCAAACATTTAACTCTACCAAAGTACAACATAGATGGGCAGCGGCTTAACCATTTCTCAAACAGCAAAATTTTATGGTGATCCAATTTGAAAGCCGCTGCATAGGCCAGACAACAATTTCAAAAGACACTTTTTGACACCCAACAAGATGAAAACATTGAACTATAAAGACCTGAAGGTCTTGAGTCGCTCCACAGGCCTGAATTTCTTTTAATATTTAATCCAAGTTTAGACAAGATTTTTCAATATTTGTGGTTCTTAGAGCAACAAGAAGAAAGTAAAGGAAAGGGGAAGAAATTCTAGCTTAGGATGATACTGGCAATGTAAACAGCTACATAGTCCATAAAATTGCTCAATGAACAATCAAAACTTAAATTTCCCAAAGATATTCATTAACATGTTTTTTTCAACTATGTGTATAGCTATTTTAACCCGTTCCCACACAGACACTTTTTGACGCCCCTCAAGATAAAGGCTTTGAAAACATTGTGGAAAATGAAGAAATAGCTTGTGACAATCAATTTCTTCATTTTCCACAATGTTTTCTAACCCAAAAGACCAAACTAGATGACATTTGAGAAAGGGAAGAAAATAACAGCTTTGGATGATACTAGCAAAACATCTTCCTTGTAACTTACTTACAAAATAAATGCTTCAAGTTTTAAAACAATGTAGAAAATGGAGCAAATGTCTGTGACAAACAATTTCTTCATATATTATAAAATGTTTTCTACATAAAAGACCCAAAAATGTTAAATTCCTTTAACCTGAAATTATTGTCTGCAAGCTCTGTAAATTAAGACCTGCCTAAAATCTTGCCCTCTGGTAATGGGCTATCACCATTTGGAGGCACAATGTACTCTCAAGTAAATTTATGTACACCTTTAACTAACACCCTTCGATCAACCAGTAACCCTTCCATCTATTTTACACTTAACTCAATAGCTTGCTAATTTTATCACTTTTAAAGTGACATTTCAGAATTTTTTGTCATAAATAATACTTTTATTTTTATCTGAAAGAGCATATTTCCTTATGAAAATTCTAAAAATTTCAAGCCAAAATATTGCACCGTTTACGAGAAATTTATATTTTTGTGTTAAAATTGAACAAATTGTTGTGGACAACAGTTCGGATTTATATGCAATTTATCGATTATGTGTCAACTTTAAATGCGTGTATCTCGCTTACTGGCAACAACTTAAAAAAACTAATAGTATTTATACTCATTAGAATACCCAATCTTGGCATCAAGACATACTTTAAAAAATTGAAATCGGAATGAAATGTCCCTTTAAATGAGCACGTATTAAGGATGTGAAATTCTGATCAAGCTGAAAATTACACTCAGGCAAGATCTTAGGTTCACAACATTCTGACCAAATTTGTCTTGATTGGTCCGTATTTGCAACTGCAAAAGTGAAAAGAGAATGAAAACAGAGTCGAAAACTGATATTTTGTCAAATTCAGTGGCACATTACTCAAGATATTTGATTCTTATCATGCTGAAAGTTCACATATGCAAGATCTCAAAGTCTTTATGATTCTGTCCAAGTTTCGTCTTGATTTGTTAATATTTCTGGTTGTAAAAGTGAAAACTAAGTCGAAAATGGCAATTTTATCAAATTCAAGGGCATATAACTCATGATGTAAGATTTCGATGACGCTGAAAGTTATACAAAGACAAGATCTTATGGTCAACAATATTGTGTCCAAGTTTTGTCTTGATTGGTCAATATTTGTAGTTCCTAGATTGAAAACAAAGTCAAAACAATGCCGAAAATGACATTTTTGTCAATTTCAAGGGCACATAACTCATGATATAAAATTCGGATTAAGCTGAAAATTATACCAAGGCAGGATCTTATAGTCTCTAATATTCTGTCCTAGTTTTGTCTTGATTGATCAATATTTGTAGTTGCTAGAGTGAAAACAAAAGTCAAAACAATGCCGAAAATGACATTTTTTGTCAATTTCAAGGGCACATAACTCATGATATAACATTCAGATCAAGCTGGAAATTATATCTAGGCAAGATCTCATAGTCACCAACTTTCTATCCCAGTTTTGTCTGGATTAGTCAATATTTGTAGTTGCTAGAGTGAAAACAAAGTCAAAATTAAGCCGAAAATGACATTTTTGTCAATTTCAAGGGCATATAACTCATGACATAAAATTCAGAACAAGCTGAAAATTGCACCTAGCCAAGATCTTATTGTCACTAACATTTTGATTAAGTTTTGTCTTGATTGGTTAATATTTGCAAGTGCTAGAGTGAAAACAAAGTCAAAACAGCCATTTTTTAATTCAAGGGCAGATAACTCAGGACTTTCTGCTTCAATCAGGATTAATTGAAGGAATCTGGTAGAGGACCACCTAAGGATCATTCCTATGAAGTTTGATTGAAATCCATACAGTAGTTTCTGAGGAGAAGATTTTTAAAGAAAAAGTTGACGACCGGACGCACGCACGCACGCACACACGACGGACACAGCGCCATGACAATAGCCTGCTGGCCTGAAGGCCAGTGGAGCTAAAAATCAATGGAAGAAAATGCAGAAATTGCTTGTGACAAGCAATTCCATCATTGCCCACAATGTTTTATACGTAAAAAGACCAAAAATTATATATCTTCATACACTCTTGAATTGTTCTTTGCGATATCTTTCATTTTGGACCACCCTCGTCTATTCATGGGTTAATATTAAATTTGTGAACAATTTAGCACAGAAAACAATGAGGCAGAAGGAGAAAAATGCTGATTATTCTCCTTTTGCTTCTGTTTTCCCAAGCCTTTTACCAGTCAAACTTTATCAGTCATCATTGACTAATGGTGGATGCAAATTTGAAAGGGCAATATATATCTTCCAATACTTATTTGCTTGTGGTGCTAATGAGATTGGTATGACACCCTGAAGAATTCTGAAGTTCTTAACACGTTCCACAGCTCTTTCTACGTCAATACGGAGATTTGATATCCTGCGTGTTTCCTCAACTTGTTGCTGTGTAAACCTTTTCATCTTCAATGGAGGAACGATAAGGTGTATACCCTTTGCTGTCGTCAAGTCCGCAATCAAAAAGCCTTTATCACCCATGATGGCATCACCCTTTTCACACATATCGAGCAAACCACTATTTTTTTGTAATTTGCTTATCACTGATGCTACCGGCCCACAAATCTGACGCAAATGTGATTATTCCTGAAGGACTTATTCCCAGCAATGCCTTGTAGGTCATGTGTGACTTGTACTGGGAATACATCAGTGATTTATTTATCAAGGATTGGGGTATCTCTGTAAATTTCAGTGCAGTCTATTATTATTCTACCCGTGTCGCGTAGAAAGGACCATTGTCCTCTGGCTCAACAGAGGGCACAAATTCAACAGGGGTCACCTGAAATTTAAAAATAAGATATAAATATCAATAAAAATTGTATGCAATCTAGAGACCATTTTCGGCTTTATTTTGACTTTGTTTTCACTCTAGCAACAACAAATATACACCAATCAAGACATCTCTAGGACAGAATGTTGGTGACCATAATATCTTGCTTGGATTTAATTTTTAGCTTGATCTGAAATTTACATTGTGAGTTATTTGCCCTTAAAATTGGCAAAATTGACATTTTCGGCTTAATTTTTTTTTCGCTCTTACGACCATAAGTATTAACTTAACCAATCCATACAGAACTTCAACAGAATCTTACTGACCGTAAGATCTTAAATGCTTGCAATTGTCAGATTGATCAGAATATTAAATCCAGAGTTATTTACCCTTGAGATTTACAAAAGAGCTGTTTTCCACTTTGTTTTCACCCGCTTTACTGTACATCCACAAATAATGATCAATCATGTCGAAGCTTTATTAAAATGTTGGTGAAGTTAAGATCTTGCTTTAGTGTCATTTTAAGCTTGATAGAAATGTAACATTAGGAGTTGTGTGCACTTTAATTTGACAAAATTGCCAATTGTGTCTTTGTTTTCACTCTCGCTCGAGTTTTCTAGCATGGGTCCCTTTAAATCGAGACTCAGTTAAATCATTGATGTAAAAGTAGTCATGCATTTGCTTGTTTGGGTAGCCTGTGGAAATTTGAAGGGCAGCCAACTGAGCAAATTTTATTCTGATTTTTCTGAAATTCAAATTAATCCAAGATCTTATCGTAATCAACATCATATCCAAATTTTATCTTGATTGTTCATTATTTGTGGTTGTTACAGTCGAAACAGCAATTTTGTCAGATTCAAGCGCACATGACTGACAACTTTCTCAATTGATTGGAGCTAAATTCAAACCCATGCAAGGTCTTATAATCAGCAGTATAGTGTCCAAATTTTGTCTTGGTTGATCAATTAATTGTAGATTCTAAAGTGTAAACAAGGTGAAAACAGCCGAAAACGGCAATTTTGTCAAATTCAAGAGATCAAATGTATCCGAGATCTTATGGTCCCCAAAAGTTTTGTCTTGATTGATCAATAATTGTACTAATCCGAGTCTTCTCTGATGTAAATACGCTCTTTGATATTTTGATTTTTCGTAAATAGCGAAAAATCAAAATATCAAAGAGCGTATTTACATCAGAGAAGACTCGGATTATAATTGTACATTCTAGAGTTATTATAGTGTCAATATATGAACCTTTGCTTTTCTTTTTGTACTTGTAATCGGCGTCGCTGTAAATGGTTCTTCATCTGCTGCATTACGCTGTATCCATGATCAAGAAGACTTTCCGTGATTTAGAAGAATGTCGTCCATTTCTACAAGAAAAAAAACTTTACAGGGTATAATTTATACGGACGAAGTCCGGGGCCGAAGGCCCCGGCCGAAGGCCGCCTATATGTTACGCATAGAATTAAAAACATAAGAATCATTGAAATCAACATATTCAATCATTCAAATCAATGTAGAAATCTATATACCGTTCAACGAAAAATACGCCATCTTTGTTTATTTTTTATGGAGCATTCGGAACGCCTCGGACCAGTCGACTGTGTAGTCGTTTTATCTACTTCCGTTTGCCTTTTACCAGTCCCGAATTCAGAGGTTTGATATCCAGTCTAACTACGTCACGCGCACTGACTGACATAGTTACACGATTTCTTATGACGTCCATCTTGTTTCGTCTGCACTCAAAAAATGCGGCGGGGACCACTGTTTCCAGTCATGAACGGAACTCAGAGTAAGTAAACTTCTTATTCTATGCAGTTAAATATGTCTGAAATGCTATTTCATCAACAAAGAAGAGGTTTAAGTAGCATTTGACTTTCGTCCCGAATAAATATCGACCCAGCAAATATATTGACTTTTCCCAAACAGCTAGAATATCTAATTTGTAAATCTAGACTCGTGCACTGTTCCCATTTGAACGTTGTTGGAGATGAGAAAAGAAAATCAATGTCACCAGGATATGGAATTTGTAAATGGCAAGAAAATATTTATGGAAAAAATATATAGATCTATTGCTGTCGGACCACCGGGATTTTCTTCTTTTCGCTAAATGTTTGCCGATACTTGATCTATTTATGATAAGGAGGTAAAAATCGTATCTTGGTGGGGTTAAACTATCACAAAATAATTGACTAGATCTAACACTTTATTTTAGAAGTAGGCATAATTTGTGCTAGTGAAAATAAGAATAAAACGTTCTGGGAAAAGAAATTATTTTAGATGTGGGCTTATTCATAAGAATAAAACATTCTGGGAAAGAAGAAATTTATATTTTTGTATTAGTCCATAGCTATCACAATGTTGTTACAATCTTGTTCTTAAAATTAACAAACAAAAAAAAATGATCATTATCACTCATAGCAGTGCATTTTGTCTGTATGTGTATCAACCGTGAACCCATTCCCAAATGACAAAAATCTGGGTGGTCCAATCTGAAAGATCATTTAGATGCTGGATGCAGACAATAAAATGGAGGTTTATATGGAATAAGTGTAATATGAGAAATGTGAAAAGGCTGGATATATTTAAAGCATTTTCTTCTTTTGACTTAGTTACTGTTCTCTTGGGCAAGCCTTTTCTTCATTGACTCACTATCAAAACCAGAGGTCCGTATTACTAAGGGTCGTACGATTGATTTTTGCATAATTACTTGTAACAACAGCCCTGATTGGCTCAGTCGGATTTCTCGTGCAATCAGATGTCTTGTTACACAGTTTACGCAAAAACTTGATTGTAAGATGTTTAGTAATACGGGGCCCAGACCTCTATTGGAAAGGCAAGATCTAAATAATATTATGAATGATATGCAGTGCTTCTGAAATATTTTGAAAATCTACTTGTCCAAGGACAAGTCTTGATAAAAAATTGACTTGTCCATATCAAAAATCAACTTGTCCGTACAAAACCCACATACTTTTCCATAGCTTCATTTGTTTATTGCATATCTATTCAGTGATTTTTTTTTTACAATTTAAGACTGTGAGTCCTGGGGACTCGCTGGATTCCATATCAATGAGTCCAGCTACTAGCTTAGTGAGTCCAATACACTATTTTTAACAGGAAATCTGTAAAAATTGTTGCATCCTGGGACTCACTAGAATTAAAAATTTGCATCCCTGACCCAGAGACCAAATTATGAGTAAAAGAAGCAGGATGCGCATGTAAAAAATCATTGTTTATTATGACAGTCTTACTATTGTCTACAACAAAATTCGTACATGTATTTATTTATCAGTAATTACATTGTAAGAAAAAAAATGTGAGAAAAAGAAATTTTTTTTTTATTATAACCAGATTTTTCACTTGTCCAAGAACAACCTAGCTTTCAAAATCTTCTTGTCCGTACAGGTAAACGCCACTAAACGGACAAGTCGGACAACTCGGGCAACTTATTTCAGAAGCACTGATATGATTACATTATCTTTTCAGACATGCAGAAAACAAACCAAGGTGTATGAAGGTTGACCCGACTTCAATTCTGGTGTACAATGGTGAATTGCTTTTGGGATAGAAAGTCAGGTGAGGAGTAGGCATTTGCAACAAATTGGCTTCTGCTGCATCATGAAAAAACAGTTTGTAAATTGAACATGTTCAGAATTTCTAGATAACAAAAGAGTTTGAGTTTGAGTTTATTGGGGTTTTACGCCGTTTTCAACTACCAGGGTCATATCGCGGCGGCTGGAGCACCTAACCGTGGGTTCCTGGTATTTCTCGCACCAGTACAACCACAATATCCAAACCGAGCCTCCAGCTGCTCTCTCACATAGATGATTCACATCCATTGGTGAGAGACAAATGACTTTTTGTCAAATGTCAGAATGGATACTGGCCGAGCCGGGGTTCAAACTCGAGACCCCTGGATTGACAAACTCCGACGTAACCGACTGAGCTATCCGGGCTCGGCAGATAACAAAAGAAGAGGAAAATAAAATTCTGATTGTTAAAAGGGACAAGTTCTATTTGTTCCTCCAATATAAGTTTCTGCTCAACACACAAATTGCATGGGTCATTCTAGAATTTTGACGGCCGAGTCAGTGCAGGCCCTGATAGCTTAGTTGGTAATGTTAGAGTCTGAATCTATGGGTCATGAGTTCAAACCCCGGCTCAGTCAGTATTCACTCTAACATTTGACAAAAGTCATTAATTTTGTCCCTCACCAATTATGGGTGTGAATCATTCATCTATGTGAGAGAGCAGCTGGAGGCTCAGTTTGGATATTGTGGTTGTATTACTAGTGAGGGAAATACCAGGAATCCATGGTTAGGTACTCCATCTGCCACAACATGACCATTAGAGCAGTTGAAAATGTTGTTAAACCCCAATAAATCATTATCTAATCTAAAATCTCAGCACCGTGACCAACAGTGTCATATGAACATAATATGATATACAGTTATACACTACACAGTGTCTTTTTGATTTAATCCTTTCTTAACCCTTTAGCAGACGGCAATTTTTTTAGATTGGCCCAAATTCAAAGATTTTGCAAATGACAATTTCAAGTGAATGAAATTGTATCTTTTGGTAGAAAACATTATGGAAAATGAAGAAATTGCTTGTGACAGCAATTTCTTTTTTTTTCCTCAATGTTTTCCAAAGCCACTATCTTGTAGGGTGCCAAAAGGTCTCATTGTGTGGTGATGGGTTAAACAAGATCTGAAGTTGATGTCCCCGGTAGAAAAAGTTTGTGAGAACATTGAGATAAAAAGAGGAATTGCTTATCTGTACTCTTTCCTTTTTTCTCAGTATTTTGTCCTAAAATTTGGTTGTTTGTGAAAGAGGTAAAACCTTTTTCAAAAACATTTAAGCCACCTAGGACTCAGGGCACTGTTGGAAAAGGATTTTTATAGAACTTTCCCTTTTTGACATGGTATAATGTTTCCAAAAGCAGCAGGAGGATGCTGTATATACTTTTATTTGTTATTTTGTATCATTGCAGGTTGATCAATGAGGTGTACAGATGAATGAAGATTATGAGTTCAATGATGACTACTAACTGGTGTTTAAAAAGATTTTCAAACTTTGACTTATTGACTTGATTGTGCTATTTGTGGATTATTTTAGGTGCGTACAGTGTTGTATACGATATTCAAATACAAACATTCAAGTAAAACGATTGGGAAAACATTTTGGTAAATGAAGAATTTGCTTGTTACTTTATTCATTTTCCACAATGTTTTCTACCCTAAGAGTTGTACATATATGTTAAAAATTTCATAACATTGAAAATTTCATCAGCAACTCCTTTCAATTTGGAAAGGCTTAGAATTTTGTCGTTTGGTTATGGGTTAAGTGAGATAATCATATTGCACAGAAACCAAAAAACATAATGTAACATTGTATGTTATCATAATAGATGACGTCCCAATAGATGACGTCCCAATAGATGACGTCCCAATAGATGACGTCCCTCCTAGAAAAGGCTTGGTAAAACATTGAGGCATAAGAAGAAAATGCTGATAATCAGCACTTTCTCCTTTTGCCTCAATATCTTCAAAGCTATAATACACACAAATTCCATATGAATTCAAACCAATTTTGTCTTCTGCGACAGCTTTTAAGTTCAAAAAGTCTAAATTTTGTTGTTTGAGAAAGGGTTAACAAGCTAAAAGTTACCAGGTAAAATGTCATTCCTGTTAATGAAAATTGAAATGAATTTTTAATATTTTATTTGATTTCTTCTTGTTATTCCATTGACTTGCATTTGGTAAACACATTAACTCTCTCCCAAACAAAACCTGGTTTTGAAATCCCTGATAGAAATTGCTAAGGAAATATTAAGACAAAAGAAAAAATTGTTGATAACTGCAATTTTCTCTTTTTGACCCGATATTTATTATTCTATATAGTGTACACAAATCCTGTTTTTATGAGCATTCGATTGACACCTGCGACACATTTCCAATTGGACCACCAGTAGAATTTGAGTTTTGGAAAGGATTGAATCAAAGTATTTAGGGTATACCACCCCTAATGAGATTCATGTGACGTAGGAAATCTATAATTTGTGCGACTTTGTTTAACATTTGTTATGTATCCGAACCTATTCGGGCGACGTCGAAAACATTCGGCGGCGGAACGTTCCATCGCCGAATGTTTCCGATGTCGCCGGAATAATTCCGATGTTACGTCAGTCTCATTCGGGGTGAACTACCTTAAATTTTTAACACTCAGTCAGTGCGGAGATTTGAGTTTTAGGACCGTCCACGGTCTTTTATCTGTCCTCTTATTCCAAGCCGTATTCCAGTCCATGAGCAAATGTTCCTTCCAAAATATAGCATCATCCGAAGTACATAATTTACATTGTAAAACCATTTTCCGATTTGGTTTCAAATGACGTCCATTATTGAAAGGGTCAGCGAAGACGTTATGACAAAAGAAGAAAATGCTGATAAAAATCCCCTTTTGCCTCAATATTTTCCTTGTTATATTTTAAACAAATCTTATTTTCAATAAATTGCGTTTTGTCGTCTGCAACAGCTGTCAAATCCGAACAGTTAATATTTTTTGCGTTTGGGAAAGAGTGAAAGATGTTACAGATCATACTGGTATATATAGCAGCTTGAATTACTGTCCGTGGAAGGCAATGCTGAAAACCATTGAGGTGAAGATCGAAATGATAGTGCAGGTGTACTTCTCCATGCCTCTTCACCCCCCCCCCCCCCCGCCCGAAGGCCTTTAATTTCTCTATCATTTTTTTATAGTCGCTGCGATGTGAAGTTGCGAACCTTCGAAAATCATGGACATGGTGGGAGAAAATGTTGAAATCAGCAGGATGTTTAACCGATATGAATCATAGACATGGCGGTAACTACCATATCTGCCCGCCTGTTAGCACTATGTACCTTTAGTACAGCTAACCCAATGTGCAACCCTTTCCAAAACGACCAAAAGTTAGACAAGGCCCCGGTTTCTCGAAAAACCTTAAGTACGTTCTCATGCTCAAATCTGAGCACCGTGCTCAAATCGCACGAAATCCACGTGAACTTCAATCGAATACCCTTTAACGTTGGAGAGTATCCCTTTGAAGTTGAGCATGTTCTCATGAGAATATACTTAAGTTTTTTCGAGAAACCGGGGCAAAATTTCCATTTGAACTACACAACTTGTGTTGATAAGGAGTTACGCTAATTTGTGTCCATATTGCACAAAACATTAGGCAAAATGATGAAATGCTGGAAATCAACATGTTCCCTGTGTTCTTTCAATTTTGGGACATAAAGCCAGGTCTTGTTTGGATAATCTACAATCTACATGGTCCTTATTTGAAAAGGCGCAAAACATTCAATTTAGACCAGTCAAAGTTGGGATTTACTTTAAACGAATGGTGTAGGAATGTGACTTAATTAGACAGATCTCGTTTTCCGGAAAAGGTTTCGGCATTGTCTTTGAGAAAAGAGATATAGATCTAGAGATTTATGTTTGCTTCGTCCGTATTTAGGCTTTGCCTACTTTCATATTAATTAAAATAATATAGATGATCCATCCGTTTATTTTGGCTTAACCCATTACCACACAGTGACTATTTTTGACTCCTTTCAAAATAATTGCTTTGGATTGGAAAACATCGTGGAAAATGAAGAACTTGCTTGTGACAAGCAATTTTCTCATTTCCCACAATGTTTTCTACCTCAAAAGACCATGAAATGTAAAATTTGATTTACTTGAAATTGTCGCCCGCAACATCTTTGAATTTGGGCCAGTTTAAAATTTAAACGGCTGGTTATGCGTTAAATACAAGAAAATCCGCAAGCAGAAAGATCGCGAAAACACATGACAAACCGAAGTTAAGTTTTAAAAAATAAACATATGAAGCACGGAACAAATAGCAACAACCTCTATTCGAATACTAAAATATATAAAGATCGATCACGTTTACAATTCTTTATAAATACCTTTGTCTTTTGTTCAAAACGTTGTTGTCTGTCACTCCTTACTTTCGGTTCATCCTCTGATGAGTGACGTCATCACAAGGGAGGTAATTTGAATACTCTCCTAAATGAAGGCGTCTATTAGGTGCCCGGATAATGACGTCACATTGGAGAATTAAAAAGGCGGTTAATATTCCCGCGGAAAATTAGTCCTACGGTCGTCAATTAAATCCTACTGCGAAATTAGTGTGACAATTGTCAACTTTTCGACTTTTCACAAAATTGAGTTTGTGAAAAGTCGAAAAGTGGAAGTTAGTCGCACTAACTTCCACTTTTCTACCAAAATTGAGTTTGTGAAAAGTCGAAAAGTTGAAGTTAGTCACACTAATTTCTGACAATTGTCACTAACTTCTGACAATTGTCACAAACAAAACGTCAACTTTTCGACTTTTCACAAACTCAATTTTGGTAGAAAAGTGGAAGTTAGTCGCACTAACTTCCACTTTTCTACCAAAATTGAGTTTGTGAAAAGTCGAAAAGTTGAAGTTAGTCACACTAATTTCTGACAATTGTCACTAACTTCTGACAATTGTCACAAACAAAACGTCAACTTTTCGACTTTTCACAAACTCAATATTGGTAGAAAAGTGGAAGTTAGTCGCACTAACTTCCACTTTTCTACCAAAATTGAGTTTGTGAAAAGTCGAAAAGTTGAAGTTAGTCACACTAACTTCTGACAATTGTCACAGACAAAACTTCAAGTTTTCTACATTTCAAGGTCAAATTTTGGTAGAAAAGTAGAAGTTAGTCGCCTTAATTTCGACTTTTCGACTTTTCACAAACTCAATTTTCTTAGAAAAGTGAATGGCGGAAACAGGATTCCGTACATAAGCCTATTTTCGCAAGCCCAGAGAAATTTCTCCAATTTGTTGCATAAGATCGTGCGACAAAAACTAAGAGAAAGTCGTCGCTTCTCATCGAAAATCTCGTATCTGCAGCTTGTTTTAAGCTGCAGATACGAGGTTTTCGTTGAAAAGCAGCGAAGTACTGTTTGCGAAAGTAGGCTTATGCCAGAGAGTAGTGATATTGCATGTCCACTAGCAAGCAAACACACTTATTCTACCATGTCTACACGACCATAGCATGGTACCCCACCCACCCTGTAGGAACGACGAGTAGAAGTTCCCAAAAATGAATAAGCATATACATGCCTATTGTGATATAGCATTTAGCTGGTTTGTAGTTGAAAAAATATAGCTTTTTATTTGGTATTTAGTTAACTTCAGACAAGGTTTAGTCATTAGTTAACGTGAATCTTTATAAAGGGTCTAAGTACCGTAGTTTTGGTATAGAAAATTAAGTTAAAGCATTACTGTCACTCGTCAGGTGTGTTCAACGACAACATTTTTTAATTTATTTAATATTTATAAATTTTGATATGACCATTTTTCATTAAAATAACCGGAAACAGCAATCCCATAATCCCATATATTCATAGTAAGATTGAAAAGCTTTTATTCGCACCTTTTGGTATAGCTTGCCGGCCTAGCCGTGAGGGCTAAGCAGTTGATTTGTGAAACACCAAGTCCTGCTAGATTTGAAACAGGTAGACCTACGTGGTACAGAATCCGCTTATGAATACACTTATGATGAAAAATAACTCATTTTTTCTTTTGAATTTATTTTATTTTTGCACTTTTTTCTTTCGTTTCTGATATCTTAGTTATGTCTATAAACCTCGTAACTGCAGCTTGTTTTAAGCTGCATTTTCGAGGTTTTCGTTGAAAAGCAGCGATGTGAAACATTATACTGAAGTTACATGGTCAAAATTTATTTTTTTCGGCCAACGCCAGGGGAGGAGGGGTTGGTCTGAACCCCCTACCCCCACCCACCCCCTCTAGATCCGCCCTCGTGTTACATGTAAGTTTTACGATTGATCGACGCGTAGCTACATTTCAGATTTAGAAATCTATGATTTATTGAATATGACAGCCGTTGCAGATGATAATGTTACATTGAAAATATCGAGTCAAAAGGAGAAATCAGCGTCTTACAATTATTACACGAGGTATGGTAAACGATATCTTAAAGTGACATTTCATATTTATTTCATTTTTTAAAAGTATGTCTTGATGCAAAGATTGTTTATTATAATGCCTAGAAATGCCATCAATTTTTTGGAAGTTGTTATTTATAAGGGAAAACACGCCTTTAAAATTTAGACAGAAATGACGAATTCTATATAAATCTGAATTGTTGTCCACATTAATTTGTTTAATTTTGGCACAAAAATATATTTTTCTCGTAAATGGTTCAATATTTTGGCTTGAAATCTTCAGAATTTTCATAAGATAACAAGCTCTTTCAGATAGAATAATAGTAAAATTTATGTAAAAATAATTGTAAAATGTCACTTTAAACTTTTCCCAAACGTTATAATTTTAGATTTATAGCAATTGACCGCTGCGACATAATACATGGTAACAATTCATAGAAAATAATCAATCAAAAAAGATAAAAACTGCTGCAGACAGCATAATGGAAATTTTGAAAGATACTGTCCATCAGCATGTTCTTCTTTTAACCCATTACCAAATGGCAAAAATTTAGAGTGATCCAAATTCAAAGATGTTGCAGACGACAATATCAAATGAAGGAAATTTAAATATTGTTAGTCTTTTTGTGTAGAAAATATTGTGGAAAAATGAATAGTAACATAACATAACATAACATAACATAGTTTTATTTACGTATTTAGGCCTCCGGCCCATTATACACTAACATATTACAACAATGTCTTTCATGAGTGATGAATACATTGAAACAAATATGATATCTGAAACAGCATGTTCATTTACTAAGGTAGTTGTATAGTATGTTACATGTACATGCGAATAACAGCATTCATACGAATTCTGTTATACATGCACATATAATAACTCCTGGTTCGAACCAGATTCTGTTTTTCGTTTGAAAGCTTCTGCTAAAAATTTTGCAAGTTTTTTAATATGAAAATCCCTGGTATCTAACATAATTCTGTAAAACAAATTAATAGATGGATAATCATTTTTCCATCCGTTCACAAAATAGATATCTCTTAAATCATCATACAAAAGGGCAGTTGAGCAAAAAATGGACTTCGTCTTCAATAATATAATGCATTACGTTTTAAGCACCAATCACAAAATCTGAACTCATAGTCTATATGGTTATGTCTTCCTACTTCTACGTTTAATGAATGGCTAGAACATCGAAAGTTTGATAATGCACGTCGATTTACGTATGGCATTTCCACTACAAGATATCTTTCGACCTCAAGCATTGAGTTAAAATGTTTGTAATATTTTGCTTTAGAGGAATTATTGATTTTATCTGACATCAATTGAAATGAACAGTCAATTAAACGCTGTTTGAAAATTTTCAGAAATAATTCAGAATTGCCCACTCCATTAGAAATCCAAACGATACCAAAACCGTATTCAAATAATAATTGTTTTACTTTTGTTGCCCATGTTATTCTTCCGTTTTCATCTAAGTTTTTCAGCATTTCGTAACATTGCTTTGGATATCTATTATTTGTCATTTCAGTCAATTTAATCCAATATTTTATACATTGTAACATATAAGTAACTGCGATAGGGTATCTACCACATTCTGTTAAAGCAAAAAAAATCTGCTGTATTTCGATGAAGACAACATATACGTTTACAAAAATCGACATGGATTTTTTCGATAGATTTACTGTATTCAAAACCCCAAATTTCTGAAGCGAAACAAAGAATGGGTTTTACCATCGAATCAAAAAGTTTGAAATAGTCTGATATACTAAAGTATCCGAATTTTCTTTGGGATCTGTAAATTCTAAAGCAGGCCTTTCTCGCTTGAGATGCCTGGTTATTTTTTAAACTAGACCAACATAAGCGTGATGTGAATAGCGCACCCAAGTATTTATAGCTGGTAACTGTTTCGATTTCTTTTCCGTCATAGAACCATTTTTCGTTCCTTTTTAGGATGCCGCCTTTTCTGAAAACTATTATTTTAGTCTTATCCAAATTAAGTTCCATTCCCACAGATTTACAAAATTCGTGAATAGAGTCTATATGTTTTTGAAGATTTAAAACTGTATCTGCCATACTCGAAACGTCATCGGCGAAAAGCAATGCAATAATTTCTTCTATCTCTTCCGAAACAAAAATTCCACGATTATCTTTCAATCTCAAGTATTCTATAAGGTCGTTGATAAAAATGTCGAAAATTATCGGCGAACTTCCACAACCTTGTCTGGTTCCCCGCATGCATTGTATAGAATCTAGTAAAACATTTTCGATTTTCACGTTGCAATTTAGTTGTTGATACATATTTCTAAAAATATTTAGGAACTTCCCCCCAATGCTTTTACGTTGTAAAGAGTCCCACAATTTTTCATGGTCAATGGAGTCGAAAGCTTTTTTAAAATCTACGAATAAACAATAAAATCTACCACCTTTTTTTGATAAATACTTTTGTGTAAGCGACTGTAAAGTAAATATATTGTCAATAATATTGTATTTTTTTCGAAACCCGGCTTGGGCTTCATTTAAAACATTGTTTCGCTCAGCGCATGTAGAAAGTCTACTTGTTAAAATATTTATAAAAACCTTACATATACTATCTATAAGTGAATAAATTGCTTGTGAGATGCAATTTCTTATTTTTCCACAATGATTTCCAAAGCCATTATCTTGTAGGGAGTCAAAAAGAGTCATTGTGTGGTAATTACATGGGTTAACCCTTCCCCAAACAGAGAAAATTTAGACTTTTCCAATTCAAAATCTGCATCAGAAGACAAAATGAACGTTAATCAATGTTAGATTTGTATACAGTATAGCTCAGAAAATATTGAGGCAAATGGAGAAAGTGCTGATTATCAGCACTTTCTTCTTTTGCCTCAATATTTCCCAAATCTCATCTACAAAGGATGTCAAAACCAGGTCTTGTTTGGGAAAGGGTTGAATCAATGTTCTTCAAAGCCTTAATTTAAAATGTACGTAATCATATTGTAATTGCATTCTTAATTATCATATGCAAACACAATTTAAATACCAGAAACAAAAGGAAAACGTATGTATTTTTAAAAAAAAGCAAAAGAAAAAAGAAAAAAAAATGTGGTATTTTTCATCATGTATGTGTACGCGCGCAGTTGCTGCGCCACGTACGTGTTTCAAATCTAGCAGGACTCGGTGTTTCACAAATCAACTGCTTAGCCCTCACGGCTAGGGCGGCAAGCTATACCAAAAGGTGCGAATAAAGGCTTTTCAATCCCATTATGAATAATTATATGGGATTATGGGATTCATGTTTCCGGTCATTCTAATGAAAATATGATCAAATCAAAATTTATAAACATTAAATTAATTAAAGGTTTTTGTCGTTAAACACAGTTGATGAATGGCGGAATTGTACAAGTTTAATTTTCTGTACGAAAAGTATTGTGCTTAGGCGCTCAATAAAAATAGCTCAATGTTAATAACTAAACCATGTCAGAAGTAAAATTATAATCAAACAAAAAGCAATATTTTTCTATCACAATAGCTTAATGCTATACTACAATAGGCATATTTCATGCTTATTCATTTTTGGGAACTTCCTTTGGTTGTTCCTACAGGGTGGGTGGGATACCATGCTATGGTCGTGTAGACATGGTAGAATGAGAGTGTGTACTTGCTATTGGACATTTTTGCAAGCCAGGAAGACTACATCTCTGTGTTTCCGTACGATTTAATCTTCGCTTTTCAACAAAATCCTCGTAACTGCAGTTATTAGGTTTTCGTTGAAAAGCATCGATATGCAACAGAGTGGAGAAGATTAACTCGGCTTGCGAAAATGGCTAATACCAGAGTGGAGTGATATTTCATTACCCTTTCCAAAACTTCGTCTGCTTCTAACATTCTCCAGTCTGGTAAAACAGTAAGGTAAAAGATGAAAAAATCGTCAGCGAGAATTTTTTCTTCTTTTTCCTCTACTGTTAAGAAATTGAAACAATCCCTGCCGACTATATTTTGCTGTTTGGGAAAAGGGTGTGTAATGGTGAGAGAAGGATGTGTGAGAGAAGGTGTTAGTGAGAGGGGTGTGTGATAGAGGGGGTGTGAGAGAGGATGTGAGTGAGAGAGGGTGAGTGAGTGGTGTGAGAGAGGGGTGTGTGAATGAGTGTGAGAGAGGGGTTTGTGAGTGAGTGATGTGAGAGAGGGCATGTGTGAGTAAGGGTATAAGTGAGTGTGTGAGAGAGGGCATGTGTGAGTGAGAGATGGGATATGTGAGTGAGGGGTGTGTGAGAGGGGATGTGAGTAAGGGTGAGAATAAGGATGTGAGTAAGGATGTGAGAGAGGGTATGTGTGAGGGATGTGGGAGAGAGGGTGTGAGTGACGGATTGAGGGTGTATGACAGGGATGTGACTGAGGGAGTGTGAGATTAAGGGTGTGGGAGATGGTTTGAGTGAGGGTGTGAGAGAAGGTTCTGATGAACTTAAGAACGGGGGTGTGAGTAACCAATCGAACAGCTATATGACGTCATTTTACAATGAAGCAAGTTTTACGGACAAATATAACTGAACGAGTTCTTTAAAGCTAATTGTTCGGTAGCGGATGAATAGTTTCAATGACTCTAAGTGGCAAAAAGTATAAATGAGAAGCCTGTAAAACTGTCATTTGCGAAAAGGTTAAGAAAAGGACAAATTGAAAGTAAAGGCATGGTAAACCATTTGGGAAAGGTAGAATTTACTGGTAGTCTACAGTTTCTACTTTTCAATCAATACAAAATTGACAAAAACGTAGAAGAAAGGTCTTGAGTAAAGAAGTTAATGTATTGGAACTACCATCGCAATCATCGCCCCCCATTGGCACATTTTGAACAGGGGCTAATCCCTTCTCAAAATGTTACGTTACTTAATATAAGTCCATTGAAAGTTATGTTGCATGAGGGGTCTACACAAATCCACCACAGGGTTCTCCACAGAATAATTTGAAGCTGTAGAGGCAGATTATAAGTAGGCCTATTGTTAAATATTGAAATGCATTGTTTTCATGCAAATGATCGTGAATAAAACCATAATGGGAAAAGAAGAAATTGCTCAATTTGAGCAATTTCTTCTTTTCCCATTATGTTTTTATACATAATTATTACATTTTACATCACCAGAATGCATCATTAATCAGTTTTTGACATGAAATACGTGTAAATGCCCCTCTTTGGTGACTATTTTGAAGAAATTAAGCTGTAGGTGTACTTTTGAAGCTTTATTGACATTACAACAATTTAAATGAAGCTGTAGTGGGGCCGATGCAGCTTATTGGGCGGCTGGGGATGACACTGTACCAAGATTTTAGAAGCTATGCTAAAAAGTTTTATCTTTTGATTTGAAGGTTAAGTGGAGTGCGTAAATTTTGGAGACAATCTGGTTACCGGTATCTTATATATCGCTGCTTTTCTACGAAAACCTCATAACTACAGCTTTAATACAAGCTGCAGTCACGAGGTCTTTGTTGAAAAGCGACGATATATCACAAGCAAAATGATCTATTTAATGATCTATATGTTAAAATGTGCTATGTACATTCTAGAAGCCAAAAGAAATTATTTAGTTTTGAAAAGGACGTCTATAAGCACATTTCAGAAACAAACTGCTAGTTGCCAAGTAAATATTTCTTAACCTTTTACCAAAATGACTCCCTTTGACTCCCCACAAAATAATTACTGTGGAAAACATCGTGGAAAATGAAGAAATTGCTTGTGACAAGCAATTTCTTCATTTCTCACAATATTCTCTACGCTAAAAGACCCCAAAAAGCAAAATTTCATCCACTCGAAAGCGTCATCTGCATCATCTTTGAATTTGGACCAGTCTAAAATTTTGCCGTTTGGTAATGGGTTAACCTTTTCCAAAATGACATAATTTTAGGGTAGCTAAATTCAGAAATATCGGCTAAAAAACAATCGTATAACCCAGGTTTTGATAGAAGGGCGATACGCGTTTCTTACCCTAAACTTGTCGTCAGTCATCGGTAAGTCAAAAATACGTCTTAGATGTTTTAATGAAACTGGCCACTGGGTCTCTGAGGATGGGATTTAAGTAGGATAGCTGCTCTACTATCTGAACTTTTGTACATGTATACCAGTGCTTTTCAGAAAAATCCTCGTATCTACAGCTTAAATCAAGCTGCAGTTACGAGGTTTTTGTTGAAAAGCGACGATATTACATGACTATGCATCCGCATTAGTGTATATTTAGTTAACTCTTTTCCAAAAGGCAATTTTTTGGGCGGTCATATTCAAAAGGTGCTGCAGACGACAAAATGGACGTTGGTTAAGATTTGAATTGTTTACAATATGGCAGAGAATGTCTCAATGTTTTTTTTTTTTTTTTTTTTTTTTTTTTTTTTTTTCAAGCAAAATCTGCTAGGATTTTGCCATAACCACAAATCCACAAACATAACACCGTTAGAGAAAAGTGAGAACCCATATTTTGAACTACATGTAATTAAATAGGGTTTTACGCCACAATCAGCATTTTTCCTGTTATATTTCGACGGTTGGTGCAGCTAACCATGCGTTCCTGGCATTCTTCGATTGATAGTATTCTGACTTCGACACAACTACTGTCGACTGTATATAAATAATTTAGAGTCTATCTTTGGCGTACAATGTCATAATACAATCGACAATCTAGATAAAGGAAATTAACTAAGAGTGAAAAGGTTCGATCCTAGTCAGTCTGCACAGCCACACAGACTAACTAGGATCGATACTTTTCACATTTCTCCGATGGCCCCTTTAACTCTTTCCCAAACGACAAAATTTTAGGCAGGCCCAATTCAAAAGCTAGTACAGACGACAAAATGGATGTTAATAAAGATTAAAATTGTATGTGATATAGTCAAGAAAATATTGTGGCGAAAGGGAGAAACCATCAGCAGTTACCAATAGTTTCTCATTTTGCCTCAGTTTTTTCCCAAGCCCTTTCTAATAGGGAAGTCAAAACCAGGTCTTGTTTGGGAAAGGGTTAACAGTGATTGATCACGTACAAGAATATAAGAAAGTAATTATGAATTCATAGAATTGTTATGACATGGATTGGTAGGTCTTTTGTAACAAAATTATGTCAATGCCAAATTTCAAAGTGGCTTGGAATATGATACCGCATGTAAGGTACATGTAACGACAATGATACAAATTGACACGGTGGTGAATCACGTGATATAACAATTTCAGAAAATCCTCAATAATTTTGTTAAAACGTGACCGATTTGAAAAGTCAAGAAGTGGGGACGGGGGAGGTAATGCCGGGAATTAGATGTAGTTTTTTTTTACATAAAATCAGCTGATGAAAAAGTTATTGACGACCAACAGAAATTTTGGTTGGTCGTCAATTACTTTTTATCTGCTGATTTTTTTAAAGGATCATTCACAGTCACAGTCAGCAAATCCATGGCCCTTTCCTGGGTTACCAGCTTCAAGTAGGCTATTTATTTCAAATCGGTCATAATTGTATTTATAAAAATATTTGGGAAAACGTCGAAAAAGTTATGCCACGTGATTCTCTAGTGTGTATTGAATAACCTTCTGTATAATAGCGAACGATTTTATCAAGTGAACAGTGGAGTAATTTCGGACAAACAATGGAATTTCGTTTGTGTTGTTATTCAATCTCGTAACTACGGCTTGATTCAAGCCGTAGTTACAAGATTTTAAAACAACACAGACGGTTTATCAAAACATAACGGTAAATCAAGTCAATTTTTAGCACAAAATACATTGCCATTGAATGAAATTGTACATAGCAAGCTAAAAGGGACCATCTGGAAAGTATGCCAATATGGAGCCTAGTCTGTCTGCGCGGCGACTGGAAATTTTCCACCCAAAAATGACTGTGAAAGTTGCAGTTGCCAAAAAAATGCAGCATTTTCCTTATTTTACACTGAAAATTTTGGGAAAATCCAATTTATCCCCTCCAAAAGTAAGGCACTGGCCAGGATATGCGCTTTGCCCCCCCCCCCCTCCCTAGAATTGCTTCATACGGGCCTGACTATGGTTATTTATCTATTTCTTGTTTTAAATAAAATACTTGGTTGTCCACTGGCGTGTCCCGTCTGACTTTCATATCGTCGGAGGAATTGGAAAATCTCGTATCTCCAGCTTGATTTTAGCTGGAGTTATACCTCACAATAAATGAACTGGCAGTGCATCTCATTCGATTAGCATGGGCTGCTCTGCCAGGTCATTTATCGTGAGGTATACGAGGTGTTGCAATAACACCGACGATATACAGTGCCCTCCAAAAGTCCTATATAAAAATAATCAACAACCATGAAAATATTCAAAACCAGTTCTATAATTCTGGCAATTTATTGACAAAAACACATTTTTGGAAAATGAGCGCTAAATAGCAATTATGCCAATAATTGTCAAGACTTAGAATGGCCTGCTGTGGCTTGTAAGAAAGCTTGTATACGATGCGGCATACTTCAAACAAGGTGTTGGCATGTCTCTGGAGTGACTTGGTCCCAACAAATCCTCACATTATGCTTAACGTCTCGAACGTTTTGGCTGCAGGTGTTTCCGAGACTGGTTTTCATTTGTTGCCAACGATTTTCAATCAGATTGAGGTCAGGGGACTGAGTTGGACAATTCAAACATTGGAAATGGTTTTCCTGCTTCCACTCATTCACAATTTTTGCTCTATGACGCAATGCTCCATCATCCTGGGATGTAAAGTCATTTCCATATTCTAGTAGATGAGCTAATGGCACTGCACGATCTTGTAAAATCTTGGTGTAACCCTGAGCATTCAGCTTTCTTTCAACATAAGCCATACACCCAGTATCCCTGCAACTCATTGTTCCCCAATCCATGACACTACAACCTCCAAACTTCACCGTGGGAGCAGTACAGTCACTACAAAGCTGCTCGCCAGATCGCTGTCTCACACACACTCTACCATCACTCTGAAACAGAATGAGTTTTGATCATCACTGACAAGTACAGCAGACCAATCCAGTCCTGGTGTTCTCTGGCAAAGTCAAAGCACAATTGTCTATGATGAGGGATTAGCAAAGGCTTCTGGACAGCCAAATGGTCATCTAGTCCTGCGGCATGGAGTCTTCTCCATACTGTCAATGTTGATGCAAACACATTTGTGTCTCTCCAAGTAGACTGTAGCTGTGGAACGGTCCCCAAGTGAAGGTCTAACTATCAGTCTGTCATCCCAAGTACTTGAAACACTTGGTTTGCCAATTCTGGGCCTGCCATCATGGCTTCCAGTCATTGCATACCTCTGCAGTAAATCGTCAATCGTCAATCTGTACAAGATAAAGAGCAAACATTTCGAGAACTTTTTACTGTATTTTTAACAGTGAGTTATCAATTCATCTAGTAAGCATTGAAATAAAAATGCAATTGCCTACCTAGGATGTCCAATCTGCCTAGAGATGTCTGCAACGGAGATACCCTGCTCTCTCATGAGTTGGCAACAAACTCTTCCCTCTTTGGACAGCATTTTTTTGTAAATTCTTTTCGCAGGTGATCAGATGCTGTTTTCTGGTCACCAGTTAAATGATGTTTCCATTCGCTTTCGAAAACTGGTTCAAAAGGTTGCATACAGACATGAAATATCTATGCGTCCGTTATTGTGTAAATAATGGATATTTCATAAAATTGATTTATTTCAAATAATCAAAGTCTAATTTCGAGGAAAAGAAATAAAATTATCTTAGATAGTGTTTAATTACCTCCCTGTATTAGAAAGAGTTTGAAAAATCCAGGCATTTTCGCTAAATCCCACGGAAAAGGGCAAAAATGCATAATGAAATATTTGTCCAAGGACTTTTGGAGGGCACTGTATTGCTTTTTTTGTTTGTTTGATATCCCCTTTTCGTGTTGCGGATCACACAATACAGATAAAAGACAAGTTGAAAGGAAATGTAATGACATGGAATGGCTCATTCTTTGTAACAAAATTATGTATGTCAATGCCAAATCTCAAAGTGACATGGAATACGATACGAACCAAGATTACGCAGTCATTAACCTACTAGTACTAGCGAGACAAAAGTATATAACCTTGAACAGTATTATGGTATAAATCAAAGTACTGAAAGTACTGTTGGGAAGCAACTTTGTTAGTAATGTAGGTCTGTCCAGAAGTAGAGTGCTTTGATTAACCATCTGAATACCTTAAATACTTTGATTCGTAGAGTACTTTGATTAGGTACTTCGATTATCCATTTGGATACCTTGAATACTTTTATTCCATGCTGGAGTTGTACATCTATTTTTAGTACAACCTTGTGCATATTTATCGTTTGTGTAAGCTTTGAATATATTTCATAGTTCAGTAAACTTGACTGACCCATTTACAAGGAAGGCCATTGGACTGATCTTTGAACTATAATAAAGCAAATTACTACGTCTGTCTTTTATTCTCTTAGAGACATGATTAAAAGAATGTTTCATTTTCAGTCACACAATTCAATATCTACACTTAACTTCAGACTTACATCTTGAATATTCGAGTGACTGTTACCTCGTTAATCTTTGCTTTTGATAGAACTATTTATAGTGTGGAGGACCGGAAGATGTTGTGTGGTATGCAGAGAGTGGTAAAGTGCAGAGAAAGGTGGCTGCAAAGAAAAGCAAATTTTGCCAAATTTGCTTCCCAAAAAATATTGGATCGCCAATAAAAAACCATATCCCAACAAACCGCTCGAAATTTGAAGCAGAGTTAACAAAGTAATTGCACAATTTCTAACAGGAAGCGGGCTAACTTGGCCGTAGTTGTTATGCAACACGTGACACGTAGGCCTAATCTCCACCGTGACAAAGGCTATATATTAAGATTTCTTGCATGTCAAAATTTAAGCACCTCATATTACTACAGGTCCATTGACAATTCAATAAGTCGGCACTCAAAAAGATTTGAGATTTGAGCTCAAATCAGCTCTTAAAGGGACCCATACTAGATTGTTGAACATGCAAAACATTAAAAATATATAGAAATATTGGTGAACATAAATTGGTTGATCATTTCTTTCCTACTAAGATTTTGCAATGGGTTCATTTTGTCTTTCTAAATCACTGTCTTCTTTAACATACCCGCACTTTTCATTTCTGGTTGCGTTTATACGAAACGGAATACTTTTTTGGACCTAGAAATTGTGGTGATTCTTTACAAAATAGTTCCAGATTTAGATATGACGACCGTGGTAGTTATGTAGGCTACATAGCCACTGGTAGTGAACTCGGCCAAAGCGAGGGACGTTTTTTCGAGATCAATGTATTCCATCGGTGTTGTTATAAAATATCGTACCTACGGCTTTATCGAAGCCGTAGTTACGAGATTTTATAACAACATCGACAGTTTGTCAATACAAAACTGTAAAACCGTTTTCTTTTCAGAACAAGTTCATTGTCATAAGCAAAAAAATCTATAAACTCACATTTAAACGCAAGATATCTATACCCTGTTGTAGCGAAAATT
Organism: Fragum sueziense; assembly: GCA_963680895.1. Classification (NCBI taxonomy): domain Eukaryota; kingdom Metazoa; phylum Mollusca; class Bivalvia; order Cardiida; family Cardiidae; genus Fragum; species Fragum sueziense. The sequence continues at coordinate 13,214,291 of OY804608.1, forward strand.
GTTTTAGTTCACCACAAGTGATAGCAATACAATCAAACTTCGGTCGCTGGGTCACCTTGCAACTGCCTGTAGAGCAAGAAATACCAATGGTTTCTATAGACATAGCCAACATTTTCAACGATTTTCTTTATTTCAAAATGTACGTAATTTTTACTTGATAAACTAATTCGTCACAAAAAGGGGAGGGTTAAAATCGTTTTTAAGTGTTTGCAGTATTCATAATTATCACCAAATAAAAGAATGGGTAGTATGGAATTAATTCTGTACGGTCTTTCTGTCGTGAATTAAGGCAATGCACCAAGACAGTAAGGGGAGACGCACATGTTGCGTAGTATTACAGATTTCATTTGACCTGACACTGACCTGTGTTATTATTTCGCATATATCATGACTTTCTTCAAAAAGAGTTGTATCATAGTACACAGATACAAAAGGTATACATGAAAATTTGAATGAATTATTTTAAGAAAGTCCAGGCCTGCAATTTATAATAATAAAAGCTGCAGCTGCGCCATGTGAAATGAAATCTGTAATAACAACTATGACACGTGTCCTTTTTTTAAAATACTTGCAACATTTATCTAAAACACATAATTTGTACGTATAGGTTCCAATAAATGACCTGACAGAGCATCTTTAGTTAATAGCTAGAAATGGTCTGCTAGGTCATGTATAGGGACCTATAAAAAGTATGAACGGTGGATAAGTTTTCATTTTTGTTTTGGTAATACAAGTAGAGTGCATTCGTATGCATTTCATTTCTGTTTCAATTCTGTCTAGTCGTGATTGTACCTGTCTCAATCATAATTTGATATGCTGACCTATCATTTCTTAACCCTTTCCCAAACGACAAAAATAGGCTGGTCCAATTTGAAAGCTGCTGCAGATGACAAAATGGATGTTAATCAAGGTTGGATTTGTGTACAGTATAGCTCAGAAAATATTGAGGCAGGTCGGTCACATGTGTCTGCATAATTTTGATGTGTTAACCCATTACCTAACAACAAAATTTTGGTCTGTTCCAAATTCAAAGATCATGCAGACGACAATTTGGGTGGAAAACATTGTGGGCAGTGAAGAAATTGCTTGTCACAAGCAATTTCTTCATTTTCCACAATGTTTTCCGAAGCCATTATCTTGTAGAGAGTCAAAAAGAGTCACTGTGTAGTAATGGGTAGTAAAGGGGTCCATGGTAGATTGATAATTAAAATTCTATGCACAAAGACAACGCAGTGGTCCTAGCCATCATAACACGGGTATGGAAGGATGCTCTGCCAGGTCATTTATCGTGACTTATACAAGAATTTGTTTGTTTATTGGGGTTTCACACAGTTTTCAACTGCTATGGCCATATCGCTGCGGCTGGAACACCTAACCATGGATTCCTGTTGTTTCTCAAACCAGTACCACCACAACGCCCTAACCCAGTCTCCAGCTGCTCGTCCACATAAGTTCACGATTTCAAACCATTGATGGGTGACATTTTGTCAGAGGGTATTCGCCGACTTATACAGGAAATAAAAAAAGTATTTCTGGTAAAAATGATACTGACTTGAACTTGATTTCAATTTCGCGATAGACTGAAACGATCTGGCATGTTCACGTCTTTACTCAGAAATTTTAAGGTAGTACACCTCTAATGAGATTCTCATGACGTCGGAATTATTCGGGCGCGATCGAAAACATTCGGCGGTGGAACTCTCCACCGCCGAATGTTTACGACCGCGTCCAAATAAGTTCGGATAAGTAACGACGCTGCTCGAAAAAAGTCGATGTTTTGTGAATCATTTTAAAATGGCGAAATTGCGTGTATTCTACACGTACCTTAATAAGGTCTTATGTGAAAGTGTCTATCTACTCACATCGGCATTTTCACAAGCCACGCGCGTATCTAGACGGGGGCCTGGAAGCCCGGCCTTCAATATAATTATTTTTCAAGGTTGCCCATTGGTGTTTCCAAGAAAGATTGTGAAAAAACAGGCCCTAGATGCCCCGGAACACCCACAACCCATTACCATATGACAAAAAAATGACTTCCAAATTCAAAGATGCTACAGACGACGAAAAGGGAATGTAATTTTATATTTCTTGGGTTCTCCGGGTAAGAAAACATTGTTGGAAATGAAGAAATTGCTTGTCACAAGCAATTTCTTCATTTTCCACAATATTTTCCAGAGCTTTGCTCTTCTGGGATTTCAAAATGCGCCAAATGGACTCGACAATACGCCTTTTGCTTCAACATTACATAATTTCTGGCAAGCAAAAAATTTTCAAGGAAAGATAAAGTAAACATCTCTTTGAAAACTGTTGGTTTTAAAAAGTTGTCGATTAGACAGCGTAAAAATTTGTTAGGCATATAAGCAAAGATATTTGGTAACATCGTTTCATTGATATTCACGCGTTCGCCCCATTTACCTAATACATTCTTTACCAAACGGCAATATTTTTAACAGTTTCAATTTGAAAGGTGATGCAGACGACGAATTCAAGTTGATGAAATATTAAAAATAATCCCATTTTGAGTTTGAAAATATTGTTGAAAATGAAGAAATTGCTTGTCAAAAGCAATTTCTTCATTTTCCACACTGTTTTCCTACGCCTTTCCTTGTGAGGGAGTATAAAACGAGTCACTTTGCAGTAAAATGTTAATTCATTGTATTGAATTAATTCACAGTTGGTTTTGCTTCTTGTCAACAAAATTTCATTCGGTTACATTGGATTTATAGATGAATTAACATGTGGAAAAATTGGTGAAAAATGTCATATGGATTGGTGAAAAGGAGTTAATGTTGATTATTAATAATTTCTTCTATTTTCGCGGTGTTTCCATAAACTCCCTACTCTCAGAAGTGTTTGTGGTAATTTATAAAATTAAATACTCCTTTTTCAGACAATACCTGAATGTGAAGATCATAAGAAGAAGAAAGAATTGAAGAAAAAGCTCGTGACCATAATTTTCCTATATTTCTCTCCATATTTTCGACCGAATTTCGACAAAACCATCAAAAAGTTTTGATTTTCCATACATTTCTTATTCTGCAAAATCTTTGAACATGGATCATCCTGCAATTTGATATTTTCGGAAGGGATCTTTTTTTGTGAAAATGCCTGTTTTACTACTTATAACTACATTAGAGTTTAGAATGATCAAAACATGATCTCTTCTTAATCAAAGAAAACATATAATAACATTATGGTATATGATCATAGATAATTAGTCTGTTATGGTGAAAATCTAGATCGAAAATAACAAAGTGCTCTTCGATCGTGTGCAGTTTTCCCTTTGCCATGTTCAAAGGACTTTACACGTAGGTTTATTAATAACTATTTTACAACAATAATCTTGCTTTGACGTGCTTGGCAAAGAAAGAGTATTTTTTTTTCTTTTCTCTCAATGTTTTCCATGTTCTTATATTAGGATTTTTAACATTCTCTCTAGATATTGTCGTCTGCAGTTGCTATCAATCTGGACTATTCTAAAAATCGTCGATTTCAACGAAAACCTCGTAACTGCAGCTTGTATAAAGATGCAGCTACGAGGGTTTTCGTTGAAAAGCAGCGAAATGTTGTATAGCCCGTTTAAGATATTACGACGCATGTTTACAAATTTAACCTTTGTAAACAATAAATCATCGAATTCCAATGTATTCTTATTTTGCATGTGATGGCTCGACTTTTGCAGGAATCGAATTACATAGGCTACATGTGTACCTGCAAGAATCGAACAAACGCATTTAAAATCTTAAGAAATTTATTTTGAAATTTCTTTCCCATTAATTAAGTGGGTAAATTTTGAAAACATGTGCCATTAAATATGGAAAGATCTATAATTATAGTACAATCACAATATTATGGCACGTGTTTACACAATTTGCCTATATAAAATATGCAATATCAAACTCTAAACTACTGTAAGTTTGCATGTGATGGTTTGAATCTTGCAGGTGTCTCACACATGCAAGCTTCGAACGTAAAATTATTGAAAATTAAGAATGTCTTTTTCGTTTGTTTACAAAGTTAACATTGTAAACATGTGCAACAATATCGTAATTGGACAATAGTTTATCAAAAGGTTATGGGCTAAAATTGTTTATTACAAGTCGCGTAAATGAAAGTCAGTGTGTTTAAAACTATAACCTATGACAAAGTGGAAAAGTACTGAACAAGGAATTTGATACGAAAAGTTCATATTTAAGCGGATAAATTACAGAAAGGTACTATTTTTTATTTTTCGAAGATATCATGTTTATAGGTTAGGATTACATTGTTTCTGAACGAAACCGACGTACTTGCTTTTTCTCGACATCTGATAGTCGAATATCTCGAAGTGAAACTCAGGTCATGGTTTCATTCATAGAGATATTTTCATATTCAAACAAAACCGTTTTGAAATAAGTATAGCACTTGAAATGCAAATTAGAAGAAAAGAAATCACTCGCTTCGAGCAATTTCTTTCCTTTTCGTATTGTATTTCAACTATGAACCGATTCACAAAATGTTCAATGCAAGTACAAAAAGGTGCACCACAACCAAAAGTCACTCTTAACAGACCATACCGAATTGTGCGCTTGTCAATACCCGTACTAGATTTTCACTTTTCAGGTATCAGAACAACATGGGGACAGTCAGAGTTTGCATAGCTGTGTGGTGAATTGCATTAGTTTTTCACTATTTATCAAAGACCAGTTGTCCTGATTACTTTAAAGTGACATTTCACATTTATTTCATTTTTAAAAGTATGTCTGATGCAGAGATTGTTTCTAATGCGTAGAAATGCTAACAGTTTATTGAAGTTGTTATTCATAAGCGAAAAATACGCCTTTAAAGTTGAGACAGAAATGACCAATTCTATATAAATATGAACTGTTGTCCACAACAATATGTTTAATTTTAGCACAAAATATATATTTCTCGTAAACGGTTCAATATTTTGACTTGAAATTTTCAGAATTTTCATAAGAAAAGATGCTCTTCCAGATAGAATAAAAGTAAAATTTCTGTAAAACAATATTGTAAATTGTCACTTTAAAATGTTTCTCCTCGGATTGTATAAAGTACCAATATCAACTCTGCTCAAGTTCATTTTCGTCGGTCAAGTCTGGTACATGTAGCTGAGTTTCTTCAGGAAACATGACCGACGGCCGGATCCAGGATTTACCTCCTCCCCCTGGGGGGGGGGGGGTCCAAGCACAAATGATGCATCTAAATGTGGTATTACAGAAGTCATTTCACATGGCGCAGCATTAGCTTTCGTTATCACAAATTACACGCACGTGCTTCTTTGAATTAACAAATCAGTAATGTTTTCTTGTGTACCTGTTACATATGAGTACTATGATACCAGTCTTTTTGAAAAATGTTACGCTATATGCGAAATATGAACACATTTTAGCAAAGGTCAGTGTCAGGTCAAATGAAATACGTAATAAATATATAACGTTATACTGAAGTTATACAGTTTCAGGCTAATGTCAATGGGGTTGAATACCAGCCCGGTTGGATCCGCCCTTGTCAGGCCGAAGTGGGGTCATTACATATCGTTGCTTTTCTACGAAAACCTCGTATTTCCAGCTTGTTTTAAGCTGCAGATACGTGGTTTTGGTAGAAAAGCAGCGATATGTATATGTCTCGCCTGTCACAATGAATGGAAGGGATAACTGGTCAACGTGGTATAAATTTTTATTCTCGTGTATCGAATACCTTGTTGGACTCGGACACATTGCCGCTTTTCTTAAAAAATCGTAACTACAGCTTGTTTTAAGCTGTAGTTACCAGGTTTTTGTTGAAAAGCAGCTATAAAATGCGGTTTCCGTATCTCAAATTTCAGATTTAGGAAGACTCTGTTAGCTCCACCGATAGTCGCCTGTTACAATGAGTGGGAAGGGTAACTGGTCGACATGGGATGAATTTTTATTCTCATGTCTCTTATGACCCGGATTTATCGTCGCTTTTCTTACAAAAAATCGTAACTACAGCTTAAAACAAGCTGTGGTTACGAGGTTTTTGTTGAAAAGCAGCCATATATTGAGGTTCCTGTATCCCAAATTTCAGATTTAGGAAGACTTTGTTAGGTGCACCGAACGTCGGCTGTTAAAATGAGTTGGAGGGGTAACTGGTCAACGTGGTATGCATGTTTATTCTCTTGCATCGTATTCATTGTTGAGCTCGGCCAAATTGTCGCTTTTCCTTAAAAAAAACCTCGTAAGTACAGCTTGTTCTAAGCTGTAGTTACGAGGTTTTTGTTGAAAAGCAGCTATATAATGAGGTCCCCAATTATCAAATTTCAGATTTAGGAAGACTTTGTTAGCTGCACCAATCGCTAAATGTTAGAATGAGTGGAAGGGGTAACTGGTCAACGTGGTATGAATTTTTATTCTCGTGCATAGGATGTCTCGTTGGACTCGGAAATATAATACAGATGTCTCTGGTTAATCTAGGAGCACTATACATTATTGTTTTACAGTCTGTACTGACGATTCTCGTGTTTCAGATTCAGGTCGATTTTGTTAGGTGCACCGATAGTCGCATGTTAAAATGAATGGAATGGGTAACTGGTCAACGTGGTACGAATTTTTATTCTCGTGTATCGGAGGCCTTGTCAGTCTCGGACAAATTGTCGCTTTTCTTTAAAAACCCTCGTAACTACAGCTTGTTTTAAGCTGTAATTACGAGGTTTTTGTTGAAAAGCAGAGATATAACGAGGTCCATAATTATCAAATTTCAGATTTAAGAAGACTTCGTTAGGTGCACCGATAGTCGCATGATAAGATGAGTGGGAGGGGTAACTGGTCAACGTGGTATGAGTTTTTATTCTCGTGCATTGGATGCCTCGTTGGACTCGGAAACATATGGAGATTTCCCTATCTGTGCTATAAAAATGGGGGCGGTAAGTTGTTTGTTTATTTTGCTTTGCATTGCTTAACTCTTTCCTACACAAGACCTGGTTTTGACGTCCCTAAGATAAAGGGCTTAGGAAAACATTGAGACAAAAGACGAAAATGCTGATAACCAGCATTTTCTCCTTCTGTCTCAATATCTTTTGTGCTAATTTGTACACAAATTCTATATTTAACCCCTTTCCAAACAGCGAAAAATTGGGACATAGTCATTTGAAAGCTGCTACAGATGAAAAATTGAGGTTGATAAAGTAAATATATGTGTATGATATAGCAAGGGAAACATAGAGATAAAGGGAGAAACTGGTGGTTGTCAAATTGAAACGACCTATTTTCTATCTCTGTTATAAAAATGGGGGGCGGTAAGCCTTTTTGTTTGTTTATTTTGATTTGCTTAAATAATCCACACGGAATCTCGTGATGTTTGTAAACAAATGTTTTAAAAACATAGCCCAGGATAAATGACATGGCAAAGCATCCCTAGCTATAAGCCAGTGATGTTCTACCAGGTCATTTATCGTGAGCTTTAACTAATTTGCGCGGAATTTCCTGATGTTTGTAAACAAAATTGTTTTTGAAATACCAACCATCTAACATTATATTAAGATATAACCGCATATAACAATATGTTTGATAGTTATTGGCTAAAGCGCTGAAGTCGAGGGGCTGTTAAGTTGCATGAAAAATTTGACATGCGATTTTCGCTTCTGAAGAAGAGCAAATGCTTCAATTGTGAAAAGTGGAACATGAAAACGGCCAATTTTTCGTTATGAATTGTTTTCGAAATTTTTGAGAACTGCTTATAAATGGTAAAATTATTATGTATCATCTGTTGTAATATCAATATGAAAAAACAGTGGAAAATCTTGTGGAGCCAGATTGAGATAACGATCTTTTTGAAAAGATTACGAACACATATGATAATTATACAATCTGTTATTTATAAAATTTTTGTTTCAGCATAAATCTATCCATCTAACAGATATGTTCCGGCTTATAACTTTTAGCGTAGTAATTTTTATCTTAATTTTGATAAAGTGATGCGTCAAAATCGACAATCGAAGGATAAGATTTGAAGACATCACAGGAAAATGACTATTTGTACCCGCTCTGTAAATGCGAGTCCGCCAAAACAGATTGTAATATGCCTATCATTTCAGTAGATCCTTAAGCCAACAATTCACTACTCTCCAAAGCCGAGGTCTATTGATTAAACATCAAATATGACCTCTGCCGTTTTTGATTCACCAACGGCCTATTTGGTCGTCATAATCTAATTATAGCACATCATTTGAATTATCGAATCAAAATCATTCAGTTTCATCTTGCATGACCATTACGTATACATTACGTCGCTTCTATTTTTGGCTGAAGCCGGTAACATTTGAATTATCGAATCAAAATCATTCAGTTTGATATTGTTTGATTACGTATACATCACGTCGTTTCTATTTTTGGCTGAAGCCGGTAATTTGAAGCGTCAGCCAATGAAAGTTTGTATCAGATTTTTTTTTTTTTTTTTTTTTTTGTTGTGTATAGCCAACGATTAGATACCGAAATCCCGCCAAGGCCTCGATATTAGACCTGAAATGACCCCGCGGGAACAGAGCATCATTCTATCATAATGGAATGAAGAGAGAATGTTCTCTGTTCTTAAGAGAGTAACAATTCACATTCTTTCATGAAATACTCAATTGTACAACAACCTATAGTTCGGAAAAGTATTTTTTACTGATCACGGTGGAGATTGTGTACCACGTGGTGGAAATTAGCACCGCTTCTGGGTAGAAATTGTGCAATAACTTTCTTGTTTCTGCGTCAATCTTTTAGCGGTTTACTGCATGTACCCCTTTTTACTGGGCTTTTTTTTTTACCTCAGATGTATGGCATACTTATAGAATTCGTTTACTTTTACCAAAAATTGATCCCAATCGACCGGAAAAATGACATAAATTGAAAATTCAGATCGTTTTTCTGATCGATTGGGGCCAATTTTAAGGAAAAGTAGGCCTACAAGTAGTGTTCAAATAAGTCATACATGTATACTGATTTAAGAATATGTTATGTTTCGCTTTTTATCGGTTCTAGGTGCATTTCTCATTCCGTATTTCATCTTCATGTTTATCTGCGCATTCCCGACCTTCCTGGTAGAAATGTCGTACGCTCAGTTCTCCAACCTGAGTCCAGGAAAAGCCTGGATATGTGTGCCATTACTCAGAGGTAAGATTCATTTTTAACTATTTACAAATTTATTTTCCTTCTTTACTCCAATTGCTATACGTACATCGCACTAACTTCAAAATAGGTCTGACTTTCGATATAAATTGATGGTGACCTGACCATATTTTTAATTCGACTAAGGCAGAAAATCGACTTATCCTATGAAGACATAATGAGTGTCGAATATTTTTAATCGTGATCTTGAAAAAGGTTCCGTAAGGCGTTTGAACCCAACATGGTTCCAGATAAGCCTGCGTATACACACAGTCTTCAATAGCTTCTCCGTGACCTGTAGCAACCATTTAAGGTTTACGAACTGAGAATGAAATGCAGAGCCAGGGGCGAAATTTGAAAGGTGCCAGTAATTCCTAAACTGTGTAACATTTCCATTCCAAATACAAACATAAGCATTTTGTATGGTTTAGAATTTTGAATTAATGCGTACTTATGGAAATATTTGACAAAAATGTTCAAAATTACCTCCCTTGCATATGAATATAGAGTAAAATAATATTTGTAAATTATTTTCTTCTTGAAGCTTAATCTTGAAATCCGGCAAGGTGAATCAACTTATGTGAAGTGTATTTACAAGTGTGTGTAATTTGATGCATTTCGTATGGCTAGAAAGTGGTGTTTTCATTCTCAGTTCGTAAAACTTAAGAGCAGCATGGGTCTCTGCAAGTCTCCATTTATGCACAGACTGGTCTTGAAACATGGCTGTCTCAAATGCTGCAAGTGACCTTTTCCAGATCCTTGCTCACCTAAACTATAAAACTCTTGTAAATGGGACGAAAACCACTCCGCTTTTGACCTGAATTGTACACCATATATTCGTTTTGTTACAGGGGTGGGGTACGGGATGGTGCTGATGACCGCCATAGTTGCCGTCTATTACAACGTCATCATGACGTAGACGTTATATAACCCAGAAGGAAATAAATATTCGTCCAACGATAAAATCCCCACTTTTGACCTGAACAGCACACCATATTTTTTGTATTGTTACAGGGTTGGGATACGGAATGGTGCTGATGACCGCCATAGTTGCCGTCTATTACAACGTCATCATCGCGTGGACGTTATAGTACTAAAGGAAAAAATAATTATCCGTCCAACAATAAAAAGGACACGCTGCTTTTGACCCGAACTGTACATAGTTTTTTGTATTGTTACAGGGGTAGGGTACGGCATGGTACTAATGACCGCCATAGTTGCCATCTATTATAACGTCATCATGGCATGGACGTTGTATTACTAAAAACAAATAAATATTCGTCAAACGATAAAAACACCCCGCTTTTGACCTGAACTGTACACCATATGTTCGTTTTGTTACAGGGGTAGGGTACGGTATGGTGCTGATGACCGCCATAGTTGCCGTCTATTACCACGTCATCATGGCCTGGACGTTATATTACTAAAAGAAAATAGTTATTCGTCCATCAATAAAAACACCCCACTGTTGACCTGAACTGTACACCATATATTTGTATTGTTACAGGGGTGGGTTACTGCATGGTGCTTATGACCGCCATAGTTGCCGTCTATTACAACGTCATCATGGCCTGGACGTTGTATTACTAAAAAGAAAATAAATGTTCGTCAAACAATAAAAAAACACACCACTTTTGACCTGAACTCTACACCATATGTTTGTTTTGTTACAGGGGTTGGATACGGCATGGTACTTATGACCGCCATAGTTGCCGTCTGTTATAACGTCATCATGGCTTGGACGTTATATTACTAAGAAGAAATAAATATTTGTCCAACGATAAAAACACCACACTTTTGATCTGAACTGTACACCATATATTCGTTTTGTTACAGGGGTGGGGTACGGCATGGTACTGATGACCGCAATAGTTGCCGTCTATTACAACGTCATCATGGCCTGGACGTTATATTACCTGGTCATGTCGTTTTCCGCTGAATTACCATGGAGTAACTGCGAAAACAGCTGGAACACCAACAACTGTTACCTCAGATCTTCCGTCAACGTTACAGACGTGAACGTCACCGTGAAAACGACGTTGTCGAATGTAACGTCAATAGGACCAACTTATGACGTCACTACTAAGTTGGTTAACGTGTTGAATGTAACTAGAAAGACTCCGACTGAGGAATTCTGGGAGTAAGTTCTTGCACGTTACTTTTTACATCATAAATTAGAAATTAACCATTTACTTAATGACGAGTTTTCGAAATTAAAATAATGATAAATGACAATAATAAAAGAGCCAAAATACAAGGGTGCTGCAATTCAAAAGCTTCTGTAAATGACATAACTGATGTTAATTGAAATAGGATTTGTGTACAAAATAATGCAGAAAATAATGAGGCAATAGGAGAAAATGCTGATATCAGCATTTTCTTCTTCTGCCTCATTGTTTTCACAAGCCTTAAATGGGGACGCCAAATTAATGTCTTATTTTGGAAAGGGTTTATGCCTGCGTTGAATATGCATAAAATCATTGAGCAAGCAACTAGTTCTATGTCTATATGTGCTACATGATCGATACTTATTTCACTTAATTACAGTCTTTGTCATAGCTCATTTCATCTGACATGGCAGTGACTTAAAAACATGTTCATATTTTAGAAATTACATAACATGCACCGAAAAGACTTGTATCATAATACACAAGTATAAAAGGTGTGCAAGAAAGTATTACTGGATCATCCTCGGAAATCCAGCGGTCATAGCTACGCTACATGTCATGTAGCGTAGCTATGACCGCTGGGTTTCCGACAATGTTACTGGATTATTTTTAGGAAAACCCTCATGAGTGTAATTTATGTTAATAGAATTTAAAGCTGCGTCATGTCAAATGAAATCTGTATGTGTATCCATTTTCTTCGCTTACTCTCTGACCACTCTATCATTTCAGGCACAAGGTCCTAGAACTAACGTCTGGAGTTGAAGAACAAGGGTATTTAAGATGGCAGCTAGTTTTGTGTCTCTGTGGTGCCTGGGCTATTGTATTTCTGAGTCTTGTAAAGGGGATAAAGTCGTCGGGAAAGGTAAGTGTTTATTTACTCTATCTTAAAGTACTAGTAGTACTTAAGACTTTTCTGAATTGAAATGTGCAGCTTAATAATTTGTAGACAATATATTTATTTATAAAGCAGAAATTAATAAAATGTATTTGTTGTTTATAACGAAGAAAAAACCGAAGCAAAATGAGATATTGTTGAAAATCTGATCTTTCTTATATTATTTTCTCTCAATGTTGTCCAAACTTATTTCTTCTAAAAGATACAAAAGCACCTCCTCCCCAGAAAAAAGCCCTATTTGCTTATGATTTAAAGTGTATTGTGTCGTGTACATTCATGAGCAATTGTACATGCACAATTACGCAAAAGTGCAGGATAATAAAATTGAGCACAACATATACATGGAAACAGCCTTTGATAACTTATGATATAACCTTACATTTTTATATTATATGATGATTTGGATCTTTCCCCTTTTTAGCGAGTCGGGACTTTATGTCAAGGGAGCTTATGTCACAGCCCTATTAGAGATACAGCCTTGATTTTTCACATATCAAAATTTCCTGCCAAGACCTTTAATTTAGGAACATCTGACCCTTTGACCTAGTGACCTTGACCTTTGAGTTTGGCCTTTTATTTAAAAAAAAACCCTTTAACCAGGTCTATATCTAATGCAATATTATTGATAGGGCCTTGATATTTCACACATGGATACCTCCTGCAAAGACCTTTCATTTGGGACCATGGCCTTTGACCTTGACCTTGGAATTTGACATACTTTTAAAATGAAGCTGAATTTGTGACAAGCTCCCGCATAGGCGAGCTATGTTGTCCGCGGACAACTCTTGTTTGCTGATCCCGTTTGCGACATTGCATCTCGATCACGTTTTGACCTCTGGATGACTGAATTGACCGCATTACATCATTACGAATGTGACAGGAATTTTGAATCTACTTTTTAATATAAGCAAAGCGTTGATGTCTTATTCAATGATATTCTCATGTTTGAAGCTTATTGACTGATCACGATATTATGGTGCATATTTACACGTTTTACCTATAGATGTAAACAACACTATATCAAACTCCTAACTAATGTATTTTTGCACGCGATGTTTCGAATCTTGCAGGTGTTGCACACATGCCAGATTCGAACCAACGCATGCAAATTGTATTGAAAATAAAGACCAAATTCCCACTATTTATATGGGCAAAACTTAAAACCATCTGTGGTTATGATGTCCTTGTTGAAAAGCGGTGATACTCTAGGTGATGTACGTTGCGGCCACCACGCCCTATATTCTACTACTGGTCCTGTTAATACGCGGAGCTACGCTTGACGGCGCCTGGGAGGGATTCAAGTACTACGCGGTGCCGAAATGGAGCAAACCCGGCGAATTTAGGAATAAGATGCCGATGCTTTTCAACAAAAACCTCGTAACTACAGCTTAAAGCAAGCTGTAGTTACGAGGTTTTTGTCGAAAAAACGATGATGTTATATTTAGGTGATGTACGTAGCGGCCACCACGCCCTATATTCTACTACTGGTCCTGTTGATACGCGGAGCTACGCTTGACGGCGCCTGGGAGGGATTCAAATACTACGCCGTGCCGAAATGGAGCAAACTCAGCGAATTTTGGGAAATATGTCGATGCTTTTCAACAAAAACCTCGTAACTACAGCTTTAAACATGCTGTAGTTACGAGGTTTTTGTTGAAAAGCGACGATACTATATTTAGGTGATGTACGTTGCGGCCACCACGCCTTATATTCTACTACTGGTCCTGTTAATACGCGGAGCTACGCTTGATGGCGCCTGGGAGGGATTCAAGTACTACGCGGTGCCGAAATGGAGCAAACTCGGCGAATTTAGGAGAAAGATTCCGATGCTTTTCAACAAAAACATCGTAATCACAGCTTTAAACAAGCTGAAGTTACGAGGTTTTTGTTGAAAAGCTATGATATTATATTTAGGTGATGTACGTTGCGGCCACCACGCCCTATATTCTACTACTGGTCCTGTTAATACGCGGAGCTACGCTTGACGGTGCCTGGGAGGGATTCAAGTACTACGCCGTGCCGAAATGGAGCAAACTCGGCGAATTTGGGGGTAAGAATGTATTGCTAGTAGCCTATGAGCCGGGATCTGAAAAAAAAAACCCACAAAAACCCAGAACCTTCATAACATTAGATACCAAAATATTACCTTGATCCTGGGCCCCGTAAATTATCAACGTCCGTACGATTATTTTTTGCGTAACAACAAACCTAATTATTGGTCCAATCTGATTTCCGTGCAATCAGATGTCTTCTCACAGAGTTTATACAAAAACGTGGTCGTAGTAAGACCGTTGATAATACGGGCCACAAATTGTGTTGTTCATTTCTGTCTATAAATTTATAAACTAATCTTTCTCTTAGTTGTAGCAATATTCTCATTAGGCTATAAGCGTCACAAGTGCATAAATATGTTCACCAATATTGACAGCGCATAATGCTTTGTAAAAGAACCAACAGTTCTATGGACCTGTCCAAAATAAGAGTTGGTGCACCCGACAAAAACCTCAAGCCTTCTCTTTTGAAGACATGACAACTTAGAAACGTTGTTTTGAAAAATTCAACACTTTCCTTCACAATCCTGCCTGTGACGCCCTTTACACATCACTAAACAGTAAAATGTTACTCTTGGCCAAGTCAAAGATGTTTCAGAAGACCATTTCAGATGAATGGAATTTAGCATTTTTGGCCTTTATTTGTTAAAAATATTTTGGGAATGAAGAAATAGTTTGTCACAAGCAATTTCTTTATTTTCCTAAATGTTTTTAAAGTATTTTTTGTAAGGGGCGTCAAAAAGCGCCACCGCGTGGAATGGATTAATAAGAATGGCAGATGAATATAATTATGTTTACATTAAACATATTCTATTTCATGAAAAATAATTTTGAACTCTAATTCAAACAGCCTCAAATTGGACCATTTTAAAATTTCGCTGTATGAGAAAATGTTAATTCAACTTTCAGTATGGGCGGACGCTGCTGTACAGATGTTTTATTCAGCGGGTATGGGATGGGGTGGCATATCAACCTTAGCTAGTTATAACAACTTTCATAGTGATGTAGAAAGGTAAGTCGATATAGGTTGTTTTGAAAGTACTCGGGCTATGTAGTCCATCCCTAATCAGTTTCACGCGACGCCGGTAACTTCCACCGCCGAATGTTAACGACGTCGCACGAATACATTTAACGAATGTTGACAACGTGGCATCAAACACTTGGACATGGCGCGAATCTCAGTAGGGATGGACTACCTTAAAAACATCAAATGGATCATTATACAAATTCAAATTTTATGCATCTGAAACGAACGTGGCTTTTTCGTCAGAAGTAGGCTTTACAAGTTACAATTGATACCCAATTGACCTACTTTCGTAATAATAGACTCTGTGCTTACGAAGTGACCAAAAGCCAATCGATAGATCGCTTCACCCAACGTAGAATCTAAGACACACAATGGAGGCATTGGCATGTCGATTGTTTTGAGTGTCAGTTGATAGATCGATACATTATCACGTGCAACGAAAAATTTAAGACAAACAAAGGGTGTGTGGCATTATTCTGATCGTCCATTGGCTTATCGATGGTTTTGATTGACAGTCGGCGTTTGGTCAATTATCTGTGAATTGAAGATTACCCGTCAATATAGTCTACGCCCAACACTTACTTTTACGTTGTTTTTGTTGATTCTCAGGGGCTAAATTTTATTTTAGCGTGTAGAAATATTAGTATCCTGTGAAATTCATTTCTTGTTTGACCAAAAATCTTTTTTTTCAATGCGGCACAATTCTGCGCGTGGGAATGTTTGGTAAATAGTACTGCAATGCCCGGAATATTTCGTTACAAATGTCATTTAGCTGTGAAAGCATTTGCGAACATGAACACATAGGTTTTTAGCCCATTTAATACTCTATATGGCAATTTATAAATAACCATATACCGGTAGATTTTTTTTAAAAAAATATGGGCTAAGTCCCTGGTAATGCAGAGGCCTACAGGTAACACCCCGCACTTTTTTCTGGTACATGTAATTTGTTTCTTATTTTCACAGAGACTACTACCCACCTTTGATTGTTTTACGAGCTTTTTCTCTTATTGTGATAGAAAGTGTGTCTTATTTTTACATGGACGCAAATAAAGTGTGAGCTATTTTTACAAGGACGCCAATGAAGTGTGCCTTATTTCAACAAGGACGCCAAAAAAGTGTGCGTTATTTTTACATGGACGCCAATAAAGTGTGCCTTATTTCAACAAGAACGCCAATATAGTGTGTCTTATTTTTACAAGGACGCCAATAAAGTGTGTGTTATTTTTACAGGGACGCCAATAAAGTGTGTATTATTTTACAAGGACGCCAACATAGTGTGTCTTATTTTTACAAGGACGCCAATATAGTGTGTCTTATTTTTACAAGGACGCCAATAAAGTGTGTCTTATTTTTACAAGGACGCCAATATAGTGTGTCTTATTTTTACAAGGACGCCAATATAGTGTGTCTTATTTTTACAAGGACGCCAATATAGTGTGTATTATTTTTACAGGGACGCCAATAAAGTGTGTATTATTTTACAAGGACGCTAATATAGTGTGTCTTATTTTTACAAGGACGCCAATAAAGTGTGTATTATTTTTACAGGGACGCCAAAAAGTGTATATTATTTTACAAGGACGCCAATATAGTGTGTATTATTTTTACAAGGACGCCAATATAGTGTGTCTTATTTTTACAAGGACGCCAATATAGTGTGTATTATTTTACAGGGACGCCAATAAAGTGTGTATTATTTTTACAAGGACGCCAATAAAGTGTGTATTATTTTTACAGGGACGCCAATAAAGTGTGTATTATTCTACAAGGACGCCAATATAGTGTGTCTTATTTTTACAAGGACGCCAATATAGTGTGTCTTATTTTTACAGGGACGCCAATATAGTGTGTCTTATTTTTACAGGGACGCCAATATAGTGTGTTTTATTTTTACAGGGACGCCAATATAGTGTGTCTTATTTTTACAGGGACACCAATATAGTGTGTCTTATTTTTTCAGGGACGCCAATATAGTGTGTCTTATTTTTACAAGGACGCCAATATAGTGTGTCTTATTTTTACAAGGACGCCAATAAAGTGTGTATTATTTTACAGGGACGCCAATAAAGTGTGTATTATTTTTACAGGGACGCCAAGGACGCCAATAAAGTGTGTATTATTTTACAAGGACGCCAATATAGTGTGTATTATTTTTACAGGGACGCCAATATAGTGTCTTATTTTTACAGGGACGCCAATATAGTGTGTCTTATTTTACAAGGACGCCAATAAAGTGTGTATTATTTTTACAGGGACGCCAATATAGTGTGTCTTATTTTACAAGGACGCCAATATAGTGTGTCTTATTTTTACAGGGACGCCAATATAGTGTGTCTTATTTTTACAAGGACGCCAATATAGTGTGTCTTATTTTTACAAGGACGCCAATAAAGTGTGTATTATTTTTACAAGGACGCCAATAAAGTGTGTATTATTTTACAGGGACGCCAATATAGTGTGTCTTATTTTTACAAGGACGCCAATAAAGTGTGTATTATTTTTACAGGAACGCCAATATAGTGTGTCTTATTTTTACAAGGACGCCAATATAGTGTGTCTTATTTTTACAAGGACGCCAATATAGTGTGTCTTATTTTTACAAGGACGCCAATAAAGTGTGTCTTATTTTTACAAGGACGCCAATAAAGTGTGTATTATTTTTACAAGGACGCCCATAAAGTGTGTGTTATTTTTACAGGGACGCCATTATAGTGTGTCTATTTTTGACATGGATGCCAATTAAGTGCGCCTTATTTTTACAGGGACGCCAATAAAGTGTGTCTTATTTTTGCAAGGACGCCAATAAAGTGTGTCTTATTTTTACAGGGACGCCAATAAAATGTCTTTTATTTTTACAGGGACGCCAATATAGTGTGTCTTATTTTTAGTGGGACGCCAAAATATTATGTCTTATATTTTAGGGACGCCAATAAAATGTGTCCTATTTTTTCTGAGACGGCAATAAAATGTGTCTTATTTTTTACTGGGACGCCAATAGAGAGTATCTTATTTTTACAGGGACGCGATAGTTCTACCCATCATTGACTGTTTGACAAGTTTCTTCTCTGGCTGTGTTATATTTGTGAACCTCGGTTATATGGCAAAGTCTGCTGGTGTGGAGATAGGGAGTGTGGTCAGCGAGGGTTAGTTACGTTCATATTACAAACAACATTTAAAGCTACTATTTTCCAGATTTGGACCCAAAAATTGTCAAATACAAACGAAATGTACACTTTTTAAGCTTTATATGACCTGATTAAATGATTACGAGAAACTATTGAAGCAACGACTCATTTTTTCGCAATTTGATACCAAATTCATGAAGCGATGTCGAAAGTAGGTCAAAACAGTAGGACATGCGACTTTCTTAAATGACGTCACAACATACATGATGACGTCATATTGAAATTTAAGTATGAATCTCGTTTGAATCATGGTCCGCGCTGTATGCGCATGCGCAACAATTTAAAAATAATTCTAACCCCATCAGTGATGGGGTTGAATTTAGGCTTGGATTCTCCCTAAATTCAGCTATCTGTCTTGTAATTTCGGCTCATTCTCCGTCTGAATCGCATATTATTAACCATCCCGAGGTGGTCAACACAAAAGTTTTGCATATTTTTTCAAAAAAATTCATTTTTTGCAATTAGACCATCTGTTACCGTCGCCCTTTAAAGACGTTTTCGGGAGTTTGTTAGTGCGCAAGTTCGTGCGCATTGAAATTCTTTACTCTTGATAGCCTCCGTGGCACAGTGGATAGCGCACTCGACTTGAAACCCGGAGGTTCCGGGTTCAAACCCCACTGGGGGTGTGTCTTTCGGCAAGACATTTAAAAGGGAACGATTTTTCAAGTAAATTGTGACGTAATTTCGGACAAACTAATGAATTTCGTGGGGTTTGTTATAAAATCTCGTAACTACGGCTTGGTTTAAGCCGTAAATACGAGATTTCATATCAACACCGACTGTTTATCAAAACATAACTGTAAACCCAGTCTATTTTAGTGCAAAATTCCAACAAAATTAATATGGTTACCTCTTTATTTCTTTTTACAGTTATTTTCAGCATACTCTAATGTACACAATCTGTGAATTTAAAAAAAATTAAATTCGTAAAACTTTTTTTATTTCGATTTTTGTACATTACTCGAACGAAATTTGTGGAAAAATGTGCCTTTGACGGAAAAAGTAGTAATTTGTAAAACCACATTCCTTTGGTATTTTTACTTTTCTACTCATTTCATGAATTCCATATCTTGTTTGTAATACAAACTGAATTGTATGACCAAAGAAATATGTTATTTATGTGAAAAAGGTATGAAAAATCATGTATTTGTTAAGATAGTGTGTATTTTTTAAAAAATCAAAAAATCATGCAAAAAAGGTTTACAGGTGTGTTGTAAGAATGCAAATACAAGGAAAACTAATATGGTGAGCCCACTTTTTCTTTGCATATTTGAACTAGGCATACTCTAAAGAAAAAAATATGTAAAAATGAGAAAAATTAAATTCGGCAAAAAGAATCTAGTAAATGTCTTTAAAGCAAACACTTGATTAGTCGAGAAGTGTTAAAAGGTGTCAAATCAACCTTAATTTAACTCCGTATTATTTTAGGATCTAATTTTGAGGAAATCCCGCTTTATATTTCGAAAGCTCAGCGCAAAACTATTGTAACTATATATTTTTTTTCAAAAATCAGTTTTTTGTGTCTTCTCAAACTTAAGGAAAATTTCACCATGTATTCTTATATTGGGTTTCAATTCTGTGTAATTAAAAAGGTATTTAGAATTCAAAGAAAAAAATCTCCCAAATTTAAAAAACTTTACAAAGTTTTTCTCTCTCTTGTAAAAAATTACAAAATTTAATTACAATAGTTTTGCACTAAGCCCTCGATTTGTAATTGAAATATCTTCACTTCTTATGACCAGGTCCCGGAATTGCGTTTATGGTGTACCAGGAAGCAATTTCCCATTTACCATTACCTCAGCTTTGGTCCTGATGCATTTGTAAATGAAATATTCTCGCTGCTTTTCAACAAATAAACTCGTAACTGCACCTTTAGACAAGCTGCAGTTACGAGTTTGTTGTTGAAAAGCTACGACTCTTCTCTTTACAAGGTCCCGGAATAGCGTTTATGGTGTACCCGGAAGCCATTTCTCATCTACCATTACCTCAACTTTGGTCTGTATTATTCTTCTTGATGCTGTTTACAGTGGGGCTCGATAGTCAGGTATATGAAACATGTTTTATATCATGGGTTTGGTTATAAATACATATAAAAGTTATGTTACAAAGTCTAAGTAAAGCGTTTATGATGTACCCGGAAGTCATTTCCCATCTACCATTACCACAGCTTTGGTCTGTATTATTCTTCCTGATGCTGTTTACAGTAGGGCTCGATAGTCAGGCATATGAAACATGTTTTATATCGTGGGTTTCTTGCTTGTTTATAAATACATATAAAAGTTATGTTACAAAGTCTCAGTATGGCGTTTATGGTGTACCCGGACGCCATTTCCCATCTACCATTACCTCAACTTTGGCCTGTACTATTCTTCCTGATGTTGTTTACAGTAGGACTCGATAGTCAGGTATATGAAACATGTTTTATATCATGGGTTTGTTCATAAATACATATAAAAGTTATGTTACAAAGTCTCAGTATAGCGTTTATGGTGTACCCGAAAGCCATCTCCCATCTACCATTACCTCAACTTTGGTCTGTATTATTCTTCCTGATGTTGTTTACAGCGGGACTCGATAGTCAGGTAAATGGAATTTGTTTTTATATTACATAATTTTTTTGTTTAAAAAGCCTAAATAAAAATATGTTACTGCGTCCCGGTATATCGTTTATGCTGTAGCGGAATCAATCTCCCATCTACCGTTACCCCAGCTTTGGTTTCTGAAGCTTAATGCAATATTGTTAACGATTACATTTTATTGTAACGTGTCCAAACCATTGATCCTACAAATTGTCTAGATGTATAGAAACAAACTCCGCCATTTGTGTGGGTAACCAATTCTGTTATTAATTGAATGTTGTAGATAGTTCACGTGCAGACTCTAACCAGCGCCATCATAGACACGTTCCCGAAACAACTCATTAGGAGAAAGTTGTTGGTGACGGCGGTTGTATGTGTGATATTCTGTTTACTGGGATTCTCTTGTGTAACTCAGGTACGGTTTTATATCGCCACTTTTCAACAAAAGCCTCGCATCTACAGCTTAAAACAAGCTGTAGATACGAGATTTTTGTTGAAAAGCAGCGATATACCGATGTGTTATGTCAATATCAGCTATTTCGACATTGGACTCTAAGCAGTGCCACAATAGACACGTTCCCAAAACAGCTCATCGAGAGAAAATTGTTGGTGACGGCGGCTGTATGTGTGATCTTTTGTCTGCTGGGATTCTCGTGTGTAACTCAGGTAGGGTTTTATATCGCCTCTTTTCAACAAAAACCTCGTATCTACAGCTTTAAACAAGCTGTAGATACGAGATTTTTGTTGAAAAGCAGCGATATACCGATTTGTTATGTCGAAATCAGCTATATCGACATTGCACTCTAACCAGTGCCACAATAGACACGTTCCCAAAACAACTGATCAAGAGAAAATTGTTGGTGACGGCGGCTGTATGTGTGATCTTTTGTCTGCTGGGATTCTCGTGTGTAACTCAGGTAGGGTTTTATACCGTCCCTTTTTCAACAAAAACCTCGTATCTGCAGCTTTAAACAAGCTGTAGATACGAGATTATTGTTGAAAAGCAGGGATATGCCAATTCCTTGTTTCAATTGCGGTTATGTGGACAATAGACTCAGACAGTACCACCATAGACACACTCCCAAAACACCCCATCAATATCAAGAGTAATATGCTGGTGACAGCGGCTGTATGTTTGATATTTTATCTGCTAGGATTCTCGTGTACAACAAAGGTAGGGAATCATAATGATGCCAATTCTATATGTCAACATCGGTTTTTTCGACGTAGGACTCTATCTGTGACATTCTGTCTATTTAGATTATAATGTGTTACTTAGATATGGGTTTAAATATGCCAACCATTAAGTTAAGTAAAATGTATGTTGGATTGGTTTCAGTGTGTTTAAAATATACAAGCATTTCATCATATACATGTTTGAGTTTTTCTTTGTAAAGAAAGATTATTGAACCCATATTTTGGAAAATTGTCTCTTGACATGTTTTTGTATAAGAAATGGGAACACCAATGTGTTCTAGCAAACTTTATAGATAATATCACATCCAACAATGAAGATTTTTTTTACATATCTGAAGAAAACAATGACGAAAATATTTTGTTTGAAATTAGAAGAGCACATAGCCCTGTCTATTTTTTTTTTTTTTTTTTTTTGTTTCATAGGGAGGGGTATATGTACTACAAATCATGGATTGGTATTGTGCAAGTATAGCGGTCATGTTTCTGGCGTTCATGGAGATGTTTGGGCTCGCCTGGATCTATGGTATGTGTATATTGTTTGTTTGTTCTGCTATAGGCCATTTACCAGAATCTATTCGTAAGACCAAAAAATAGTATTGCAATAGAACACTTATTTAGGTAGGAATTGATACATACTTGCGAAGTCATAAGTATTGATGAAATACAGAGTACAAAATTATGATTTTTTATAAGATCTAATTATGTTCATGTAACGATGTTGTGTAGATCGGACTATACCTGTCTCTTGTTGTGCGTAATATAGGGCCTACTGTCGTTACATATTGCATATACAAAGTATTAATTCTTGACTCGCTGTCCTTATCCATTATCGATTTTCTTAAAAAACTTTAATTATCCAAAGTAAGGCGATGTTTTTTGTTTCATGCTGTTACATTTCATAAAATACATTACACGAGAATCCTTCATTTTTCTAAAATTGTTGTCTGTCATAAATCAATATAAATGCAAACCATTGTCATACACAATATCAACGCTGGTCATGTTGATCCCGGAATATTCGGGTCGCTTTGGCATACAGTAAAGAACAAGACCAGACTGCACAAAAGTGCAGTCTGGCCTTATTCCATACATCATGCCTCTTTTAATTTAGCATGAATAGGGTTAACACTCAACTTTCTTTATTTATAGGTACAGATAGATTGTACAGTGATATAAAAATGATGATAGGACGTCCATTGAATCCTGCATGGAGATACTTTTGGAAATATGTAACACCTTTAATTATATTGGTAAGTATTAAAAGAACGCTCTTCCTAGTGGAAGCCTGTGGCACACGTATGAAAATGTTAACATTTTATCTTAAATTTAATCCTAAGGCCAGGTTCAAGTTATTTCATTTAATATGTCAAAAACACTAACCACAAGACCATAAATGCACTGAGATGACAGTGGTATCCATGCATGGAATATTTAACTTCTATCTTTATCTAGTTCATAAAATACCAGACCAGATCTAAACTCTGTCTGCAGCGTATTCAAACTATAAGTAAGGTATTCCATCCACCATAAGACACCAAGCACTTCGTGCAATTTCGGGCGTCATCCGTGGAGACAGAAATAGACGATGGTATACCCTCGTCAATTTCCGGATGTCATCCGTGGTAATGTTGCCACGAATGACGCCCTAAGTTGCGAGAGTTTGGTAGATAATGATGAATAGAGTACCACATTTTCAAACAAACAATATTTTCAAACAAACAGTCACGAAATCTTCTACGCTTCAGGTTATATGGGTTACGAATCTAATGCAACTCGCACCTGTTAAATATGGTGACGTCACATATCCCACGTGGGCCATCGCCATTGGCTGGATTATCGCATTCATTGCGCTGATACCACTTCCGGTGTTTGCTGTGCGGGAACTAAATAATTCTAAAGGATCCAGCTTTATTCAGGTGGGACGTCAGGCTTAATTTGTGAGCTTTGAAAAATTACATTTTATAGTTCAAGATAAATTACTTGGCAAAGCATCTCTAGCTATAAGCTAGAGATGCTCTGCCAGGTCATTTATCGTGAGATATTACATCGCATCATGACAATCTACCGAACAATTGCAAACTATTATACACTACTCAAAACTTATAAGTACTCCGACTACATTATAGAGCATATTTCCGGACTGGCATAACATATCTTAACCAAATTTGAAACAATTTCGTTTTAACCATATGACCACCATATATCGAATTTTCATCAACCTCACGACAAGATGAATTGAACAAGAAGCAGTTAAAGGAGACCGCTATTGGTAGCAAAAATCACAAAGTCAATAACTTGTGTGTTCCTTGTTCGCTCAAACAATAGCATGACATCAGGAACGCATAGACATTTGTAATTCCTGACAGATGCTGTAGGGATATCTTTTTTAATATTTTAGAAGTCGATGTAAGGTTCTCTACGCTTGCTTAGCATGTGGCAGATCATCATCATACTGGGCAGTAAATCGTTAGTCTGTAAAACATTTTTTCACAATCAGCACATTTAATACACCTTTGCTAACTGAACATTAACATGTTAATTGAGAGGTCATGGTTTTTGCGTCTTGTACATAGACATAATGAATTGAGCCATTATCGGATAGTTCGGACACTGAATCGTCTCCCTTGAAGGCATAATGTATCCCTTTCTCTGACAGCCAATGAACGCTCCAGTTCAAGTAGACGAGACAGCACAATGTCATGGTCCTAATTCCGGCTTGATTTTCTATCACGTGGTTGTCTTGGTAGGTTGGCAGCACTTCCGGTTTGTCTGTACTAGGCCACAAGTTGGTTGATAGCATTTGCATGTACATTTATGATACGGATTGCATTTCTTTTGAAAAATGGTACGAATGTAACAAGAATGTTGATGCTTGACAGTAATGAACGATATTTTGTAATTAATTTGTATAGAACGACTGGAAATGTGGGTATTAGAATATTACCTACGCTTGAATCGCACCACCTTGTAAAACACCAATTGTTATGGGTTGTTGTTGTAGAGTTTTCCAACGCATTTTATGTTTTTATGTTTGGCACGTTGACCCATAAAGGAATGAATTGTAAATTAAGCACATGGGATTCGTGTATGAAACGCAGGAGGAATATTTCAATTTTCTATAGTTGACCGGAAGTTCTCATTTTGCACAATAATTTTGCAGAATAAAAATGATATCGGTCAAGTAATTAAGTTAGGGAATAATAAAAAATATCGACTTTTGATATTCATTTACCAGAGAACATTTTGAGCATAATAGAAAACGGAGTACTTATAAGTTTGGTTAAGTATATATGATACGATGAAAGATCGACACAATATATCAAGAATTGTTAAACGCGCAAATAAATTATTGTTTTTTAAAACTCTGTTGTTCTGCTTAATAATGATATTTTACAACAATTTTTAAAAAAAGAAAACGCATGGAAATTATTTATTTCCCTTTGTATCTTAAATCAAATTATATTCTATCCGATTGGACTCGACAAAGATTTTTAGCATTGTATTTGCACTGTGTTGTAAGCTGTCCGTTAGATTTGTGTAGTTTGTACGGAAGTTTTGAGTGGTCAATCAAAGATGGCGTCCGTAGAAAATCGTGAGAGGTGGGTGTCTTAGTTTTTCGTCGATAAATTCCTTAAATGGCCGTATCTTGTCTTGATACTGATATCATCGTACAGGAGAAATGTATACCTATTCACGGTGCTATATAGCCAAGTACCAGTGTTGTCCTATCGCTTTTGGTCGTAGTGTAAAGACAGTCCAACACGAAAATTTTTTTTCGAAGCGAGAAAGTTGCTCTTTGAAGGATGATTACATAGTAAACAGCGAACTAGGGAACAAACTATTGCTCTAACTTGGATGTTTTTAACATGCTCTTTTCTATGGTTACCGTTATTTTACACAAACATGTCCAGAATGACCACAAACTCTGTGTTTACTAAATGGCAAAACAACGGTGTAGTCACAGTGAAAATATGCAGACACAACGGTGCAGTTTCTGTGTTATCTGTACGGTGTAGTTATTATTTTCACAACAAATTGTGAACGGTGTAGACTTGGTATGTTGTACACGGCGAACTAGCTCTAACAGCTAGCAGATCATATTCTGTGGAAATATGCCGTTTTCTCTTTTCTTCATTCACCTAAGCCTAAAACAGTTCAATGTATGTTTAATTTAATTCTCGAAAGACATTTTTTGTTATTTGTTATTGAGTTAACATCTGACGGACATGATAATCACAAGGAATACCATCACAAAACATGTAGCAAACGTCATTTTAGAACACTGTTTACTGACTTATCATACGATGTGGGTGCAATGGCCAGTTTCTTGTTCATCCGTTCATTTTATTTGTAGATTTGAAATTTCGACTCTGGCATTGAATTTTTCTTTGTAACTGTTTTAATTGGTTATTACAATCAATTTTTGTAATTAATGAAATGATTTCAACTCATGGAGTATGATAATTATTAATCGACATGTATCTTGTTTTCAACTTGACCCCTCATTGAAAAGTCCGATTTTACCCAAAATAAAGGATTCCATCAACAAAACATAAATTATAAATAACAAAACATAAATTATAAATTTGTTTCATAAACGTTTGGGCTTTTTTTCGTCTTGTTCGACTTAAAGTAATCAAGTATTGAAAATAGAATTACGGAACTTCAAAATTTATATTGGCATTTTCAGACGTAATTAACCTCTTAGAACTTCCGGACTGACAATTTTCGGACAGACCAAGATCATTTGGGCAGACTAATAAAATGTAACCATTTGCAATGAAAAAGATAATTTTCTATTCGCCAAAACCGTTTGACTATTGGAGTAACGCATTGACGTGCTTTCCATGTCTCGTGAGTACCTATACGTATCACCTGATTCAGCACGTCCAATGGAAATATCAGGAATTAAGGTCGGAGATTTTTGAACGACTTTATGGGGTGTTGAACTTCGTAATTTTTTTTGTACAGGACTCATGCATACAAAATCGGGTATATAATCGATAGAAAGATTGTTAATTCCAAAACCTTGATTTTCTACGTTGATGATGTATATCTTGTGTATTCTTTGCTCGCAAATGGGGATGATGTCCTAGTCTGACTTCTTGATAATATCCGGAATTATACTAAAGTTCCCTTGGCAGTTGAAAACGGCATAAAACTCAAATAAACTCAAACTATACTAAAGCCTATCAAACTATACTTTTTGGCCTGTCTGATCATTGATCTCCCTCCTTCGCACTTTTAATATCTGGCTGAAATGGTCTTGTTCCGAATGCTTCACAACCTTTTCGAAATTTCATTCGAAATGACAGCAGTAACAAGTGAACAGCATGAAACTGAAAATAAAAGACAAAATAAAACAGAAGCCGGCAGATTCTTGGTATTTTCTACTATTTGACCCTTACGGAATTGCTTTGACAAATAGCGAAGAAACTAGATTCTGTCTGTATTCTGATTAAAGTATATTTTGTAGACATATTGTCACCTTCTTTACTGCGAAGCATTTACAAGTCAGTCATATATTAACATAAGTGTTGAAGAATTTCGGTAGTAATTGTAAATCGTGATTCCTAGCCATGAAAATGTTATCATTAAACATTACAATATTATCATTCCAGAAGTAATAAGTTTTGAATTGCTTCAAGTCTACACCGTTCACAATTGCAATATGTCTTCACCGTTCACAATTTGTTATGAAAATATAACCACACCGTACATAAAACACAGAAACTGCACCGTTGTGTCTGCATATTTTCACTGTGACTACACCGTTGTTTGGCCATTTAGTAAACACAGAGTTTGTGGTCATTCTGGACATGTTTGTGTAAAATAACGGTAACCATAGAAAAGAGCATGTTAAAAACATCCAAGTTAGAGCAATTGTTTGTTCCCTAGTTCGCTGATTACTATGTAATCATCATTCAAATGGCAACTTTCTCGCTTCGAAAAAAGTTTGCCGTGTTGGGCTGTCTTTGCACAACGACTGAATACGATAGGACAACACTGGTACTTTGATATATAGAACCGTTGATAGGTATACATTTCCCCTGTATAATGATATCAGTATCAAGGCAAGATACGACCGTTTAAGAAATTTATAGATGAAAAACTATGACACCTACCTCTCAAGTTGTATTGTTGTCGCCATCTTTGAATGACTGCACAAACCTTACGGACAACTTACAACACAGTGATTTGAATTATATCTTGTTTATCCAACTTCATTTGCTATGTACTTTCACAAAAGACTGTTTAAACTCTGAATTATCTATATTTGCAATAAATGAGTGTTTTCTTTTAATTTGTATGTTTCAGAAATTGAAGTTTTCGGTGCAGCCCAGTCCGGAGTGGCGTGCAGCAGACAACATCGACTTTAAAACTGTCTCGGGCGAAGACACACTTTCGGCTGATATGTTATGACCGCGGTCGGTCGATTCTGTATGGCCTTATACCCATTTTGTGTGATTTCGTAAATCATTTTGTTGATTTGACATGAATGAACTTTTTTCTCCAAACAAGTTCTTGTTTGTAGTATAAAAAAGAGATTAGATAAAGTTCTCCAACCTTAACACAAGACATTTGCATATCGTCACTTTCCAACAAAAACCTCGTAACTAAAGCTTTAAACAAGCTGTAGTTACGAGGTTTTCGTTGAAAATTGGCGATATGTAATGACCGCACTTCTTAAGATGCTTTCTTAAGATGATCAAGTAATGTTATTTTACCAGCGAAAATAAAAATGTCGAGGGTTTATATTGGAGCGATATAACATTATTATATGAAGGGAAGAAGAAACATACTGACTGTCACATGTCGGCTTTTTCTACCTCACCCTGAATAGTTTACATGTTATGGTACATGCTCCAAGCGGCGATTATGCAAAGGACAGTAGCCACTGCCTGCATGAAAATCACGTGATGGTGATGTAATCACTTGACCGTGTTAAAATGGTGGGTTGTTTGACACATTTGGTGTGGTAGGGCTCAAGACATTTTTGGAAATGAAATAAATATCAATTGCCTTTTCCTTGTGTTTTTGTTTGAAACTTTACGAGCGAGTCTGTATTTGATCGTTTATGAAAATATTTTGTGTACCCAACTGTACCAAACTATTCGCCAAAAATACAGGGTCTGTGCTACTAAAATATTTTACATATCTGTATTCTGATTTCTTTTATTTCCCTCAAAAATATTCCTTTTTTTACATATCATGATACAATCATTATCCAGTGTGTGTGTCAGGTTTTATTTAAAAATAATGTTTTAATAGCATTGCCCCCATGTTGTTGTTTCTTTCATAATATCCCGTGAGCAAAACACATCGATCATTACTGAAATTGCTAATTGAATGAAGAAATGCACATATCGGAAACCGAAACATTTTAACCGGACTTCGAAACATGAGCCGTGACGAAAGGTTACGGTATACGAGGGGTGATCCAAAAGTTCGTAAAATGGACCCATATCTTCCGTATTACTAGCTTGATCAGCCTATAACTTTGTAATATTATAGTTCATTATCTACAGACGGCATAAAAAAGAAAAAAAACACAAAACAAGTTCTAGCGGCCGTAAACCGCGTTACCATAGTAACGCATACACACTTAGGCGGGGGAGCATCAAAATGTTATACATAATCGTTAAATAAAACGAACTTTCTTAAATTTCTGTGGGGTTTAATGGTGCAAATTATTTTTACGATAGTATGGCGTCGAGACGTCAAATTGTGTACGTTGTTGTTAAAATTGTCATGAAGACACTACATTTTTCATAGGATAGAACAAATCAATTGAATAGCGATATGACGTCGGTACCAAAATCAGAATGACGGTCAGTCATCAAATTCTGCCATGACCTTGGTCAAACACCAACGCAGACATTTAAAATGATGAAGAATACAAGAATATTGCGCTGTAGAGAAGTAATGTTGAAGTTACCCCCAAGATTGGGACTTCAATGGTGGATAATGAACGCCAAGATAGTCTTGCAATCGATGAAAACCTGATTAACGACATTAGAACTGGGCAAATAGTGATAGACTCCGCTTTGATGGTAGATCGATCTAAAACAGCCAATAAGAGAAATGTTCAATATTTCGATTCTCTAAGTTAAATAATAACACATTAAGCACACTTATGCCTCGGACATAGAATTGTATGGGAGAAAATATGGACTTCAAAGAAAAGGGACAACAACTGTGTAAAGTTGCATGGTCCTAGGTCAACCGGTTCCTTAGAGCACGGAAAAGGTTTGTGAACAAAGTCCAATTGTGATCTTGACATTTGACCTTCACAACCTAAAACCTTAAGGGCACCTCATTGGGTCATGGGCAACAATTGTGTAAAGTTTCATGCTCCTGGTTGAAAAGATTCTTGAGAAAGAACATGGAAACGAAAAAGTCTACGGACGAACGGGTGAACGGACGGATGGACGTACAGACAGACAGACATGGTGAAACCAATATACCCCTCTACTTCACGGTGGAGATGGTGCATGATGGGATGGATAACGAATACGGACAGATTTGCCTCGCTTCAGGTAAGAAAATGTGCAATAATTTTCTTATTTCTGCATCAATTTTCAAGCGGTTTGTTGTATGTACCCCGCATTACTGAGCTTTTTCCTCAAATATAATATAAAAAGAGTAATAACACAGTGTATAATCACGTGACTCAGAAGTTCCGATAATCTTCAATATCTTTTTAAATACTTGTCCAATTTGAATTCGGTGTAAAGCAGAGAATGTGGAAAAATGACAGGAAAAAGTTGGACTAGTTAGATTTTTAAGAAATCAACTGATAAAAAAGTTATTGAAGATAACCCAAAATTTTGGTTTATCTTCAATAACTTTTTATCGGTTGATTTTTCAATAATCAACTACGTCCATCTAATGCGTGACGTCTGTCTACATTCTCTGCTTCAAACCGAATTCAAATCAGTCCAGTAATTACAAAATTATTGAAAAATGTCTGAAAATATTATATCACGTGATTATCCACCGTGAATAATGTTACAGATTAATAAAACAGAAGGATTTCGTGGACTAAAACGTGATCATCTTTTTTTAAAAATATTTATTTCATTTGTGGTTGAATTCCAAAATGATGTTAATATCCGTAAATACACATAGCCTTACTATAGTTTTGCATCATTCTCTGAATAATTTTGATGTGGGAAAAAAAGATAACTCAGATAGTCCCAAAACAGCAAAACATCGTACCACCAGCTTAGCTAAGATAGAGTTACGAGGTTTAAGGTTTTGCAATAAGATCGACGAGATGAGAATTTTGTACAAGTTACACAGTCACACTTACCCCATTCGTTTCGCTGATATATTTTTCACTGGTGGTGAACTAAAACAATTTTCGCTACAACAAGGTATAGATATTTTGCGTTTAAATGTGAGTTTATAGATTTGTTTCTAATGACAATGAACTTGTTCTAAAAACAGACCGGGTTTACCGTTTTGTATTGACGAACTGTCGGTGTTGTTATAATGTAAAGCCGTAGTTACGATATTTTATAACAACACCGACGGATTACATCGATCGCGAAAAAAACGTCCCTCGCTTAGGCCGAGTTCACCACCAGTGTTTTTACACCAACGCGTTTCCTCTAACACCTCGTAACTATATCTTAAAACAACCTATAGCTACGCGAACTCTATGAAAAGCTACACAGTTCATAATCGGACATTTTCGTTGCAAATATGAATAAAATAATTTGTTTCTTCTATTTAAGTAGCCATTTTGTTGCAATGTATTAGTAAGATTTATTAATACACCCAAACACACTTTGAATTTTTAACCGTGACCTGTGTATGCATGAGAGCAAACAAAAGGTCACGTGGTCGTTTTACTATATAATTCATTGAGCGAGTAGTTATTTTCACGCGAGCATTTTTCAATTATTCTGCCTTAGTACTAGGAATATTTTATACAGTCATTTACGTTAATTATTAGAGTTTTGAGTTACAGAAATATTTTTGCAACTTTGATTGAAAAAAAGAGATTTTTTGGCTTGTAATCATTCGTACCCTGTCTCCATCGCCCGTTACCACCATGCAAGTTCAGGATGAGCTACTGCTTTTGAAAACCAGATAAAATCTATTTTGCAGAAGCATTTGAGCTCCTTAGTACTGTCCAAGTGTTAGCGGTAATATTTTGCATGTGTTTGTGCTCTAGATTAGAGTCAATAATGGACAGGTCACAGGATGTATTCCCAGCCTCGGAGCGTGGACAATTATAAATAAACTTATGGCTGAAATATTGTTGAGAGGTGTTAAATTAAAAAAGAAATGAAAAGAAAAATGTTTTAAACCTTTACCAAACAAGAAATGTTAATGTTTTGACTGTCATGGGCGGATCCAGGATTTTTTCAGGGGGGGGGGGGGGGGTCTAGCCCATAAGATGGAAGATGGCTTTAAATTTGTGAATTGTGTAACGATACATGTATAGGCCTACTGTACTAACTTTGTATAGTCAAAATTCGATTTTCGGCCAATTCAAGGCGAGGTCCGAACCCCCTTCTAGATTCGCCCTTAACTGTGCTACAGAGATTGTTTCGAAAATCATTTCAAGAGACAAATTAATGAAATAGGCTAATTTTAATCAGCAGTTTCCCCTTTTGCTTCAACGTTTTCTATACTTCTATGTACACACGCAAGGGTGGATCCAGGATTTTTTCGGGGGGGGGGGGGGGGGGTCCAAGCCCAATTGCCAGGGAGGCGGAGGTCCACGCCCAAATGATGACTTAAATATGTTAAATTATGACGCTTTGATTATATAGTCAACATTCAATTTTCGGCTTATTCCAGGGGGCGGGGCGAACATCCCGACCCCCCCCCCCCCCCTCTAGATCCGCCCTTGCACGTACAAAATCCTACTTTCAAGATGCCCATTCTGTTGTCTGCAAGAGCTTCCAACTTGAATCAGGTGCCGTTTCGAAAAGGGTTTTAAAAGCCGCTGTCAAACTTGAAAAGTCTAAATAATTTGTCGTTTGGAAAATGGGCTTTAAGAGCAATGCTTTTATTATCAAATTGATCTACCATAATGAATTATCCATCTACATAAGCCTTTCGGTACTGAGATTGTCATCTTCACACTGAAAATGGCATGTTTCGTACATTTTTTTGTTGGGGAAAGGGGGTTAAATACATGAAAATGACAGTTGAACCTGGCGGCTAGGTCCTCAAAAGATCAGTGGATACTACGTTTTCGGAGGGTCAAAAATGACTTAAAAGCCAGTAAAGACCATTATTGGAAGTCAGTCAATGATATCCCGTCGAGATTCACAGAGGAATCGTCACAAAACGGAGTGTGATTCCTCTCAAACTTCTTCTTTCCTCCGTTCATTTCCATTGCACGTTGGATGCTTTGCTCTCAATTGGGTCAGAGCCTCGATCTGGCATTAAAAGTGTTACTATTTTTAGTAACAAATTGGAAGTGTGTTTGGGTGTAT